>JAZKJV010002033.1:0-600000 GCA_037367405.1 Ottelia alismoides
TATTGTAATATTTAAAAAAAATAATAATCAGTATAGTATTTTAGTCCACCGGGTGAAATATATATCGTTTAATCACCTAAATATTAAATGGATTCATTAGTTGAATCTTGATCATATGACTTTGTCTTATATACTTTCACTATTCATTGTTCAATGAAACTTATTTTTTATTTTTAAAATAATTTTATAGCATCCATAATAAATGGATATATACATATATATTCTTTATTTTTGGTTGATTTTTTGTGTTTTCTTTTACTTTCTAACTTCTTTTATATAATTTATAATTATCTTACATCATTATATTATAATTTCGGTGTGATTGCATAAGCTCTAGGAGGTTGGATATAAACTTTTTAAATTTTATTTTCTCTAGGGAGAAGGGGAAGGAGATACATGAGAGAGATCATGAATTTTATGAATCAAATATAATTTTCCAATAAATAATATTTGTTAAAAATTAAACATCGCATGATGTGACAACATGTATTAAATTACATGTTGCATAGGTATTTTTTGTTGTATGAGATCTTAACTACTCATATTACATTATTTTTCGTCGATTGGTAAGACAAAGGTGTTTATAATTGTTTATATATTTTGAGTTTTTAAGATGTACATAAAAACTTATTTTGTAAAGTTTAATTTTATAATGACTAATGATCATTATAAATTAAACATGGCAAAATATTACAACATAAATTAAATTACGTGTTACCATAGTTCAGTTTTGTTGTAGGAAATTTTAACTACTTCTATTACATTATTTTTACTTCCTTGATAAAATATATGTTTATATTTGCTTATATTTTGACTTTCCCAAATATGGATAAAAGCTATTTTATACGATTGTATTTTTTTCTTTCAAATTTATTGAAACATGGAATTATAAAAATTCATATAAAAAGATAAAAATAGGTTGAAAGAATATTTTGTAATATGAATACTAATAAACTAAGATATACTAACATGAAAAAGGAAAGATAATGTAAAAAGATCTAAAGGTGGTGGAATTTTTTTAAGTAAAAATGGATTTAAAGTTGGAGGTTATATGTCATTTGAACACTTTTAACATGCACACATATGATTCAATAAAAATAGAGGGAGAAGTTTATATAAATAACCAACATTGGGGGTGGGTGGGAGGGGGATTGTGCATGTATGTTGATGAAGGAGAAATCAGTACTATTAAGAGATGAAGAGAGTGTGTATGGACATAATTGGGAGATAGAGAGAGTTGGGAAGGGGGGGGGGGGGGGGGGGGGGGGGGGGGTTTGGAGAGAGGAAGAGTGAAGTGGGGTGAGAAGCATATTAGATGAGGGGATGCCGGGAGATTAAAAAAACGAATGGGAAAGTAGTCCACATGGCAAGAATCTAGAGAATTGCTCAACTTTAGTTATGTCAATAGATAGATTGTACTATACAATAGCTACAATGTAATCTTATAATCTTAAATTAATATTTGTGCTAAAAATGCAAACGAATAAATCATTGAATCAATCCTCTGAAGATCGACTAGAAAAGAAAGCATGATCAAAAGGAGCTAAAAAAATCTCATTGGAGTTCTCTAACAAATATAAAAAAAATAAAAATAAATATTGTAGCATATCTTCAAAATATCTCCAAAAAATAAGTAGAGGAAAATGTAGCTTAAGAAGCTTTTACTGGAACAATAAATATTTCCTCTCTATGCTTTGTATATTAAAATGTTATACAAGGGAATACTTCTATAGCTAATAAGTGATTGTTAGGTATTTAAGTTAGTTGGGCTACTGAGACTCTTCCGGGACAATGGCACCCTCAGACCCGCGAAGGCTTGATGTGGGCTTTCCCATGCTTGTTGGTCAACCCGCCTGCACACCCCACGAGCAGAAAGAAGGGTTGAGGCCTAGGGCGCTTTTGCTCCCGGCACCTGAGCCTCCTAAATAGATGATTGAGGATGAAAAGATAGGGATCAACGATTAACTAAATAATCTGAACCTGGGAGCGACAGTCCTTTGTTACACGAACTATAACAGTTCCGACATGCCAATCTTTTTACTTGTGGGGACTCTGGCATTCCCTCTACCCTATGGGAAAGGACTTCATTGACAAAGGGACAAGGCCACTAACCTCCATTGATAGTCCAACGAACTATAAAGTAAGAATTCCATGTCTTGAGTAGGGCAAGCAAACAAAGATATAGATACCACACTGACGAGAGGCCTTTCTTATTCCATAGAGCGCATCTTTTTCTTGCTTTGATAGAAGTATGAGATAGAGCTAAGGCAAGAAAGTAGGCTACAGCATGACAGTAAGTACAAAAGACGAGGACGAAGGAGGCGAGAGGATGTCGAATGAATCGGCATATTATCTCGACTAACTACTTAAATATATCCAAGTTTGTAGTCTTTTGAATTTTCTCTTGACACTATAAGCCAATAAAGGATCTAAATCAATGTTAATAATTGCCTATAAAGTTTTCTTTAATCGATCAAACAAAAGAAGTGATTGATTCAAAGAAACTTTTGATCGATCAAGATTTTGAGTGTAGTTGATCAAAAACATGCTTTGATCAATTAAATCGGTAAAGTGGTCGATCGATAAAGGTCATTATACAAGATGGGGAACGAGCTTTAATCTATCCGTCATATTGGGTGATCACTCAAAAATGTGATCGGTGAGTGTATAAAGTTTCCATAAAAGATAGCAATTCAAGTTTTGAGATACCATGTAGAGCCAAAAATGCAAATTGAACGGTAATAGGAAAAGGTTGATTAATCAAACTATGCCCAAGTGAAAGAGTGAGAAAGTGATTGATCAAATTGAAAGAGTGACCACCATGGTTTAAAAAATCGGATCGGACTGGCCGATCGGGCCAGTTGGACCGAGAACCGTCCCCGACTCGGTCGGTTCAGCCGGTTCCATGTAATTAATTTTAAAAAAAAAGGAATAAGAAATCAGGTCCGACCACCGTCGGTTCAGCCAGTTCCATGTAATTAATTTTAAAAAAAAAAGGAAAATAAGAAATCGGGTCTGACCGGTGGTCGGACTAGGTTGATCCGGGTCGTCCGACCGGGTTGACCCGGATTGACCTAGTTTTTATGGTTTGGTAAATTTTCAAAAAATAAAAGTTAAATAATGAAATAATAGGATTTTTATCAATTGTACCCTTCTTAACTTCTGCAATATCAATTATGCCCCTCTCTTTTTTGTAATATAAGTCATGCCACTACTTTCTTAGAGTAATTTTCTATAAGCAACTATAAATAAATGATTACAATATTGTGTTCATATATAATGATAGAAAATGTGACTAACTTTTATAGAGTTTTACTCGAAATAGATAATTATGTTATTCTATTGAAATATTTGATATTTTAAATAATTACTTCATTGATATATAAATACATATTTACATGTATGTATAAAGTTTTATCGATTCAAAAAATCGATTCGATCAGTCGGACCAGTAAATTAAGCCCGGACCAGTTTCTTCTGAGTCAATAGGAATGATGACGTCATGCTGACATCATCACCGATCCAACTGGTTTGGACCGACAGTCCGACCTGGTCGGACCAAATCGAAAACTGACTGGTTCATCGTCGCAATGAACTATATTCGTTACTTCTTTAAATATACAATGATTATTGTATTAATTGTTATATTTCTAGCAATGAATCTTATAACGGTGGTTATCCATTGATATTTTCTTCTAATCGTTGGTAAACTTAGCAATTATTTGTACAACTGATGAATAAACAAATGGATAAATCATTGCTATATGAACCTTTATTCATTGCTAATTACAAGAACAAAAAGTTAATTTTTACAACGAATGGTATTTGTTGCTATACATTTAACATCGGAAGATATGGAAAGGTATATTTATGTTATGTGTTGCCTTAAGTCAAATATCTTACAACGTCTATAGTCAATTCCTTGCATCGTATTAACACTCTATCGTGCCCCTTCCCTCCGCACGATTATGAGTCCTAGGGATGCAAATGGATAAGGATATATATGTATTCTATCTGCCATTCATATTCCCTTTATACAGATTGTGACAATTATATTTGCATCTGTTTTAAAATAGACATGCACATCGATATCACTTTGACATTTGTAAATATCAGTGTTTGTATATGCATATTATTTTCATACACAAATGTAATTGACGGCTGGTAGAACCGTTCTGAGAACGAAATATGGAAGGCGTTCTCATCTATTTATTCCACAGAGGCTCCCGGGTTGGATGGTTTCAATGTCACATTCTTTAAGCATCATTGGTCCTTGGTGAAGCGTGTCGTGTGCCTCTGTAACGAACCCGATCGCCCGAAAATGATGCAGAAGCGAGAACTCAGCGGGCATTTCGGATTCGTTACTCGTAGCATTAATCATACCATAGGAGCAGTAAAGAATGGACAAAAAAAACTTTTCCATTATCATAATAAGATCTCAATTCCAAGAGTTCCTTAATTAAAGAAAGGATAAATAAAGTAGATGAAATTGTTTCCACGATTTCCTTATTCCAGTGGGCATAAAAGACATCCATCCAAACGAACCCGCAGTAGTTCCATACCGGTCCTACTTCTTGAAGACTGAGTCGTCTCCCTTAAACCGCTAATGATCTAATCCTCACGTTCCCCTGAAAAAATTAGCAAAACATGTTATGAGCATAACGCTCAGTATGTGCCGAGTTAAGGTCAAGCCGGCTAGCGTAAAAATCAAGTCACATCTAACTATTCCATTCATAACATAATGATAATTATTCCAACAATAAAGACTTATAAATTTGATCATATATCATTGCCATGTTGCATAACTATTTGGCTAAACACAAACCAACTTCATACATATCGTTAATTAACTTCGTGATGTATACGAAGTATATTTCTTTCATATCCATGCATTGCATATCATACTTGCATACAAACCTTTTAGTATTGTCATATTTGCATGTACGTCCATAATGTTAACTTAAGTACACATATACCATTAACATTATCTTAAATTACACATACGCCCTTAATATTAACTTACGTTGCAAGTATGCCCATATCCTTAACATAATTGCACACTTGACCTTAGATTAACATAAATTTGCATGTATGCCCATAATATTTTCATAAATTACACATATGCACTTTACAATAACATAATTGCAAATGTACCCTTAAAATTACCATAAATGACAAATATGCACAAACCATTGACATAAATTGCATATATGTCCATGACACTAACATAGGTTTCATACTTGCACTTAACTTTAACGGAACTTACACATAAGTCCATAACAGTAACATAATTGCATATGTGCACATAACATTCACATATATTGCACATATGCCCATGACATTTTTCATGTTTAGAGTGGTCTTGATTGTTACTTCTTAGGCGGCTTTGATGGCTTTGATGGCTTACCGCCGGCACAAGCGGTTCATAACAATACATAACATGACAGTGTAGCTACAACTGAGAGGACTTATCTTTTGCCTCACGCCCCCGGAAGGCGTTGGCCCTTTAGGCCCTTACGACCCCTTAGTTCGAGTCGGTGCCAAATCTTGGTGTTTTATTATTTTAATAACCATGAATTTGAGCATAAACTATATATATAATAATGCTCACATGGATTTACTATAATCTGTTACTATTGGCCAACAACACTTTACAAGTACCAAGCAAACTATGAATTATTTATATCCAAATTGGTTGTCACGGATTACACATGCAGGAAAAAAAACCTAACTTAATCGTATACTATTATAGAACAACTTGATGATTATAATCTATAATAGCATCTATTGCTTATAATTCTATTTTGTTTCTTTTCCATTCACGGACTCGACACATATAAATTCCAAAATTGACTTATCTCACAAAGGAGAAACTGAAAAGTTTAACAGACATCTACCCGAGAAAAGTAGTCGTTCATGTACGTACACCCTATTTGTATGGGTATTCCATCTATTTTTGAAATCAAAAATCATTATGATGAAGTGCCTAATTGACCATACAATACACGACTACTGTCTCCTACATGGTCGTCTTTGATGTGAAAAAAAGGATAGTAATTGAATTATATATTAAATACGTCAAAGACCAAAGTTATTTGCACATGAAAGGGCAATTGATTTATATTCAATGATAAGACAATGCATTATTAACAACTAATTCCTAATATGGACGTCAACGGAAATGAACTTCTCTGACATAGATTCAAGGTGCTACAATACGCATTTGATCAAAATAATAAGCTTTTGCAGAAATATAAAAAAAATATGTATAAGGTACGAATGTCTTTTTCCAAAAAAATCAATAACGGTGATGGATATAACGTCACAATTAGGAATCATGATGTCACGACCATCGACTTAATTGTGAACAAGTTATTCGTAACTTTACCACATGGTATTCCTGATTAGGGTACGACACATACATCTATAAGTCATTTTAAACCAAGGATCAATACAAACGTCACTTAATGATCCTATGTGTTCGACACATACCTTGTCGACGATAGAAATTCGTCAACCAAGACTCCATCAAATCCGGATCGTTTTCAGCCACGTCGATTTCTTCTCCGATTTCGCCGGAATGAGTCTTCGACGTTGACGGAGAAGGTTGTCGTTGCCGGATTCACAATGCGACAAATATTGTTGCCGAACTCTCTCTCTCTAGAACTCTCTCTCGCGTAAGGGGAGATGATGAGAATTGATAGGAGTCTCATGTATTTATAGGTTCAATCAAAAAGATAATTAACAATAATAATTTGGATTAATCAATGGATAATAGTCCTAATTCATTATCTCTTCTTTATTAATAATATTATTATTTTTTATTATCCTATTGAAGATGACGTTGAGTTTGTTGTAACATTTAATAATTTTTTTTGTTTCTAATAAAGAACGATCTGTTACAATCTACCCTCCTTAAAGAAATTTCGTCCTCGAAATTTGTACTGTAAAAAGAGACTTACCAAAAAGACGTGGATAGTGTTGACGCATTTCGTCCTCTAACTCCCAAGTCGCTTCTTCCCTCAGATGGTGTTGCCAGAGTACTTTGACCATCGGAACTATACGACGTCGCAATTGGTGCTCCTTACAGTCTATGATACGAACTGGTCTTTCTTCATATGTTAGATTCGGCTGAATGTCTGGAGCTTCATGCTCGATCACGTGCGATGGATCAGGATTGTACTTCCTTAACATCGATACATGAAAAACATCATGTAACTTGGAATAATGAGGCGGAAGAGCAACCTGATATGCTACCTCTCCCACTTTCTTTATTATCTCGAAAGGTCCCACATATCTAGGACTCAATTTTCCTTTTTTGCCAAATCGTACCACTCCCTTGGTAGGAGAAATCTTTAAGAACATATGGTTACCTACCTCAAAATTCAATTCCCGCCTTCGGCAATCAGCATAAGACTTTTGTCTACTCTGAGCAGCTAAAAGTCTCTTACGAATTACTTCCACACCCTTCGTACAAACTTGGACTAATTCAGGTCCCAATATGTATTTTTTCCCAACATCGTTCCAGCACAAAAGGAATCTACAAGGTCGGTTGTATAATGCTTCAAAAGGAGCCATCTTAATTCTTGCATGATAGCTATTATTATAAGGAAATTCAACCAAAGGAAAATGTCTATCCCAATTCAAGGGCACAGGCTCTTAACATGTCTTCTAATGTCTGGATTGTTCTTTCAGATTGTCCATCGGTCTGAGGATGAAATGATCTGTTGAACTTCAAAATTGTACCCAAAGCATCCTTCACGCTTATCCATAACAGAGAGGTATATCTGGTGTCTCTGTCTGACACGATCGATACCTCATACAATTTCACTATCTCATTCTCATATAATTCAGCAAGGCTCTTTGTAGATGGATCTAATCTGATGGGTAAGAAATGTGCCGACTTCGTTAAGCGATCAACAATCATCCAAATAGTGTAAAAGCGACCCTTCTTTGTTTTTGGCAACCTGCAAATAAAATCCATAGTGATATGCTCCCATTTCCATTCGAGGATCTCTAGTGATTGCAAAGGACCTGCAGGCTTCTAGTGCTCAATCTTTATTTGCTGAAAAATAAGACACACCGACACAGATTTTGCAATGTCCTTCTTCATCTTAGGCCACCAAAAATTCTGGTGTAAGTCTTTGACCATTTTTGTAGTGCTAGGATGAATGGTATACATGGACCTGTGAGCTTCTTCAAGAATCTTTTGTCTTAATTCAACATTATCTGGAATCCACAATCTATTACTGAACCTCAATGCTCCATTCAAGCCAATTGAGAAATCATATCCTTCTTTCTGAGAAGCGATTACCAATTTTTGAAGTTCATTATCATTCTTTTGAGCCAATATAACCTTTTCTACCAATGATGAGTGGACCTTCATTCCAGTCATAAGAACTCTAATCTTTCTTTCAACAAAAGGGTTCCATTCTTCTAAATCTTTCATTATCTGTCATTGCAATTTCATACTTGTGAGCTTTCCTTCATATTTTCTGCTTAGAGCATCGGCGATTGCAATCACCTTTCCTAGATGATAGTCGATAGAAACATCATAGTATGATAGAAACTCCAACTATCGTCTTTGTCTCATATTCAGTTCCTTCTGAGAGAAGACATACTTGAGGCTTTTATGATCAATAAATACCTCAACTTTCTTTCCATATAAAATAACGACGCCAAATTTTTAGCGTAAAAACTACCGTTGCGAGTTCTAGATCATGCGTCTGGTAGTTTCTTTCAGCTTCCTTTATTGCTGAGAGGTGTATGCCACAACTTTTCCATGCTGCATAAGGACACATCCCAAACCGAAGTCTAACGCATCAGTGTAGACCACGAATCCACCACAACCAGATGGTAGCGTGGGCACAGGAGCAGACATCAATCTTAACTTTAACTCTTGAAAGATAGTTGGTACTTTTCTGACCATAATTCAATCTTTACATTCTTCCTCAACAATCAAGTAAATAGTAGGAGGATCATAGAAAAATTCTGAATGAATCACATGTAACCCTGCTAGTCCTAGAACACTATGGATTTCTAAGACATTCTTGGGTTTACTCCAATTTAAAATACCCTTCTTGGATACAACATGTCCAAGGAATGCAACTTCTTGAAGCCAAAAGTCGTACTTTGATAATTTGGCATAAAGTTGGTGTTGTCGCAATGAATCAAGAACTAATGTGAGATGCACTCGGTTTTGTTCCATATCTTGTGAATAAACTAAGATATCATCAACAAAGACAATCATGAACTTGTCCAGGTATTCTCGGAATACCATATTCATTAACTCCATAAATGCAGCAGGCGCATTTGTGAGGCCAAAAGGCATCACTAGGAATTCATAGCGCTTGCATCTTGTCCTGAATGTTGTCTTTGATATGTCTCCATTCCTAATCCTAGGTTGATGTAACCAGACCATAGGTCAATCTTAAAAAAGACTACTGCTTGCTGCTATTGATGGAACAGATCATCGATGCGAGATAGCAGGTATTTTTTATGGTGATTTTATTCAAAGCTATGTAATCAATGTAGAGCTTAAGTGATATGTCCTTATTTTAACGAATAAGACGAGAGCACCCAAGGCAAAACACCTGGTCTCAAAAATCCTTTATCTAATAGTTCTTGCAACTACTTTTTCTACTAATCCAACTTAGCATGAGCCATCCTATGTGGTGCTTTAAATAGGTTGTAGTACTCAGTAGTACATCAATAGTGAAGTCAATCTCTCTTCTAGGTGGAAGACTTGAAAAGTCATGTCAAAAATATCGGAAAAGTCTTGTACAACCTCCAAATACTCAAGTTGCACCATAGAGGATTTTGTACTAACTAAGTTAAGCCAAAAAAACTGCACACCCTGTAGCTATCAGTCATTGCATGTCTATAGTCATCTCGTAGGTCGATGAAGACTCGCGGTTTCTGTTCACCTCATTCCCGCGATGAAGGGCCATTTGCAATGATGAAGTGTGAAATGTTCGGTCGAATACTTAGATTTTCTAATCTAATGAACCTAAGTTTGATTTGGTCGGATATCTTATGCCCAGAGGAACTCCTGCTCTGATACCACTTGTAACGAACCCGATCGCCCGAAAATGATGCAGAAGCGAGAACTCAGCGGGCATTTCGGATTCGTTACTCGTAGCATTAATCATACCATAAGAGCAGTAAAGAATGGACAAAAAAAACTTTTCCATTATCATAATAAGATCTCAATTCCAAGAGTTCCTTAATTAAAGAAAGGATGAATAAAGTAGATGAAATCGTTTCCACGATTTCCTTATTCCAGTGGGCATAAAAGACATCCATCCAAACGAACCCGCAGTAGTTCCATACCGGTCCTACTTCTTGAAGACTGAGTCGTCTCCCTTAAACCGCTAATGATCTAATCCTCACGTTCCCCTGAAAAAATTAGCAAAACATGTTATGAGCATAACGCTCAGTATGTGCCGAGTTAAGGTCAAGCCGGCTAGCGTAAAAATCAAGTCACATCTAACTATTCCATTCATAACATAATGATAATTATTCCAACAATAAAGACTTATAAATTTGATCATATATCATTGCCATGTTGCATAACTATTTGGCTAAACACAAACCAACTTCATACATATCGTTAATTAACTTCGTGATGTATACGAAGTATATTTCTTTCATATCCATGCATTGCATATCATACTTGCATACAAACCTTTTAGTATTGTCATATTTGCATGTACGTCCATAATGTTAACTTAAGTACACATATACCATTAACATTATCTTAAATTACACATACGCCCTTAATATTAACTTACGTTGCAAGTATGCCCATATCCTTAACATAATTGCACACTTGACCTTAGATTAACATAAATTTGCATGTATGCCCATAATATTTTCATAAATTACACATATGCACTTTACAATAACATAATTGCAAATGTACCCTTAAAATTACCATAAATGACAAATATGCACAAACCATTGACATAAATTGCATATATGTCCATGACACTAACATAGGTTTCATACTTGCACTTAACTTTAACGGAACTTACACATAAGTCCATAACAGTAACATAATTGCATATGTGCACATAACATTCACATATATTGCACATATGCCCATGACATTTTTCATGTTTAGAGTGGTCTTGATTGTTACTTCTTAGGCGGCTTTGATGGCTTTGATGGCTTACCGCCGGCACAAGCGGTTCATAACAATACATAACATGACAGTGTAGCTACAACTGAGAGGACTTATCTTTTGCCTCACGCCCCCGGAAGGCGTTGGCCCTTTAGGCCCTTACGACCCCTTAGTTCGAGTCGGTGCCAAATCTTGGTGTTTTATTATTTTAATAACCATGAATTTGAGCATAAACTATATATATAATAATGCTCACATGGATTTACTATAATCTGTTACTATTGGCCAACAACACTTTACAAGTACCAAGCAAACTATGAATTATTTATATCCAAATTGGTTGTCACGGATTACACATGCAGGAAAAAAAACCTAACTTAATCGTATACTATTATAGAACAACTTGATGATTATAATCTATAATAGCATCTATTGCTTATAATTCTATTTTGTTTCTTTTCCATTCACGGACTCGACACATATAAATTCCAAAATTGACTTATCTCACAAAGGAGAAACTGAAAAGTTTAACAGACATCTACCCGAGAAAAGTAGTCGTTCATGTACGTACACCCTATTTGTATGGGTATTCCATCTATTTTTGAAATCAAAAATCATTATGATGAAGTGCCTAATTGACCATACAATACACGACTACTGTCTCCTACATGGTCGTCTTTGATGTGAAAAAAAGGATAGTAATTGAATTATATATTAAATACGTCAAAGACCAAAGTTATTTGCACATGAAAGGGCAATTGATTTATATTCAATGATAAGACAATGCATTATTAACAACTAATTCCTAATATGGACGTCAACGGAAATGAACTTCTCTGACATAGATTCAAGGTGCTACAATACGCATTTGATCAAAATAATAAGCTTTTGCAGAAATATAAAAAAAATATGTATAAGGTACGAATGTCTTTTTCCAAAAAAAATCAATAACGGTGATGGATATAACGTCACAATTAGGAATCATGATGTCACGACCATCGACTTAATTGTGAACAAGTTATTCGTAACTTTACCACATGGTATTCCTGATTAGGGTACGACACATACATCTATAAGTCATTTTAAACCAAGGATCAATACAAACGTCACTTAATGATCCTATGTGTTCGACACATACCTTGTCGATGATAGAAATTCGTCAACCAAGACTCCATCAAATCCGGATCGTTTTCAGCCACGTCGATTTCTTCTCCGATTTCGCCGGAATGAGTCTTCGACGTTGACGGAGAAGGTTGTCGTTGCCGGATTCACAATGCGACAAATATTGTTGCCGAACTCTCTCTCTCTAGAACTCTCTCTCGCGTAAGGGGAGATGATGAGAATTGATAGGAGTCTCATGTATTTATAGGTTCAATCAAAAAGATAATTAACAATAATAATTTGGATTAATCAATGGATAATAGTCCTAATTCATTATCTCTTCTTTATTAATAATATTATTATTTTTTATTATCCTATTGAAGATGACGTTGAGTTTGTTGTAACATTTAATAATTTTTTTTGTTTCTAATAAAGAACGATCCGATACAGCCTCGCAATAGAATTCCTTCATAACGATGGCAGCATGGTACGGCAGGTTACTCACTTTCCTAATTTTGGGGCCTAAGGTCCCCTCTTCATGTGGGATAGGGGATTATCGCCCCGTCTCGTGCTGCAACTTAATTTATAAGCTCTTCGCCAAAATGTTGGCCACTCACCTTGGGGTAGTGCTCTCGCAACTGATCTCCATTAATCAATTGGCTTTTATCAGAGGTAGGTCCATTGGGGATAATATTAGACTCGCCAATGAACTTTTGCGGGGCTTTGATAGACGTCCCTGTCCAAGTAAGGCTTATCTGAAGATAGACCTATCCAAAGCATTCGATTCCATTCAGCACTCCTTCATCCTTGATGCCCTACAGAACATGGAGTTTGACAGCAAGTGGATTGGTTGGATCGCGGCGTGCATTACAACATCTTCTTTCTCAGTACTTATTAATGGCTCTCTGCATGGCCTCTTCAGTGGGGCTCGTGGTTTGAGGCAGGGGGCCCCTTGAGCCCTTTGCTCTTTACCTTGGGAATGGAGTTCATCGCCAGTCTTATGGATCTTGAGGTGGCTAATGGGCGCTTGGTGCCCATGGGGAGAGGTCGCCTCTCCGCTCAACGCACATAATGTACGCAGATGATCTACTTCTATTTATCAAGGGCACAGCCCGCACCCTTCATACAGTCAGGGAAATTCTTTCCACCTTCCACTCCTTCTTGGGGTTGGAGCTTAATGTAAGGAAGATTAAATTATTTCGACCGAAGTACTTTGTTGATGGGCTTGCTGTTGTGATATATCCAGCAATCCCTAAGCAATCTCTCTCGGCCACTTACCTGGGGCTCCCCCTATCCTCCACCTTGGGTCGGAGCGCGGATTCTCAGGTGTTGGAAGATAGGATTCGCGCTGTGTTGGGAGGTTGGAAGATGAAAGCTCTCTCGCTTGCGGATCTATTGCGGTTGTTGCAAACCGTGATACCTGGCATCACTTCTGGGCGAATGGGAGGCTCCTGCCCTCTCGCTCAATCCAGAGGATTGATTGGCTTTGCGCTAATTTCCTCTGGGGGAAAGATATGCATGACATTGCGTGGGGTACGATGTGCCTCCTAAAGCCAGAGGGAGGGCTTGGACTCAGATCATTGGAAACCTTGCGCGATGCTCTTGTGGTCTCCTATGGCTGGAGGTTCCTCTCATCAGATTCTTCTAATTGGGTGAAATACATGCGGCAGAAATACCTATCTAATGGGTCTTTTGGGGAAGTGGTTCCTACCAGTCGTTGCACTCGCATTTGGAAAGAAATCCTGAAAGCTAGGCCCATATTGCGGGCTGCAATCACTGGCAATACCCCGCCTTTCGTATGGTCTCTGGACCCAAAGGGGTTCTCTTTTTCAGGGGTTGTAGATTTGCTGCAGCACAGGGCTAACCGCCTGCCTTGAGCCCCTATTGTATGGGCTAAGAGTACGCCGCCTAAGTTTTCTTGTACTCTATATAGAGCTGTGATGGGACGCCTTCCTTCCACGGACAGGTTTGCTAACTTCGGAATATGTTTGTCGTCCTTGTGCTACCTCTGCTCGATTGAATTAGAATCTCATCAGTACCTTCTCTTCATTTGTCCAACGGTTACTGCGGTTTGGGAGGGAGCCTGCTCGGAATTGAATTTGCCTATGTCGCTTCTGCTGTCAATTCCCGATACTTTGGATTGGATATGTGCGATCCCAGCGGGGTCGGTTCGCAATAGAATGACCTGTCTACTTGCTACCGTTGTTTGGCATATTTGGAATGAAAGGAATTATAGATGGGCACAAGGTACGAGCCGGACAGTCGACAAGTTGATGGACCTGATTGTAAAATCGATTCTCCTTTTGGGGATGTAATACTTGCCCCCGTTTTTGTTATCCGTGGGTCAAGAAAATCCCCTCCGCCATTGGCTCTTTGTCGGACTTTTTTTGCTTTCGCGCATTTTGTAACTCTTTCTTATAGTTAATACACATATTACTTGTAAAAAAAACTGACGTAGATAATATGCCATTTACAACGGTCCATGAAAAAAGGAGCCACAAATCGACCGATGCAAGAAGCCATAATTTTTCTCCAATTGTACCCTCATCGGCGAGTAGGGCATCTTCACGGGTGGACAGGCGACGCAGCGACTAAATACCACCACCAATGAGGGTACAGTTGAAGGAAAAATTAGCAACAAAGAGACCATAGAAATCTATTTATCTCGAGGAGCAAAAGTCTGGTGTAGGTTTCCGCATTTTTAAAGAAACATTTACACCGTTCTTTCCATATCAACCATCAGACCGACGCTATTTTAGCTTTGATGATGCAGACGGAGACAAGGAGGGGTGGGAGGGGGCTTGCCCCCCAAGTCTCTCAAGATTCTTACACATAGGGATCGTTTGGTTGCAGGGGTGACCCAGGTCAGAGCGAGTCAGCCCCTTGCAACCCGCGTTTGGTTGGTAGTCCGAACGGGTTGGGGAGATCATGTGAGCGTGGTGCGGGGTTTCCATTTTTTTACTCACCCGCGCCTGCTACGAAGCCTTTTCTTCCGTCAACACGTCATGTCCCATCCCACCTTGACGCACGCGCCAACAGCAGAACCTGTGGCGGTCCTCTCGATGGTTTTCATCCCGGTTCGTATGTCATCTTCCTCCCAAAGCACCCGGTCCTCCTCTGCCCCGACCACGCCTGCTGCCACCTACTTGACAACACGATGGGGGATGGGGTCGAAACAGTGAAGGGATCATGTCCTCCAAGGAGCACCAGGCCGACTCTTGTGAGTCCATAGCCCCGAGCGTGTCTCCTCGTCCATTGAGGGAAGGAAGGAGGACGTGTAAGGTCGACGAAGAGCTCCTCGCCTATAAGTATTATGCGACCTTCTTGCTGGCGTTGTTCGAACTCGCGCACGTTGGGGTCATGCTCAGAGATGAGGAGACCTTGGCTTTTTCAAGAAGCATCGCCCGGATTGTTGGAAGGTATTTTACTCCATATCATCCTTTGCCGTTACTATTTAGAAGTCTATTAAGAAGGAGCATCGTCCAAATACAAGTCTTGGTTGCCGAAGGATCATGGAAGGGCATGCTGCTAGTTATTTTCCATGGCTCTTTTGTATGCGATGTAGAGGGCCTGCTCTGCAAATCGAAAAGAAAATTTGCCTTCTGATGATCATCTTCTGGGTTTTCGATGATGAACTCGTATATAAACAGAACCTCGTTTGTTTCGTTTTTACGTAACGACGACATATGCTTACCATGTATCAATTTGATGTAATGAGTTCTAGAATATTGATTACTTATTAATTACTGGATGAGATATGCTTATCTTGTTTGATGTAATCGAACCGGAAATTTGCCTTGTGATTACTTTTCTGGTTGACGAGAACCTATTTCTATGAAAAAATTTTTTGGAAGGTACTTTCATCCTGGTTGTTTCTTGATACGTAGTTTAAGTTATTAGAAACATGCTACTGTCCGCACGAGTTTCTTGATTATAAATCGAAGTTGATTCTTGCAAGGTTTTACATCAATGAAGGTGTTGATCCATGCTCGACTGAGGTTGTGAGTGTCGAACACGTTGTGGGTGATTTGGGTAGGATAGTCAGGTCATGTATTATTCCAGGAGTGGGGGTAAAGGGGTTTGGGGGTAGATGGAGGTGAGGAAACAGGGGTTTCGAGGACGGCTGGGGCTGGCTGGAGGTGCGCTAGATGGTTGGGGTGGCTGGAGGTGCAGTAGAGGGTTTACACTGATCCTGGGGGCCTCCTGGGTAGACAAAACTGGGAGGATTAGGTAGACAAACCCCTGTGTGTCCAGGAGACAACCCAATTAATATAATCCTCCTCACAGTTTACACTGATCCTGGAGGTGCGGTAGAGGGTTTGCACTGATCCTGGGTAGACAAAAATATGATCGTCACCAACGATATTCCACTGACTTGATGGTTTACACTAATCCTGCTAGTAGCTCCATATTGTTGGCTCAATTTTATCTGTTCCTTATACACGCATAATCATTTATCTAAATTTCTTCCCTGCAAAATAAGTGTGATGGCACCCAGGGCGAGCAGTGGTCAGAGAGTTGTCGGGGATTCATCCGAGTGTGCAGACGCAGTTGGTTCGGAGAATGCGCATTGGAATCCAGGGTTGGACAGGATTTTCGTAGACAACCTGCTAGAGTACGAGTCATCGTGGGTCGGTAGCACGTTCACGGTGCCCGGATGGCGGATGATTGTAACCAGGTTCAACGACATCAGTTGTCTTAATTATAGCAAGGCCCAACTCCTGTGCAGATGGAAGAACTTGAAAAGGGACTACACAGCTTACCTCTACTTACGTAACAAATCCGGGTGGGGATGGGATGCTGTTTACAACAGACCTATTCCTCCATCCGACTCGGCCTGGTTTGAGGTAAGCAACATAAGATGGCTAACCACTTATTTTTTATAGTTTAAGTCCTCTTATTATAGTATTATGTATAGCTTGCAGATAGATACCGCAAATATCGCAACAAGCCCTTCTTGCACTTTGGTGACATATAGAGGTTTTTTTGGAAAGACGTTGCCACTAGGGTGCATGCCACCTCCTCTCGTCCAGGTTTTGACAATCCCACAATGGGAGCATCCACCGCATGCCCTCATTCAATCCTGCGAGAGCTTAATTTTGACGAGGACCTAGACGAGTGTATGCCAGAATCCGACGACGAGGCACACGATAGCAAGGAGTTGACCCCCACGCCTTCATCTAGGAAGAGAAGTTCGTGCGTCGGAGGAAGCAATACAAAGAAGTCAAGGAGTGGAGGCTCCAGGGACCAAGTAGGTCAGGAGATGCTTGAGAATTTTCTGATGAACTTGTCAAAGAAGATTACCGAGACCAAGAGTGGTGCTGATGAAGTTGCACATGCAGCATGCGCAGAAATAGGTGCAATGCGACCAAACCTGTCGGTAGAGCAGTTCGAGAAGATTGTCAACAGGTTGGCTACACCAAGCGAGCGGAACGTATACATGCTTGTTCGAGGGGACCCAGCAAAGTTGAACGAATGGATTGGAAGGACTATCTCGCATTGACGACTCCTCAGGAACTCCGATTACCTATTCATTACCCCAACTCGTTCCTCTACCTTACATTTTCAGAGAACATTAGAAGCTGTACTAAATTGAACATTTCGCTACTTCTTCCAGGACGATGTATGCCGAACATAACATACCTTTTCGTGTAGGTGCAGGTGCTATGTTTTATGTTTTACATAATGGGTGCAGGTGCCAAGCAGGTCCCATGATTGATTTTATCGCAGGTGCAAGTGTAAGCATAACCTTTTTTTTGTGCAGGTGAAGGTGTAAGCGTAACCTTCTTTTTTCGTGCAGGTGTAGGTGTAAGCATAACCTTCCTTTTTCGTGCAGGTGTAGGTGTAACCATAAACTTCTTTTTTGGTTCTATTCCGGCATTACCTTCCTTTTTCGTGCAGGTGTAGGTGTATAATGTCTAACTTGTTTTAGATTACATGTGAGTCGTTGTTCCATGTCTCGCGATATGGATTAAATATTGTTGACAGGAATAGAGCTTCTAAGATAGTCTCTTGCTAATCTGAATACGTTTCATTTTTTTCCTATACCATTTCTATGGATGTCACTTCGTAGTTATAACCCATTTGTAGAAATTGGGGATGTGATCTTGCTGGCATGTGCCGGTGTAGTAGGAGCTCTGGCAGTAGAGGAGTAGGTAGAAGAGGGTCAACGGATCCTCGACCATTGCATACACGGCCTTTGACCGGCAGAGAATGGGTCAAGGAGATGCTCGAAGGACACGATGATCGTGCCTTCCAAAACTTCCGCATGAAACCTAGCATGCTTAGAAGGTTCGTTCGTGTCTTAACCGAACATGGATTAACAGCCACAAGGAACGTGGACGTCGATGAGCAGATTTGCATATTCTTATATGCATTCACAAATGCACATTCCAATAGAGTCATTCAGGAGGCCTTCCAGCATAGTGCGGAGAGTATATCGAGACATATTAGAAATGTTCTCGTGAAGATACTCACTCTGGAGTCAGAATATATCCGACTCGCACCGCCTGTCACCCCGGAGATAATCACGTCGAATCCATGCTACTACCCCTACTTCAAAGTAATTTAACCAACACGATGTTCATTTACAAAGCATTTTTATCTACGAAGGTATTGCTAGGACATTAATATTTTGCTTATCGCAATCCACTCAAAATCGCAGGGAGTGATCGGAGCTATTGACGGAACATACATCCCGGCTCAAGTCAATCCTGAGGTCCAAGGAGCTTACAGGTGTAGGAAGTTATTCACGGCCCAGAATGTGATGGTCGCGGTCGAATTCAACCTTTGTTTTACCTACGTGGATACAGGCTGGGAGGGTTCATCCGCAGATATGACCATACTGCGCCATTCAGTGGAGAGAGGGTCGTTCGTTGTACCAGAAGGTTGCAAGTATCTGGTGGATTGTGGATACGCCAATACTGATACATTCTTAGCATCGTATAGAGGCTCCCTATATCATCTCCTTGTCTGGAGGGCTCGTTGGAGTCATTACGAAAAACATAAGGACGTATTTAACCACCGGCATGCATGTGTGCATAATGTGGTGGAACGCACCTTCGGGGTATGGAAGAAAAGATTTCGCTGCCTTCGTGATATGCCAGCGTATCCAATCAACATACAATGGGATGTCGTGAGGGCCACGTGTATAATCCACAACTTCATACGTTTCAATGGTGGGGATTCCATATCTGATGATGAGGAGGAGGAGATATTGCCAGAGGAGCCGGACAAGGAGCAATATAGGGTCGTGGGCATCCTTCGTGACGATATTCGGCGGGAGCAGGTGTTGAGGGATAGAATTGCTAATGCTATGTGGAATAACAGATGCACAAGTCAATCTTAGAGCTTGAATATGTGGTGCCTTCTTTTCTATATAAATGTGTCTTGCTTGTTTTTTTATGTTGTTTGTAGTTAGTTAACAGAACTTTAACCTGAATCTGTTGGAGACATGTTCTATTTCTATGACATTGTGGTGTTCATTTTAGTTTCTACCTTACCGCATGGTCTAAATGGACTCCGCCGAGGAGAGGTACAGTTGTGGATATATGTTGCTTCTTTGGTATGAGGAGGGGTCAGAACATCCAGTGAGACGTCTATTCTACGTCTGCTCGGTAAATCGATGCGGAACTCGGAAGTCGTACGCGCGAGCTTCAAGGACGATGGAAAATTTGGCGGATGAATTTTTCTTCATAGCGCAACGTCTATAGGAAAAAGAGGCTGAGACAGAGAATTGCATCAGCAGATTCAATCTACCTTGTGAGAGATTCAGGAAAAGGAGCTTGAACTGGGTCACCTTTACTCGAAGCTTGAGGATGAAGGAGGGCAGAGATCTTCCCTGTTGGAAATGGTGGAGTCACTTCGACTGCAGCTTCGGGACGCTGGACTAGCGGAAGTGGACGAGCAGGTGGTGGACAAACACGTCATTTGATGTGTCGTGCCGTGTCAGGCCAGACTCAGTGCATCCATTGTACGACTCAATCTGTATGGAACAGGGTTGTCCTGCTAAATCGCTATGCAGTTACGTTTTCGTATGACGTATTGGTCTTTTTTAGAGATCGTGTTTTGGATTGGCGTTCAACCGAATTACAAGTTATAATTTTACATGCGAATGTTTTCAAGTAATAATTTTTCCGTGGCACGACGGAATTATTTTTTTTGTAATTATCGGCGGTACATGATCAGTATTGTGTATGCGATTTTTTCGTGGCGCGACGGAATTTGTCTACTTGTTTAAATAGGAATTTCCCAACATGGTATCAGAGCGATAGTCCTAGACCGGAGCTCCTGTACCCTAACCTTAACCCCATCGCACGCCACCTCCTCTGCGCGTCGCCCCTTCCTTCTCCGCGTGTCATCTCCTCCGTGCACCGTCAACCCCGTGCGTGCATCTCCCTCTCTGCGCATAGCCTACGCGCGCAGCCACCCCCTTCAGCACACAGCACCACCGTACGTCGCCCCTAACCTCCGCGCACACCGCACCTCCGCGGTCTCCTCTGCACGTGCATCTTGTCCGAGCGTCGCCTCTACCTCGGACCTCCTTGTATCGCCTAGGCCATCACCGCCTAGGCCCTCTCTTGTTGGGGTCATTACATAGGTTCTCAACGAACCTTCTTCCTTATGGGTTTGGTTGCTTGAGTCTACACATGCAACCGAACCCGTGAATGTCAGTGTAGACAACCATATCTTCAATCTACAACCCTAGTCTTCTATTATCATCATGTCAGAAAGCAAGGCAGATATTCCATCTACATGTGCCTTCAGAGGTCTTGCGCCTATTGTGAAGATGAACGGGTCAAATTATGAACTAGGGGCAATGCAGTTCATGAGTATGATGAAGTCGACTGGTAGGAAGCACATTCTTACCGAGGAAGAGCCTGCTGAGAAGACTGGGGTCAACGCCTCATAGGAGGCGGATGATGCATACGCAAAGGTTTGGATATCAGGAACGTTAGCAATTGAGATTGCAAATGATATTCTCCATCAGCCCACTACAAAAGTAATGTGGGATATTCTGGTTGTTGCCTACTCATAGGCAAAGAATGAGACGAAGATTCTGCAACTCCAGCATGACATCTTTACAATCAAGCAGAATGGATGGCCTCTACACTCATTATACATGTCTTTACATGGAATGTTTGAGAGTAGAGATTCATGCCTCTCACAGCCACTCTTGAGCAGCAGAAGACCTACAGGAATGCCACTATGGTTGGTGTATTCCTGGCAGCCCTTGATCCAGAGTACGAGGCAGCACGTTCCTAGATCTTGGCAGATTCCACTATTCTTCCGATGGAGGAAGCCTTTCACAGACTCATTCGTATTATTGTTCCTTCATCTACTGCCAATCAGATCGCCTCAGCTATGGCAGCATCTCGAGGTCATGGGGGTCATCATCAGTTTCGTGGTTGTGGATCTCGAGGCAGAGGGAGTCGTGTTCGGCAACCATTCACTTTCTGCCATTGTTCTGGATATACCGAGGGCACATGCTATTCCGAACATGGATTTCTTGCTTCTGCACGAGTAGCTGAACAGATTGAACCTCCATCTGCTTCTTCTTTGGATCAGCAATTTGATGATCTTGTAGCTCGTCTGAGGGGTATTATCCCTCAATCCGGTCATGTTACATCAGCGCCAGCCTCTGAGAGTCATTCTGATGTTGCTGCTTCTGCATCCACTAGTACCTCAGGTAGTACTTATGCATTCACTAGCAGTAGTGGATCTGATACTTTAGAGTGGATTATGGACTCTGGTGCCACACATCATCTATGTGGTGATCGAGGTCTACTTACAGCCTACCGACAGGTTCCTCCAGGACGTACTGTGGTTATTGCTAATGGGACGTACTCCCCGATTACTGATTAGGGGGAGATTAGCCTGACACCATCTATACACCTCAAGAATGTGCTGCACGCACCTGATTTTTCTATGAATTTGTTATACATTAGCCAACTTATAAAGGATTTAAATTGTCGAGTAATTTTCGATCCGTCTTCTCTCATTTTTCAGCACATCCTTACGGGCAACGTGATTGGGTGTGGCTATGAGAAGGGTGGCTATATCGCCTCAGTCGGACTCCATATGCCGAAATCTCCTCTCTTCCTGCTAGACCTATCTCCCCATTCATGTGGCACATGCGCTTCGACCATCTACCGCTTCATAAATTGTGTCATGTTTTACCCCATGTTTTGCCTCACACGTCCATTCAATGTGAGGCTTGTCAGTTGGGAAAGCGTCATCATTCTACCTTTCCCAGTCGTCAGAGTCGGAGCAGTAGCTTCAAGTTTGAGTTGTTTCATGTTGACATTTGGGGTCCCAGTCGTGTTCCTGATCATCAGGGACACAGGTTTTATATTGTCATTGTGGATGATTTTTCTCGTCTATCTTGGGTCTTTTTATTGAAGAGTAAATCTGAAGCTCGGAATATTATCATAAATTTCATAAATGATGTTTGTATTGTCTTTTATGCGTCTATGAAAATTGTGAGAAGTGATAATGCCTTGGAATTTTGTACTCATACTCTCTCAAATTATTTTTCAACACAAGGAATTATCCACCAAACATCATGTGTCTATACTTCCCAACAAAATGGAGTTAGAGAAAGGAAACATCATCATTTGCTTGATGTCACCAGGACGCTTCTCATACAGAGTTGTGCTTCGCATTCTTTCTGGGGCGATGCTGTCCTAACGGCATGTTATCTCATTAATCGCATGCTGTCATCTGTCTTAGGTGATAAGATTCCTTTCTCCTTGGTTTTTCCTGAAAAAGAATTGTTATCACTTACCCCACGTGTGTTTGGCTTGGTTTCCTTTATCCACCAGTTGCCTCCAGGTATTGACAAGCTCTCTCCTAGGGCTGTCAATTGTGTTTTCGTCAGGTACTCCAGGACACAAAAAGGCTACAGGTGTTATGATCCATTGCGCAGGAAATACCTTGTTAGTGTTGATGTCACCTTTTTTAAGTCTGTTATGTACTTCTCTCCTACAGGTGATCGGTTAGTATCCTCAGACACTGATGAAGCCATATACATGCCACCACCATCACCACCTCCACCTACACCTGCACCTCCACCACTACCTACATCACATGAACCTCCCGTTACAGTTCCTGTTCCCCCACTACCACTCCACTATACCCGTCGGCCTGCTTCCTCTCATGGTCACCGCTCATCATCTAGCTCACCTGAGGTATGTTCTGAGAATATAATTTTTAATGATGGATCTAATGATTTACCTGAGCAGGTTGTGTTACAGAGGACAGATGAGGATGCAAGTGATTTGGATCTACCTATTGTGCTTCAGAAATAGAAGTGTAGCTACGTGTCATATCCTATAGCATCCACGGTTTCTTTTAATCGTCTATCTGGTGAATTCAGGAGTTTTGCTATTGCACTATCTGCCATGGATATTCCATGGAAATACCAAGATGCATTGAAGGATAGTCGATGGCGTTTAGTTATGGAAGAAGATATGGCTGCTCTTCAGTCAAGAGGTACCTGGAGCCTTGTCCCTGCACCTACCGGTGTGTCTACAGTGAGCTGTAAGAGGGTCTTCACAGTTAAGCAGAATGCAAATGGCAGTATTGACAGATACAAGGCACGCTCGGTTGTCCGTGGGTTTACACAGACATATGGGGTGGATAATCTTGATACATTCTCGTTGGTTGCTCGCCATTCCACCTTACGGATCCTTCTTTTTGTTGCGGTTATTCGTGATTGGCCATTGTTTCAGTTAGATGTTAAGAATACATTTTTATATGGTGATTTGCAGGAGGAAATCTACATGCAACAGCCACCTGGTTTTGCTGTTGAGGTGGAGTATTCTAAGGTGTGTAGACTTCATAAGGTCATCTATGGCCTTAAGCAGAGACCTAGAGCTTGGTTCCAGAAGCTCTCAGACTTGTTTGAATAATAGGGGTATAAATGTTTCAATGCAGATCATTCCTTGTTTATACAGAAAACATCCAGAGATATTATTGCAATTATGGTGTATGTAGATGATATCCTGATTACAAGTGACGATGTACAAGGAATTCAGAGGGCGAAAGAAAAGCTGGGTCGTGAATTTGTCACCAAGGATCTTGGAGTCCTTAGATATTTCATGGGATTGGAGTTCGCCAGAAATCCACATGGACTTGTGATGACCCAGAGAAAATATGTCACTGGCTTGCTGAGTGAAACAGGAATGCTTGGATGCCGACCGGCCACTACACCTATGGATCCAAGCATGAAACTATATGATGATGACACTGATGAGGTGGATAGGAGAAGATAGAGAGAACTAATGGGAAAACTTCTTTATGTTACCATTACGAGACCCGATATTTCTTTTGTTGTTAGTCGGGTGAGACAGTTCATGGAGAAACCACGTCAGGTACATATGGATGCCATACATATGATACTCAGGTATCTTATATCCTCTCCAGGTGCAGGTCTATTGTTCAAGAAAGACAAGGAGATTGCTATCTCAGCGTGTGTAGATGCAGACTACGCAGGATATCCCAAGGATAGGAAGTCCACCACTGGATTTGTTGTATATGTTGGACACTCTCTTGTCTCATGGAGAAGCAAGAAGCAAACTGTTGTAGCCAAATACAGTGTAGAGTCTGAATATAAAGCTATGGCCCAGGTTAGTACAGAAATGATGTGGGTGAAAGTTGTTCTTACATATCTATATGTAGAAGTCCCACATCCTATGGCTCTAGAATGTGACAATCAAGCTACTATATTTATTGTCAATAATCCAGCATTTCATGAACGAACCAAGCACATTAAGGTCGATTGTCACTATATACGAGATATGATTCAGAAGGGTTTTATTTCAATATCTCATGTTAGCTCAGGGGACCAAACTGCAGATATCTTTACCAATGTGTTACTTAGAGGGTCATTCCAGAAGTTCTCGTCCAAGTTGGGCATGCTCGATATCTATGATCCATCTTGAGGGTTTGTAGAGATATAATTTATATTATTTGTACTGTTTCATATTTTCTATATTCTTATGAACTATTGATGTAATTTACTCATAGGCTACTCCCCTATATAAGAGAGCCTAGGGTTTATGGAATAAACAACTCTTTTCATTTTCCCAGCAAGATGTAATAGAATATACATATTTTTTATTACAATCTACATTTGTAGATATGCAATTTCTATAAGTTTGGAAATAATTTCATTTTAAAAATGATTTATAAGGCTAATAATCATCATAATCTAGAATATAACATAGTAATTACATGCCATAAGATACCGAAAAAGGGATGAAACAACCCGGTTACAAAAGCTATATGTATTACCATATTAGGGATACAACCATATACGAATATACATCTAGCCATCCACTATCTTATATGTATTTATGCAGTTAGAGATATGTATTTCCGATTTGGGCAGATATGGATACAAACAAGATATGAGATTTGTTGTTTTACAGATATGGATATAGTTACAAATACCATTTTCACCTTTTTAAGGATATGGATATGAACATAATTTTTTCATATATAAACATGGATATCCGAGGTTTAAATCTCTCTTGAGAGGGTTGCGTTAGGTAGCTGATAATCAATGTAAAAAAATAATCGATTTTTTTCAACATGGATTTGATAAGAATCCATGTAGCCAACCATACTTAAAATTGGAGAAAGCATTGCCATTCATTTATTTATTTAATAGACATGAACATCCATATTATTGATTTTATGTATGTAAATTGTCTGAACATATATCAATGGTATATGTTATATAATTTATTGTATTATGGATATAAAGTGGATACCGTTCAAATATATGTGTATATAAAATCACATAATACTTTATATACCAACTTATATATATAATCATTTACATATTCTATATTTATTTTATAGAAAATATATCAAATATAGTGAAAAATGGCATAAACATTTGCTACATAGAGTTATAAATAAATCTTGAACTATATACTAAGATGGGTATTCAAATATGGACACTGATATGTACATATATTGAGTTGACAACTCTTTCCTTACGTAGTTGAAAGTCAATACAGATATATATATATATATATATATCAAATATGTATAAATATGATCAGTAGCAAATCGGATATGAAAATACATGTGCACGCATACATGTTTGTATTCATATACACATAGCATTGTATAATATCATTTATTTAGAAGTGTTAAATTGGTAGTATTACTCAACACCACAATAATGGAAGTGTATTTCTATTAAAAAGGAATTTTGTATGGTTAGCTATAGTATCTCGTTTAAATATTTGTGTAAAATCGTAAGTTTACATGGGTATTTTTGTAAAGTTTCTTGTAGATTTTAGTGGTAATTATTTAAAACTATTTCTCCATAATTATGCAACCAATAAAATTCAACAACTTTTTCTAAAACATGAAATGATATATAGTGGAAAAAATAGGCAAATAATGTTTCAATAGTCGCCTTCAAAGTAGAAATTCTTGTCTTCGTCTATGATGCAGTAAGAAAGAAGAAGCTTTTATCTCACTCTCTCAATCCTAAAGAAACTCATATAAATTTTTGCTCCACCATAGGGAGAGATGAGCGACCGAAATAAATGGGGTGTGAATTTCCACTCCAAAATGATATGGTTTTAAGATACCGATGTATTTTTCCATAACATATACCAATATGGGTTTTCATCTCTACACCTGATGCAAAGCTCATTTGTGATGTTATTGTGTGAAACAGATCCTCTGATGCAGAGGATTCTACAGCAGGGCATGCTATAATGGTTTTTTTGCCAAAATTTTGTGAAAAATCCTAAGATGTTGAACGAGTATAACACTCATCATTCACTCCCTCTCTCACTCTTATCTTCTCTCTCACTCTCTTTATCTCTTGTGGTATTCCCTCTTGTTGTGATGTGGAGGCAATGCCCTCATCCCTCTATATATAGCCAAATTACAATCATGTAGTCTTATTCACATCAAGACTATATGTGGAGTACAACTCAAATACTATTAGAATTAGAACTCCGATCCCATTAGAATTTTTATAATCCTAACGCTTTTCATGAATCTAGATACTCGACCAGTCCAGCAAAGACAGATGGTAGAATGCATAACAAAATATATGATTTAATATAAATACAAAAGCTAACAAAATGTACGTATAGGGGCGAAAACTGAAGTAATATTATAAAACAAATTGAAGTAATATTATAAAACATACTGGTAAGTTCGCACCCTGAAGTCTTGTCAAATTGTTGAAGTTCAGAACAAGTTCGAGTGTTAAAAAAACTAATTACGTGTTTCTTTCATAGAGTATGTATAAGCAAAATGCTCTGTATGAACACCATGCAAATTATAACTGTGCTATATTGAGAATAGAAGTGTAGAAGATTAAAGAGACATGTCTATACTCATTTAATCTCTGGGGTTGTTCATTTGCAACATAGTGCGAGGGACAGGGAAGTATAAGGGTGGGTTCGCCCCCGCTTCCTATCCCTCATGCTATTCTCATTATTCGTGTCATGGAGCTCTTCTCACAGAAGGAGGGATAGCTTATTTCTTAACCTCCCTCATTTCCCGCCACCACGCAACCACCCATCCCTAACTTACAAATATCATCCATCATTATTCCTCCTAACTTAGGAACCTTATCCATCACTATTCATCCTAACTTACGAACCTTATCCATCAGTATTCTTCCCGTGCCAATAAGTGGATAATAGCAAATAGCTACCTCTTATCCATCCTTATTCACCCTTATTTATCATCATCCTCTTCCTCCGAACGAACGGAAAGAACCAAGCGAGTTGATCTTGTCGTGGAAGTTCCATCACACGCTTCCTTAGTTCATCTCCATCTCCAACAAAAGAAGGGGCAAATTGGAAATGTCTTGGGATCTTTGTTCCATTTTGTAATCATTTAATCAGTTGCAACCTTTTATTCAATTAATTAATATACAAATTTTACATTTTCGAAAATTATTTATTTTGAGAAATTAGATATTTATTTTGCAACTTTTCATATTCGTAAAAAATATAAAAAAAATAATATATACCTCGACAAAGATTAATGTATTTTTCTCCCATTTTTCAATTGAATGGGTTTTTTAGTGTACTTTTAGAATTATTTTTATTTTATTTTATTTTATATATTAAAATTAAGAAAATGTGGTACAATTCCACATTACACTTTCTTCTTAAAGTAGCTAAAATTCCTTAATAATTCTTGTAAAACCCGAAAATATTATATCATTAAGAAAATTAAGTTAGAGAAAGATCTTTATTTTATCAACTAAGCCTCCTTGTGATTGAACTCAACTCACCGCTATATTCTATTTTAGATATTTTTGCATCATGAATTTATGTTATAAATTCATCTTTCGATCTGCATCATGAATTTATGTTATAAATTCATCTTTCGATCGCATCGAAATCGATGTACAATAACATCTTTTCTAGATCACAACCATTGGAATTTCGAATTTCATGTTCAATAGATAACTTAATCAATTTTATAATAGACCTTAGGACTCACACCAAAGTCTCATATATATATAGAGAGAGAGAGATAGAGAGAGGGCTTATCCAATGAGCTTTGTGCCCATTAGCGTATTTGTGAGCACTCATTCTGGGCCATACACGTGTATTAGTCATAACTATATTTCTAATTATAGGCTACCACGTATTTAACAAAGACTATATTTCCAATTATACAGTGTCCTTAAAAAAAGGGATGACGGTTTTGGAAAGAAAAGATTCAAATAAATGATTTCATGCAGATTATTACGATCCAAACGACGGGATAGTAACAAATATACTCTGGTCAAGTAAATGTCTGTTATGAGATCGGTAATATCAAGAAAATGATCAGTAATTTACATCCAAATAGCTACCTTGTGCAGAATTTAGTAATACGTATGCAATGGTCTAGTAAATGCGTGTTGCGAGATCAGTAATAACATATCAAATGATTAATAATACCAATGTGTGTGTAATACGTATTGCATTCATTTCTGTAATATTTTTTTCTTTTTCGTCAACGAAGTATTCTATTTATTTCACTAATTTGTTTTTCCTTATGTGCATGTATCTCATAACTTCTTTTTCAAAGTACTATTTCCATATTAATTGTATAGAAGGCGAATATGTTAATTATTATATGTTACTTTCTTAATTGAGCAATGTCCGTGACTTACTAACCATTTATTTTACTATTACTGATCTCATAGTAGTCGTTACTTGAGAATTTTATTAATATTACTGAACATGTGATATAAGATATAGATATATACATTACTGAACACACAATAAAAAATTACTTGAGGACTGTATATATATTACTTGAGTATTGTCTCTAAATTACTGAATTCTGTTCAAAGTAATAATACATATGGAAATTACTGACCATTTGTTATGTTTTTACTGACTTCGCAACAAGCACTTACTTGACCAGTGTATACATATTACTGAATTATGTACCATATAATAAAATGAATGTAAATTACTAATCATTGTTTGGATATTACCGATCTCGTAACAACCATTTACTTGACTATTGTATATATATTACTGACCTGAATATTTGGATCTCGATTTTCTGCAAGAAATCATTGATTCGAACGTTTTCTTTCCAAAATGGTCTTCTTTTTTTTAGGACGCGATATAATTAGAATACCATTTATTGTTAAACCGCTTTGCATTTTAATATCCTTCCAAAAATGATATCCTTCGAAGAAGGTAATCATATGTTGGTAATACACGTGTGTGGCCTACAAATGGTGCTCACCGAAATGCTAATGGGCCCTGTGCGCATTGGATAAAAATCCTATATATATAGTATTTCTTTCAAATAGGAGTTGGTCCTTCCTGAGTTCAAGAAGGTAAGCCCTTTTTTGTAGAAAACATGACGACTTTAGTAGAATACATATACGTATTCTATTACAATATGCAATTTTAATGTTTGTATTATAATATGTATTTTTGTATGCAGATTTGTATTCATAATATGCAGTTATAATACAAACTGTATACATATTCTACTAAAGTGCTCGTGTTTATATATATATATATATATATATATATATATATATATATAGTATGTAATGAAAGGATGGTTGCAAATTAATACCACAACCCCATATAAATATCGTGCAAAAAATGTATGCAAAGAAATAGTACAAATTAAGTATTCTAACTCAAGAAGATTACATGTAGAAGATATTGGTGAAGTTCTCTCAAAGTTTGAGAGAAACCAAAACAACTATTGTAGCAAATCTTTTGAAAAAAAACGATGTCATGAAGCCTTTACAGAATTGTGAGCATTTTCTCACTTGTTTTTGGAAGATAAAAGAGAACTTGTAACACCTACATAGATAATTCAAGTATTGTTTACGTCATTAGTCCGATCCTTTGTAGGAACTACCCGTGATAACGAACATGCAAAATGGATCCGTTTATCATAAAGAGATTCGTTGTTTCTGACCCTGCCTCACCTTTTTATATTAAGCTTTCAATCAAAAAGGAATTAAATCGATGTTAATACTTGCCAAGAAGCTTTTATTGAATGATCAAATAAAAGAAATAATTAAAAAGGAATTTTGATTGATCAAGGTTTCAGGAATTATCGAAAGAGATGCTTTAATCGATTAGATGGGTGAAGTGACTGATCAACGGAGGTCACTATTAAAGATTGGAAAAGGTTTAATCGACCAATCGTATTCGAAAAGGTTTGCATGAAGTATACAAAGAAAAGTTTCCACAAAGGATTGCGCTATCAAATTTTGAAACTAGCCATAAGTTGGAAGTGCTTAATCATACAAGTAAGTTGATCGATCGAAGATAAAGATAAGATCATATAAAAAGTTCTTGAGCGACTCCATGATGAATCAATAATGTCTCAACAGGATAAATCCACTTATTTCACATAATTCTTATGGTAATGCATGCTACTCTTTACTTATTATAGCAACATCAACGGAGTAGCTCATAATCAAGTAAGAATAAAAGATTCCGGCACATCCTTTTTTTGAACTTCGTAAGATTATGTTCTCACTAGGGGTGCACATGGATCGGATAAAATCCGTAATCCGATCCAATCCGTTGTCATTGGATTGGATCGATTTGGATTTATAAGTTAAATGGATTGGATCGGATTGAAGTTTTACAAATCCGTTCATTTATGGATTGGATCGGATTATTATCAAAATCCAATCCGATCCAATCCGTTAATCCGTTAATAAATAATAATATATATTACTTTATTTATTCTCAATAAAGCTTATTATATAGTACATTTTATTTGAAAGCTATGTGTAAATATCCAAGTTAGTCTCTTTATAACTTAAACCTATTCCAATTCAAGTTTTACCACACACAACTTGATGGAAAACCCCTTATCTCATCCTACTAGTCGGTTTAGAAAAAAAATAATACCTACCCGTAATGTCCTTCATGCCCTTCCAATTTTTCAAACGAAACAGACTTGTAAAAATAATAATACATAAATCTAAACCCACTCAGGACCCATTACAAACAAAACACTCACTTGCGCCGCACGCATCTCCAGCCTCAGGTGCACATATATCATCCTTGTCCTAGCTGTGCACATACGCATCCAGATCTTCTTTGCGCATGCGCAGTTAGCTTGTTGTAGTTCATATTTTATATATACAAACTTGCAATTTTATTCAAAGTCAATATGATTCTTCTATGATTTCTACGGATCACAAGTATGCTATTTTTATTTAGTTATACAATGATTGGTTGTAATAAATTCATAATAAGCATATATGTTTTTGCTTTTCAAAAAAATTAAGTCAAATTGCTTTCTAAAAATTAAGTATTCTTTTCTTTACATTTATCCATAATCTCAATTTTGAAACCATGATTCGAACGTCGAGTTCGACTATGCTACAAACTTAATCATAGATTAGGGAGCATTAAAAATCCTAACCAATCCGATCCAATCAGTAATCCGGTGGATTGGATTGGATTGGATTTGCATGTTTAACGGATTTGATTGGACTGGAAAAATAAAAAATCCGTTATGTATGGATTGGACACGGATTAAGCCAAAATCCGATCCATGTGCACCCCTAGTTCTCACCCCTTCAGAATCTGATAGCAGTAGTTTGACCCCCCCCCCCCCCCTATCAATAGTCCAATCTTTGATTTATTCATTCCACCTAACTTCAAAAGAAAAGAAGGGACCCTTCCGTAAAAACCTTCAACAGGGGAGTCGAGGTCTACTTCAAGCTGACACATGATCATTTTTGTTGTAATATAGAGAGAAAGTGATCGACTAGATAGCTGACATATTGTCTTAAGAGTAAAGGAAACTTTTGATCAATTGTGAGGTAAAAGTTGATCGATTAAGAATAGAGGAAAGGTGATCCTATCATGCCCAGAATGCATATGCGCAAGGAATGAGACTTAGTAAAGGCTATTGAAAAACAAAAGGTAGACCGCTGTTAAACAAATAGGTCTATAATGATGCTTTTTTCTAAAATCTGCCACTATATTCGTTGATAAACAAATAAAGATGTTATTCGTTGTGAAATTATTTTTTATACTTGAAATTAATAACAAATATCATATTCATTGCTATTTTTTAGCAACAAGTAGCGGAACATGTAGAGGTAGTGTAAAAAAAATTCCGATGAACACAAGAACTTGTTAAGAAAATGAAAGAACCCAATTGAAACCATTTTAGATGTAATAAGCGAGTTTGGAATCTACCAATCCGTTCATTTTTCATTTCATTACACAATTAAATGTTAATCACATGTTTCTTCCTTTTACATATCCACCGACATTGAAATCAAAAAACCAATATTGAAACTCAACACAAGGTTGTTACGATGGAGAAACATGTGGAGAACAGCAACACCAGCGTGGAAGCGAACACACGCTTGAAACTCAACACATGGAATTTATTGAGCAATCTCCTTAGATTGTGGCAAGTTAACCAAATTACCTCTGTTCATGCTGACTAATAATGTGAACAAAACAAATTACCTCTGTTCATGCTGACTAATAACATCCAAAATAATGTGAACTCGGTACTATGAAGCATTGCAGACGCAATTCCAAATGAAATTAAGGAGCTATAAAGGAAAAAACACTTAACAATTTATACTAAGAGAAGAAAAGTTCACAAGATTTTCTCCACATATACGGAATATTTATTACACAAGGTTTATGGGATAGTATTCCCTTATGATTAGTACTTATCGAATGTTGATGACACACACATTCCATGAAATAAGAAAAACAAACAAGGCATAGAAATAAAACCCCTTATTCCACCTTTATTCCACACCAACACAAGAGAATGCAAATAGGGTCACCTTTCATATTCCCTAAGGGCATCCTAAGTATTTTGATTTGTTGTGAATAAGCCCGTTTAAATAGCTTTTGTTGATAACAAGGGTGACGCAGTGCACAACCATGATCGCACAGATCAAAACAATTTTAATGCAACAGAGAAACCTGATAAGAAAACTGGGAAATAATGAACTAATCATACAACATAAAAGGCATCAACAAAAAGTACATGAGAATAAAACCAACAATGTCTATTGACCATCCTGTGATCTAAACTTAATCAAGCAAAATTGTAACCAACTAAAACATTTCAGCATCCAAGCAAAAAGATCCAAAAGAAAACAGTAAACAAGAAACTCTTAAGGTATTCTCTTAATTATCCACTAACAATTAATCAAAAAGACTAAAACCCAGATCCTCATCAGACTCATCGGCAGGTTCTTCCTTCTTTTCCTCCACAACAGCAGCAGCAGGAGCAGCAGCAGTTGGTGCAGCAGCAGCAGGTGCGGCAGCAACTGCAAATTTACTTGGATCCTACACCATTGGATGTAAATTTTTATAAACACCAAGTCACAGTCAAGATCTTTTAACAATCAGATGGTGAGATATTTTGACAAACCTTTAAATACTCTTTCACAGTCTCAGCTTGAGGGAAGGAATACTCAGTTGCAATCGCAATAGCAAGCACATTCTTATATGCATTGACAAACATGTGAGGAGCCGCAGCAAGTGTCGGGTAGGATACAGCCAACGATAGAGAGGTGACCATGGATACCCCGGTTGCAAATTTCTCAATCAGATCATCTTCAGTGAGATCCAGGACTTCAGGGCTAAAGACGGATCCATTATCATAGACAGAGAGGACCAAAAGACCATATGAGAATGGCCTGATGCCAAGTTTGGCCAAGAGGGCGGCCTCGGATGATCCAACCTTTTCCCCTTTCTTAATAAGTTCAACAGGGGTGATAATTTCTACAGTTCCCTTGTTAATTTTGGTGGGGATGTTGAGAACCTAGAGACAAGTTTGAACTGTTATTAGATACATTTTCAACTGGAGAGCAAAAGATCAGATCTACAAACCTGGAAGAAGGATGTCTGAGAAGGATCCAGTCCAGTGTTACCAGGGGGGACAACAACATCAATCGGTGCAACAAGACCCACACGAGCAGGTGCTCCAACCTGAATTATTACACGGTTACTACATCCCAAAGGAAACAGACCAACCGAACCAAAATTCACATTTTAAAATTTGAAAATGCAATGAAGATGTTGGCAATTAACATTAGAATACCCAAAACATTTCAAATACACAGGAATACAACTAATGAAAAGTTCTGTTATAAAGTTTCAACAACAAAGCCTTTTACAACATTAAGTAGGGTTGGCTACATGGATTCTTTGTTCTGTTATAAAGTTTAGATCCAAAAAAATGCTGACTACTTAGCAGCACATAGTAATGTAGACAATTCAACAACAGAAGAAAGAATTTTCAATGATAACAAAAACAAGATGCCTGAAACGGTTGTGTATCCCAGTTGTTTGACACTTTCATTATACATCATTTAAATGAGTTGGAAAAGGATTCTCTAGACAGTTCAAACCAACATTATAATTTTCTAGAACCGTGTGAAGATGTAGAGCCAACATTTTTTGAAGACATAATAAGACAAACCTCCATAAGAAGCCCACCCAGCTGCATCACTAAGTCCTTCCTGTATCAAACTAACCCCGGAATAATGAAAAAATAATCTAGGCGGTTTGATGCTTTTCCAAGTTTTTTTGACATTCTTGCAATTATATTGAGAAATTGTAGAGAGGACAAGTGTGTAAAGTGAGGCCCGCTACAAATAAAAACTCAAAAAATGGACTGATTCAGCTTCTGAGCTCTCATTGTTTTTCCAATCTAAGTGATTACAAACATGGTTGGTTCAGCACTTGAAAACATATGCTTGCAGACATGTCAAATGCCAAGCAAACTGGACTTTTTCATTGTTTAAGATAGACTCTTCGGACAGTCATGAAAACATAGCTTATTCTTGAAATGAAACAGTGAGGTAGGCTGTTTCCAATCCCTACAAAGGATTCCGTTTATATTTCCATACACAACCACGGTTACTCTGTACTTCCACTATCTCTTCTGCATTTCCACTATTTAGCCTAACCGACCAAACAATTTTCACACGGATAATCATCAACAAAGATTGCTTAATGCTTCCCAAACGTCCATAAGTCTCATGCTGAGGAGATGGTAAAAAGGAGAAAGTGGAAATTGGAAGAATGGGTGTAATTATGAAATAATATACTCATCATTAAATCGGAAAGGTTATTTATTTAGAGAGTGGACGCCCAATTGATTTGGTCAATTGGTTGTACAGTAATTAATTAAGGGGTTTCAGGTTATATTAAGGGTGGTTTGCCTGTGGATTGAATAAAATCCCTAGTCCAATCCGATATTGTGGGATGGAATTGGTTTGGTTTTGTCATTCTAATAGCTTGGATCGGATTGAGATTATAAAAATCAGTTAAATTATGAATCCGATCAAAGCATTACCAAAATCCAATCCAATCCAATCTGTTAATATTATATATGATAACTATTACAATTTACAACTTTCTTTCTTATCCCACTATAAATTCCACTCGTGTCTTCCTTAGTCAAGTGGTACTTTAATTTTAATTTAACATGTAAACATCATGCTAGGAATAAAAAATATAACTTTAAGATTAAAACATGAAAAATCCGAATATCATGTTCTACTTCTGACAAGCCAAGCTCACAAATTGCCAATGCAAGAGTTTGGACCTTGCACTCCTTCCCAAGTGGAGCTTACTCCTATATTAGAAAGGTCAAAAAGTAATTATATACAGATAAAAGAAAACAAGGCTGTTGAATTCAAACCTTGTACTTGGCCACCTCCTCGCTCACTTCCTTCAGATCTCCCTTGGTGAATATAAGCCCCACATTTCCCTGCGCCAAAAAAGATCGTATCTATGCCATTTCTCCCTCCATTTTGCACCAAAAATTCACCACAGATCCCAAGAAAAGAAAATGGTACTTACCACAAGCAAAGGTAGGAGACTCAAGTAGTGACTATTCCCGGTCTTCTGCGCATGGAGTTTAATCGACCTCTTCATCATGGTGTTCTTCCCCATGAGGATAACGGACTCGCCCCTCAATCCCTTGCGGATGTTCTGCAGCTGGTTAGAACCCACGTTGTCGGCTGCCACCACAAGCACCTGGCTGTAGTCCTCGATGAGCTGACATAGCTTGGAGTCGTAGGCGACCTTCTTCTCCTGCTTCGACCGCTTGGGGGCCATTGCTCGGTATCTGGACGAGGTAACGGGAAGAAAGAAACCCTAAAAACGCAAGAAGTTGTCTACCTACGAAGGACTTAGGAGAGGGCCAAGGTAAAGATTGGATCTTTCCCAAGGCGGACGGCAAGACCGTCTCTTTAACCTCGAAAGAGGCGGAGGGAAGCTGGAAGAGAAGAGAGGAAGTGGAAGTCGGAGGAGGCGCTGCTCTCAGAACCCTAGTTGATGCTGCTCTATATGAGAAGGAGATCGAGGGCGGGGGCGCGACCTAAGATCGGACGGTCGTTGGCTTTAGGATCGGACGGTGGTCTGTGAGGTTTGTTTGCAACGCCTTACATATTCTAATAATAACCTACAAGGGATCTTTATAGTCGGTGCTCGCATTTTTCTTTTCTGAAAAAGAAAAGATCAAGGAAAGTTCATTCATCATATAAGATTAGAATAAATGACAGTGAATTCTGAGCTTTCCTAATGGTCTGGTGGTAAAAGATGTGGATTTCTACTTTAAAGATTGTGGTTCAATCTCCCCTCCTACCACCACCATCCTCTTAAATAGTAAACAATGACAGTGAACTATAAAGCTTAGGCATGGTTTACCAATACAAGATGACCTTTAGAAAACCAAAAGATTTAACCATCCAAAAAGCAATCATCCCCAAACCGCTAAACATCCCTTGATGCCCCAAATGCTCCGGCTGCAAGATTTTCAAATCACGCTTTTTGTCGAAGTGAGGACAGGAGTTGCTTTCCAACTGGAGCCACCTCGGATTGGAGTCTTCATTGTCGTCGAGCTCATGTGGAGATCCTGGTGAAATCACAACAAGGCTAACGTAGCATCAAATAAAATAGAGACCAACGTCAAGAGAGCCTATGCAGGTGAGTGAAATTTTCAAAGAGCTTGTTTTCTGCAATGCAATATAGAATATCATACTTATTATGATGCATCCAGCTTATATGAGTAGCTTCTGGGATATTTTTTACTTAGGAGATCGAGTTATTCTTGAACGCATTCTTACATCGAGCTTTCTAAATTGATCGCCATTGTGGTGTTTGCATAAACTATGACAATAACATATGTATCATACTCTTACAATGACTCTTAGTAATGTTTATGTTTACATATACACGTGCACATCCATCATTCATGTCTACATATCTAAACATTAAAGATTAAAAGGTTCAAATGCAATAAAAATATTTATAAAACTAATTGGACTCAATATGGTCCTTTTACCATGTTCTTCGTCCATTGTGGACCTTCTCTCTCACCACTCTTCCCCGACGTCCCATACATCTCTAATACCTCCTTTGGCATCATTGATGTCATTGACCTCTCTGACATTCTCAACTACGCTGAGCTTGGATTGGGTTGGTCTGACTCATACTCCCATCCTAAATTCAAGCTTGATTTATAGTAAGTCAGGCTTCGCGATTAAATTTGGTCCACTATTTAATTGGGTCGGTCTTGGACTGACCTTGACTCAAACCAACAAGCCTCACGAGCCTAACCCAAAAAAGATTCCAATAAGAAAACTCATATAAAAACACATAAACCTATACAAAAATGTTGCCATTCTCAGATACTCCAACATATCTTCATTATATAAATACGCGTAATGTCAGCTCTCTTCCTTTACAACAAACGGTATGCTCAATCTTGTTTCACACATCTTCATCGCAATATCACTTTTCTCACTACATGACGATAAGCTTTGTTCTTCTTATTCTAGTCTACACATGCCTCTACGTTGTCTACTCTCTTTTATTTGTGAATAATTAGTTTGAATCATTTCTTTTGATAGATATATCCTCATGATGTAAATTCTCTCTAGCAATTTAGTCAATAGCATACATCTTTATTTGCTCTTGTTCATTCTCTTACTATCCAGAAAAATTAAATGTATAGAGATCAGGCCAAAATTGAACCCATGTTGATTGAAGTGGATTGAGTCGTGGGTCATCCAGCAAAAAAAATCAGATTGTGGTTAAACCCACATCCATCAAATTAGGTCTTGGGTCGAGTTACCTATGACCCAAGACTCATCTTTAGTTCCTAACAATGCTAGCATCATAAAACTCCTCAATATCTCTAGTCTTCTGAGTCTCTCCAATATCTCTAACATCCCAACCTCTCCAACATCACATATTATATTATTTGGTTAGAATTCGTGCACCTTGATATTTTTGACTTTTTTGTATTTTTATTCATATTTGTATTGAACTGGTACAATTTGAATCAAATCAATAAGAGTTGGTATGGGGTTTATAGAAAACCGATAATATTATCTACTTATCCGAGATTAAACCAATCCTTCGTTAAATTTGTATTTAAAAGCATACGTAGGGCTCTCTCTGGTATGGTTCTAATTCATGCACTCTATAACTCAGTTTTGTTATGTTTGATTGTTCGATGTCTAGTAATATCTTCATCTCTTGCAGGAATCATTGAAATCTACGAATTAAAATTCTAAACCATTATCTATATGCATCCTTGTAATCTTCCTTTTAGTATGCTTCTCCAACAATGCCTTCGACTTATGTAAAGTGTGTGATTGCATGATCCTTGGTTCTAAGGGCATAAACCCATACATTTTTTAGAAATGAAAATCAAGTTGCACCGTCTCTATATGAAACTTGAGTGGGACCCTGTAGAGCATAGTGAATATAATATAAAGTACTCTTTGTTCTATGTATATAAGGACTAGAACTCTTCAGTGTCAGTGTTGAGGCTGGATCTTCAAGGATCGGTTAATGAATGATATGAAGTCGTTGTTATCCCCAAATATCCCACGACAAACGAACAATTTTTGTTCAAGCTGCAAAATTAACTAAAGCGAATAATGAAGCGAGAGAAATTTTTGCTACGTATTTACCTGTATAGTGGATAGGATCGAACTCGAGGAGGCTACAATTCCCGAGGGTTATTCAGTTAATCAAAAAATCAATTAAAAGAAAATGCAGAAATCTCAAAAGCAAACTATCCTTGGTTTTGTGTAATTTTTCTCTTTTTAATTTTTTAATTTTTTGTTTCTATTTTTTATTTTCTGATTTTTCAGATTTTTAGTGATTTTAATTTTGCAATTTTTTAAATTTTCAAATAAAGAACAATATGCACAAAATAAGAACTACACACACCAAACTCTTTTTATATTTTCAATTATATCAAAAAATACTCAGAAAAATCCAAGAAAATATTTTTGTATTTTAAAGAATTTGAAATATTTTGGGGATTTTTTTTAGAATATTCAAATTTTTGTATTTTTCTAAAAAATAAACAGTGGCAAAAATAAGAAACAATTCACAACCTGGAGTAATTTACAGCTTAAAAATATTTAAGTGCTCAAAACTCTAGCAATTATTTTTATGATGAAATATATGCAAATATCAACAGACAGAAACTGAAATCATGATTTTTGGATTTTTGTAGAATTTTCTGCGATTTTTATAAGATTTTTGATATTTTCATTTTTTAGGGGTTTTATAAATAGTTAATGCACAAAATTGGGAAATAAATTAAAAGACAATGAAATACAATTACTATATTTTTTAGAATTTTTGGAGTAATATTTAAATTTTTATGAATTTTTGAATTTCGGAAAGAGAAAAAGACATTGTTTTTTATTTTTTAATAATACTAAATGATAATAAAATAAATGAAAAATTTATGCTAGAAAGATAAGTACTTTAGGAGCATAGCATGATTTTTGGAAATTTTATTGACCAAAGAAAACATTTATTTCAATAAAAAAATCATGCAAGATCAAGTCTGTAACACAAGGGCTTAAATGTAAATATTTATTGTTCTTGCATAAAGAAATAACATAAAATAAAATTAAGGATGAAAAATGTAAATTACCCAATAGAGATGGTGTGATGCGCGTGACTTTTGGAGCAAGGACTCTTTTTGAAATTTCAGAAACCTTCAGGGCAGAATTATAATTTTACCAATAATTTAATGCCCTAAGGTTCTCTTTTCTGTCTTCGTTTCTGTCTTCGAGATGGCCCAAGGGAGATGTGCCGCCATCGTCCCTCCTCCCCACACGTGTGCGGCACGTGGGTGGCCGGCTGGAGGAGGCACGGTCAGGCTTGGAAAATGGTAATGACGGATGGCCACCGCAGACGGTAGGAGTGGTGCGCAGGCGTCGGATGGGGCTGAGGCGCGGGCTGGAGTGCGCCGGAGTAGCGCACGGCGGAAGGTGCGACGTTGCTGGGGCGTAGGGTGCGGCCTGGCCCGAGTACGCAGAGGGTTTGCTGGGCAGCTGCGGGCATCTTCTGCTGCAGGGGACGGCAACAGTCGGCGAGGATGCCGTCTCACGCGGTGGCTCGCGCGGAGAAGGTTTGATGGGCGGTGGCGTGGCGAGGCGGAGGTCTGAGCGGGCGCACGCGGCTACAGGCAGTGGAGGACAATGCCGTTAGGGAGCCGTCCGAAGGTAGCTCGATGGATGGTTCCCGGCGGCGATCAGGTGCGGGGGCGGTTGGGAGTGTCACGTGCTGGAGCACGCGATCGGGGGTGGCTGGAGTCGAGCGTCACTTGTGGATTTTTTTGTTTTTTTTTGTTTTATATTTTTTATATATAAACAACAATAATAAAATTTGTTTATATTACTTTTTTAAACAGAAACAATAGACCGAGAATAGTTTTTTTGTATTTTTATTTAGTTTTTTATTTTTTAGATGATCCTGCAAAACAAATGTTAGACAGAAAGGAAACAAATATTTTTTATTTTTAAATTCATTTTATTTATAGATAAATTAGGAAGCAATCATGATGACTTGGTCCTAAAATCAAAATGGAATGCGTGAGCGGAGATCCGGCAAAAATGGAGGAATCGAATCCGATGCTCCAGCCACCGTGCGTAGCCGGAGTTGAGAGATCGTGGGAGAAAGAAAAGAACACGTAGAGATCGAGAACGTGAGATGAAAAAATTGAGTCGGTGGTGGATCAAATCGTGAGTGATGATTCTAAGATCTATATAAGAAAAAAATGACAATGAAGAGAAAATGCGAGAAAATGAAACTATGATTATTCTAGAGTAAAATAAGAAAAAAATGATATGGATCTTACCTTAGGAGCGAAAAAGACCTTGATCACCTCGACGAAGGCCAACTCGCTGTTACCGGATGGCTCGAAGGCTAGGCACCCTTCTGGGACAAGAGGACTCTCGAAGATCGAGCTCCTCTCACCAAAGATTGATCCCCTTGGAATGAGGGAGAAGGAGCCATATAAATAGAAAGATAATGGAGTTTGAATTTTTTGAATTTTTGGATGAGGATAAGAGATAAGAGAAAAGAAAGTTTGAAATGAGATAAAGTAGAAAGATAAATATTAAAAAAATTATAAAAATTAACTAATTTTTTATATTTTAGTCACTTTATTTATTTGAAAAATAAATATTATTTTTTTATTTTTACGGTAGGTAGTTAAGAAAATTAACTATATACATATGCTATATACATATATGACATTATTTACATAGGTAAATAAGCAAATTAGTTTCTTTTTTTTATTTTAAATTATTAGTAAAAATATTTACAAATATCTACAAATACAATATGTACAAATACATGGAAAAATTGCACAAACCACCCCAGAAAACCAACTTTTCACCTGTAACTCCAAAAATTATAAAATCATAGCCATTTTAAAGATAATTTAATTTAGAATACAATAGAAGTGAACTTGGTTTAATTTGAGTCCATATGGAGCCAGAATTAGTCATTCAATTTATCGCTTAGTGGCTTTTTCCAAGTGTGGTTGCTTTTATTTTGTATAAGATTTGATTGTGCAGGTATTTTTATTATTTAGAACACATTTTATTTACAACTTTTGTTTTGAAAATTATTTTGTTTGAGGTCAATTTATGTACAAATAAAATAGTGAAGTATACAAATATACACAGTACATAATTTTTTTTGGATTTTTCTAAATAAAGATCCTATCTCCCCCTACTTTATTTCCAGTCGATCAAGTAAAGTCTTGACCTTCTCTCGGGTTTCGGGTCAGCTTGTATCTATTACAAATATACAGTCTTATTTTTTATTTTATTTTCTTTATTTTTCCTTTATTTATTTATTTATTTTAGGTTATAAGAAGTGTACAATATTTACAAAAGATGCAAGTTAGTAAGAATATGGATTAATGTTATATACATGTATCTATATATTTTAATGTTTTATTTTTATTTTGTGTATTTGATTTCATTAATTTTGTTTAATATTTTATAAATTTAGAAATTATTTTTATACACTTAAATATATTTTTATTTTATTATTCTGATGTATTTTGTACACTTAATAAAATATAAGTATTAATTATATAGGTATATGTACATGTATTATACCTATTTGTTGTATACAAGTATTATATTTTTGTGTTTTCTTTAGATTTTTATTCATGTTTTAATATATACATATATTGTAAATAATATTTATAAAATTATAAAGATATAAAATTATAAAAATAATGAATAATAAATAAAATGAATATTTTAATAGGTATAAGTATACAAGAGAGGTCCAAAACTCAACTTTCAAACCGTAGCTTCGTAAAATACGAAACCACCTTCATTAAATAGTTTATTAAAAATTATATACAATTAAAGGTGATTTTGATACATTTCGAGTTTTATTTGAGAGATACAGGTCTGGGAAGTTGGGATTCTAGAATCTTATTCAGATCATAACTTTTTATCTGTACACTCTTTTTGTGTGAAATCAATTTTGTATTTTTCTATATTTAATTATCTACAACTTTCATGTACAAAGTTTCTTTATTTAAGGTATAAAAAGTGGAACAAAAAATAGGTCCAAAAATAAATAAAGAATGAATAAAATAAAAGGTATTTTTATTGGTTTTTGGCCCTTATCTCCCCCTACTTTATTCCTTGTCGACCTAGTCATCGAGATGCCTAAGTCTCGGAATTTCAGATCATAAAATATTTACAATATTTTATTTTTTTTCTTTTCTTTATCCTATTATTTTGGCTTTAAAAACTGTATTTTATACACATTTTATACACACGGGCATGAATGCTAAAATGTGAGAATTAAGGGTATTTATGTGCATTTGCTAGGGTTTTTGAGGCCAAAATGATAGAATAAAGATGATGAAATGTGGATTCATCATCCCCCTATACTTGCCTTTGCTAGTCCCTAACAAACACTTATGCAATAAGTGCAGAAAAGAAAAAGAAGAAATTGGATTTAGTTTAATTATCAAACTTGTCTTCACAAAATCAAAGTTTGGAGCTTAAGTCGGACCTTTGAAATTTTAGTGCGGATGGAACCTTAATGGGAATTGGATTTGAAATCCAACAGCCTTCGAGAATCCCAAAACTCTGCCCAAGTCTCCTCAATAGCCAGGTCAGAAATATCTCAACTCATACGCAAACCCTTACGACTATGAATCTGACTCGTACAATGTAAGTGATAGTGGCTCTCGCCAACTAGAATGACAAAGAGAGTGACTTCTCCAGCATGAAAACCCAATGATTCCCCAATCCAATAACTCCTTCCTCGAGGAGCGGGATATTCCCTTCTAAGTTCAAGTGGCAACCAACTCAAGAGGAGGGGGTGAAGAGAAGAATGGACGATAACCAGTGTAGCTACCTATCCTAGGATGCAAGACCAGTGTAGTCAAGTCATCCAGCTGCAGGCTCACATGATTTGACTTTGATGCTCAAGCTTGCTTATTGACTATACACATATATATGTACACTCCGGCATGCATTTTATTTTTATTTACAGGCCTGTCCATTTTTTTGAAATACTATATACAACAGCATTTACATAGGGAGTTTTTCCTCTTGATCCAGTAGACTATCCCTCTTTTGAAGCTTTATCGCAACCCACACTCTCCTGCCTTTAGAATTCCTCATCACTGGACGGGTTAGGGTGCACATACCTCCCTAGAGGAGGATAAATGTTTCCACTTGTGTGCGTCTCATACCGGCAAATCCAATCCCCTCACCACTCCAACTGAGTTGAGCCATGTGAAAGGTGCAGGTGTCAAAGTTAGGTCATTATCAACAAGAATCGTGCGTGTGTTTCGAAATACTCTAATTAGGCAGTCAAGCATCCATTGAACCAAGTCTCGTGATCCTCAAAGAATTAAGTCAACTAGACCTGAAGTACCTCAATTCCAGTTCATATAAGGTTCCTGTTATTAGGTAGATTGTAAGGTCCAACCAAGCTCCAATCTTCGGATTTTACTTAGACTTGTTCAACTATCAAACTCACTCCGAAAAATGCTAATGCTATGCAGAATGCAGAAAATATTTTTGTGATGCAATTTTCAAAGATTTTGAACTATTTATGGATTTTTGAAAAGATGATGCATATTCATTTTTTTGTATTTTTCAAAAGATCCTTCAAATGTTTTTGGATTTTAATTTTTCAAATGTTTTTTTGGTATTTTTGAAAACAAAAAGATTTTGGCAAAAAACTAGGTACAAATATTTACACGGGAATGCATCTTATATTTACAAGAAGTAGGTTTTAAGGATTTACAAGTGGTAAGTGGTCAATTTTATATATATAATGAATTTGGTATGATGTATATATTCCTCAAACTTATTTGAAAAGGTTTTTCAGACAGTTTTTGAAAACTAGAGTCCAAGATAATTTTTATAAACAATTTTACAAACATGTACACACATTTGAAAACCATTTTGCAAAGGTTTTTCAAACAGTGTAGATAGATTTTTCAAAATATTTTTACAACCATTTTTTCTCAAACCATTTGAAAATCATTTTTTCAAACATTTTATTTCATACAAAGAAAATAAAATATTCAAACAAAACATTTTTACAAAGGTTGAAAACATGTAACAAAACGTTTTCCAAATAGTTTTCAAAAGCTTTTTCACAAAGATTTTCAAACTATTTTTCAAATATTTTACAGAAAATATTTTCACCTGATTTATTAATCAGTAAATACAAAAGAATTTGAGGAATAATCAACATCCTTTTATTAGGGTTTTTAATGAATTTTAAAGAATTATTAGCCGTAATTATTAAGAAAATACGAAAGTACGAGTTATGGCTAAAGTATATATGTAGTATATACGACCAAGATGATGAATCCACATTTCATAATCTTTGTTCTATCATTTTGGCCTCAAAAACCCTGGCAAATGGACGTAAATACCCTTAATTCCTGCATTTTAGCATTCATGCATGTGTGTATAAAATGTATATAAAATACAGTTTTTAAAGCCAAAATAATAGAATAAAGAAAAAAATAAAAAGAATAAAATATTGTAAATATTTTATGACCCGAAACCCCGAGACTTAGGCATCTCCATGACTAGGTCGACAAGGAATAAAGTAGGGGGAGATGAGGGCCAAAAACCAATAAAAATACCTTTTATTTTATTCATTCTTTATTCATTTTGGGACCTATTTTTGGTTCCACTTTTTATACCTTAAATAAAGAAACTTTTTACATGAAAGTTGTAGATAATTAAATATAGAAAAATACAAAATTGATTTCACACAAAAAGAATGTACAGAGAAAAAGTTATGATTTGAATAAGATTCCAGAATCCCAACTTCCCAGACTTGTATCTCTCAAATAAAAAATCGAAATGTATCAAAATCACCTTTAATTGTATATAATTTTTAATAAGCTATTTAATGAAGATGGTTTCGTATTTTGCAAAGTTACGGTTTGAAAGTTGAGTTTTGGACCTCTCTTGTATACTTATACCGATTAAAATATTCATTTTATTTATTATTCATTATTTTTATAATTTTATATTTTTTATAATTTTGTAAATATTATTTATAATATATGTATATATTAAAACATGAATAAAATCCAAAAGAAAACACAAAAATAAAATACATGTATACAACACATAAGTATAATACATGTACATATACCTATATAATTAATACTTCTATTTTATTAAGTGTACAAAATACATCAGAATAATAAAATAAAAATATATTTAAATGTATAAAAATATTTTCTAAGTTTATAAAATATAAACAAAATTAATGAAATCAAATACATAAAATAAAAATAAAATATTAAAATATATAGATTTGTATACCTATATAGGCTATAAAAGGTAACTTGTATTTTTATACCTCTAAAAATAAATAAAAATCGTAATAAAATAATTTAGAAAATAATAAACATTTTTTATTAAATAATCAAAAATAAATAAATCATTTAATATTTTTAAACTAATTTACAAATTAATCTTTTTCCAGAGGTTTTTCCTGGTTGGTCCAGGTGGACCAACCAGGAGGCTTGGACAGTTGACCTCCGGTCATCTGTCTGACCATCCCCTCTGCTGCATGTCAGAACGAGGTTTTGACTCCTTTTCTTGATTTTTTCGAGGCCAGCCCTTGCACTAAATCGTGATACCTCCTTCTTGACTTTTATGCCTCGTTCATCTCTCTTGCACGCCCAGGTTTCTCCTTGGGCCGAGGACCGACGATTTAACGGTCGAGCAATCTTGGAGAAGTCTTGGATAAACCGTCGGGTATAAGCCGGCATGCCCCAAAAATGACCGTAACTGTTTGATGTTGGATGGTGGCTCGAGTTTCTTGATGACATCCACCTTGGCAGGGTCAACCTCCATGCCTCGCTGAGAGATGGCGTGCCCCAATACGATCCCGTGAGTAACCATAAAATGGCTCTTTTCCCAAGAAAGAATGAGATCTACCTCACAACACTTTTTCAGAACCTGGTCTAGGTGCGCTAAACAATCGTCAAAGGACTCACCATAAACCGAAAAATCATCCATAAAAACCTCTAGAAAATCACCGACCATGTTCGCAAAAATAGCAAGCATGCACCTCTGGAAAGTAGCAGGAGCGTTGCACAATCCAAAGGGCATCCGTCTAAAGGCATACGTACCGAACGGACATGTGAAGGTGGTTTTCTCCTGGTCTTCAGGAGCAATTGATACCTGGTTGTATCCGGAGTAACCGTCAAGGAAACAGAAGTACTCCTTCCCTGCCAACCGTTCTATGACCTGGTCTATGAAAGGCAAAGGGAAGTGGTCCTTCTTCGTCGCGGTGTTCAGCTTTCTGTAATCAACACATACTCGCCACGACGTGGTTACTTGATGACAAGGCTGAGCACTCGGGTAAAAGGTCGTCAAAGGTCGTTGCGACCCAAGCAATCAGACTCGGTCAATCCAGAAAAAGAGACCACCAAATAAGATAAAATCAACTCAAAATCAGACAGCGGTCTTGCTATTATTTTAACCTGGTATAGCGACCAGGGTCGATCACAAGGAGCACGTAATGGCCTCGCAGCCTACGAAGTATTCAAAAAGAATTAAAATAAAATAAAAAGTGTTTTTGGTGGATTTTTAGTCTTTTTATATTTTTGGATTTTTAATGTATTAAGAAAATAAGGAAGGCAAGAAAGCAAGGCAATTCAACAATTTATTTAAATACTCAAATATCAACCAAAAATTCAAATAAAAATATTTTTGTGTATTTTATACTTTTTACTGTTTTTAGTGAATTTTTGAGATTTTTCTGATTTTTATTTAATTTTCTAAAAATGAAACAAGGTAAGAAAGTAAAGGTACTGTCCAGCCGAGCTTGAGGGACTTAGATAAAATATCTAAAAGTCCCCAATAAGCCTGGAGGTAATTTTCCTATAAAGAGAAAGAAACAAGGAAAATTTTGGCACCTTAATTATGATTTTTGGGTTTTTAAATTATTTATTAGAATCTTTAGGAGTTTTTAGGTGTTTTTCAATTTTTATGAGTTTTATGTAATGAAAAATAGCCAAAATTGGCCAGAAAATCAAACACAACAAAAGAAACAGTAGCTAATTTTTTATAATTTTGGGATAGGTTTTAATATTTTTTTATGATTTTCCAAATCAAACAGTAACAAAAATGGATGTTTTTTGATTTTTTAAAAATATCAAGTCAAAACAAAATGTCTCCAAAAATTCCAGAAAATTTTACAACATGACAGGAGCCATGTATCCAATTTTGATTGAATTCGGAGTTGATTTGCTATTTTATTCAAAAATAAAACTTAGGTACTAAGCATAGGGACCTGAATGCAAATACCCAAAGCTCTGGGGGGTCCGGTGCAAAACTCCCAAGGAATCACGCGCGTAGCGCGTGCCTGGGGCACTCAGGGACCTAAATGTAAACAAAACTAAGTTCTGAGACTATTTGGTAACAGGTACCAAAAGTCCGAGGACTTGTCTGTAATTTACCCACAAATAAACGCACATGCACAATTGATTCACGCACAGGGGTATCAATGCAAATATCTAAAAAGTTTCATTCATTTCATCACAGTCCAGAACTACAGGGATAAATGTGCAAATAGCCCAAAAGACCACGTGTCGAAGCACGTGACACACCACACACAGGGGCTTATATGCAAATAAAATAAAGCTCAGGGTCCAACATGCAATTTACCTGGCCTCGATCCGTGTAGCCGAAGGGACCTCGGCATCCTTCCTTCTTCTCTCTTTGTTCCGAGGCAAACTATATATTTCGGGCCCCTCTTTCTCTCTTGATGGTTGCTTCCCGCCCAGTAGTGCCTTCGAGGCCGGTCACCGGGGGGCGTAAAGACTCCAGTAATCTCTCTGCCACATCTCCTCTTTCAATGAGGTCCTTTACCTGGGGATTGATTGATTTACAGGACTAAACGCTAAATAAACTAAAGAGAAGGGCTTAAGGGTAAATTACCCTTTATTAAGTCGACCGACAGATGGGCGCCACGTGGGTAGATGGACGGCTGGGAGTGGGTGGCGCCCAACGAAGGAAGCCCTCGTGCGGATCGAATGGTCCAGGCATCGCCACATGGAGATCGAACGGTGGAGAAGTGCGGTAGCTAAATTCTGGCCATCGGACGGTGCGGATCAGTCCTCCTGGAGATCGTGCGGTAGCTGCTGCTCCTGGATTGGAAGGCTCAGATTGAAACTGGAGCTCGGAGGCTGATCGGACGGCGGAGAAGGATGGAGGAAGAACTGGGCTCCGGCGAACTTCGCCGAGCTCGTGACGGCGCTGGTCTCCTCCTGGAAGCTCGCTGAAGATCGGGGAAGGTAGCTGCGGGCCCTCCGCGTCTAATGGAGGCCTCCGATGACCCAACAGAGCCCTGGGGAGCTCCGGCGAGGTCGGCGGAGGCGGAGCAGCTAGACCAAATGGTCCAAGCCCTCAGATGGGCTTGGATGAACCTGCAAAGTGTGCCAGCAAACTCGCGGTCGAGGGCAAACTGCCTCGACCCCGTTAGGCATGGTGAAAGTGGTCGGGGAGGCGAAGTGGTCGAACTCCGGCGAGGGGGTGGACAGAGGAGCTCGAATCCCCAGCTCCTGTGCGAGCTGGGTTGAACGGGGGTGCGGAGAACGTGCGTGGGAGGAAGGCGGAGGCGATGGTGGATTCCGATGGTCGAACGGGAGGGGGAGATGGTCGGAATCGGCGAAAGTCGACGGCGGCGCGATTTGGGGAAAAATCGAAATCAGAGAAAAAGAAGAAGGATCTAGGCTACCTGGGTGGTCGAGTCGACTGTGGACGAGCTTGGGCAGCTCTGGGTCCTTGCCTCGAGGACCGTCGTCGTCCGAGGCTCTGGCTCCTGCTCGGGGCGGAGCACGGCGGAGCAAACTCGTCGGATCAATGGTCTCCGTCCACCTCCTCGCCGCGACACCTGCTGGAGCAAGCTGTCACTCTCGCCAAGCCGGTGGAGGTCCCTGGGTGGTGAACAAGTGAGCCAAAGATGAGCAATGAAGTGGCAGAGCTCGAGATTTATATGGGTGCAGGTCCGGAAAGATTGGATCGGGTAGGGCAATGTGGAGCGCGGATCTCAAGGCGGGCACCCCGACGAGGGTGTCGGATGTGACGTGAGCAAAACAGACCCGGGGTTTCGGGGGATGGTGATAGGGTTTGGACACGAAAAAGAAGAGAAGTCGGGTCGGGTGTCCAAAACCCGTGGGAGGTGGTCCTGGGGGGAAGTTGACCGGGCGGTCAACAACCCCCTGGACCAATGGGAATCAGCCACGTGTAAAATAATTAGAAATTCAATTAAAAATAGCAAATGGCCGATTTAGTGAAAACTCAAAATATGAAATATTTTTATTTTATTTTTTTTCTATTTTTAGTGATTTTTAATTAATTTTTCAAAATAAAAATAGTGTATTTACATAGTAGGGCTATATATAGGTATATATACAATATATGGATTTTTCTTTTTTATTTTTAATTTGTTATTTTTATACACTTTTATTCCCATTTTATATTTTATTTATCTATATCATAAAATAAGGAATAAAAAGATATTTTTATTTTATTTTTATTATTTATATACAATAGTGAAATAAATACATATATACATATATATACATGGTATATCTACAATGTATTTTTGGGTTTTTCATTTTGTTCTTTTTATTTTGTTTTTGTTTTAATTGTTTTTATTTTATTTATTTACACCATAAAATATAGAATATATACAAATTTTATAAAACTTAATTTTATTTATTTATAAGGTGAAATAAATATAAGTGAGTGGGTTATATACATGGTGAATGTACACAAGTGATGTTTTTGTTTTCTTTTTAATTTTTCTATTTTTATCTTGATTTTATATTTATAAATATATACAAGTATTTACAAGCCCATTTTACTCTATTTTTGAAGGAAAATATTTTTATTATAATTACAGGTATATTTACACACATGAGCCCCTATCTCCCTCTACTTTGGCTTTTATGCGGTCAGGCCCATGCTGAGCCCTCCCTTGGGTTAGGTTGCTCAATATTTATTCTAAATATTTCCCTCTTTTTCTTTTTGATCTTTATTCTTTTATTTTTGCACAAAAACATGCTAATTATTACTATTTACACCATGCATGCTTTTGGTAATTATTTATATTTACAAATATATACATGCATTTGCAAAGGTTTTTGTAGCTAAAATATAAGAATAAAGAGTGATGAATGAGTATTCATCATTACTCTCTTTGGAATCTCCTCTCCACTCTCGTTCTTAACCATATGAATTCCCGACTTCTTCGGTACAACATGTAATGGGCTAACCCATTCAGAGTTGGAGATGGGATAAATGAACCCTCGTCACACCATTTCGTGATCTCTTTCTTGACAACTTCTCGTAACACCGGATTCAGCCTACGCTGAAACTCTCTGGAGGGTTTACTGTCATGATCGAGATAGATATGATGCGAACACAAAGCAGGATTAATCCCGCGGAGATCGGATACAGTCCACCCAATAGCCATGCGGTTTCTTTCTAGAATCTCCATCGGAGGAGATTCTTGATCGTCTATCAAAGATGAGCTGATAATGACCGGAAATCGTTGATGTGAACCCGCAAGGAAAGCATATTTCATGTTTGGTGGTAAAGTTTTTAACTCTGGTAAGGTAGAATCTAGATCTACCGAAACCTCCTCTGTATGCGTACGGGGATCTGTATCAGTTGTGGATGTATCTGCGATTTAGTTATCCACCATCTCAATGTGCTCTAGAGTCGGACTACAGAATATGTTCAAGACATCATCCGACTCCTCAGAATGATCAGAGGAAAATAACTCAAGCAAATGAAACTCTGAATCATCTGAGATGGAGGAATTGTGTAAAATTTCGGAATCTGAAAGATCTGCATTAAACTCCTCATAATTATGATCCCTTTTCTTTTCATCATCTAGACTAAAATATAAGGTTCCGTCGGAAGAATCACCCCTTGTGGTCTCGAACCCGTCCTCTGTTAAACATTTTTGGGTCTCTACCTGATATCTCTCGAGGTCGTCAAAACGGACCTCATCCATGTAATCGCAGGAGGCTAAAGAACTCAGAAAATCCAAAGATGCATTACTAGGTATATTCGATTCTCTCGCCATCTCTATATGTACCTTCTCGCCCTCGATGCGAAAAGATATCTTCCCTGTATCATAATCGAAGAGAGCCTTTGCGGTCTCTAAGAAAGGCCTCTCGAGAATGATCGGGGTAAGGTGTAACTGTGTAGGGCAATCCATGTCCAGGACCGTAAAGTCCACTGGGAATCGCAGACCCTGCACGGTTACGATAACGTTCCTAAGTATACCCTTAGGTCTCTTTACGGATCTATCAGCAAACTGAAGAATCACGCGGGATTTGTAAAGAGGACCTAACTCGAGCTTATCGAGTAAGGAAAAGGGTATCAGATTGATCGAGGAACCGTTATCTAATAGAGTGCGATCGAAATCAGCTTTTGCGATCTCGCATCTGACATAATGTGCACCTGAGTCCTTCTTCTTCTTCGGTAACTTATTCTGTATCGCACAGGATGTAGCCTTAGTCAAGACATGTTTCTCTGTTCGTGAACTCTTTTTCCTACGCCTGGTGCATCGGTTTTTCAATTGATTCTTAAGCATAGGAAACTGATCTAAGGCTTCGTGAAGCAGGATCTTCAGAAAGATGCGATCTTTTAGTAATTTTTCGATCTCTGGAGAAGCAACATTCTTTTTGGTGTTTTTCTTTCCTTTTCCAAACAAAGCATCGGGAAAAGGAACAAAATCAGAAGTCAAAACATCAGAAGTTTTATTGATTGTGGAATCAACTTGTACATCGAGAGTCTCAAAATTATTTACAAAACTCTCTAAGACAGGGGAAGAAATATTTTTCTCGGGGCTCTCTGCCTGATTTGGCGTGATGTCATCATTTGAGTCGCCAGTGTCCATATCTATTGTGTCAGCATCGCTCCCGTCTCTTGAATCTGCAGGGTGGTCTTCATTATCTTGTGGGTTCTCTTTCTCAGCTTCAGAATCATGCAACTCATGGATCTTCTCGTGCTCCTCTGGTGCCCTCTCCTCTTCTCCAGCAGGTGCTTGTGGTGATCTACCGCTCCTGAGACGAATGAAGTTAGATAAAAATTCAGGAAACGAGATCTTACCTGTAGTGTCTACCTGATCTGGATGCCTCCTCTTATTATTCGGGTTCATCTGAGGCTGGGCTGGGAGAGTGGTCTTCGGCGTGGTTAACTCGTTCAGACGACGGTTAACCTGCTCCATCTCAGTGTTGTGTGCAATCTGGAGCGTACTAAGCATATCCATGATCTGATTGAGTGCCTGGGCCTGTGAAGTCATCTCTGGTTCAGTGTGGTGGCCCTGGCTTACTCCTCTCTCCTGCCTTGGCGTGTAATGCTGAGAGGTGGAAGGCTGTGAGTATCGCTGAGGTGTGGAGGAAGACTGCTGAGGTTGCTGATAAGGATGGTTCTGTGAATAATGAGCAGGGTGCTGATATGAATGCAGTCTCTGATGATAGACATTTGGGCAAGACTGCTGTGGCGTGAAGCTCTGGCGGTGCTGAAAGTTCGGACGTCCATGTTGTGGATGACCATACGGCTGCTGCTGCTGATTCGGGTATACCCGGCTGCTGAATTGGAGTATACCAAATCCCGTTGATCTCGAGAGTGGCTTGCGGCTCCACCTCCATCTCTGCGGTGCTGGTGATCTGGTCGGGATTTGCATGAGACTGATCCTCATGCCAATCGATCTGCGGAATCTCGGACTCGCTCTGAACGTAGTGGATCTGTCGGGTGGGTGGAGCGGGTGCGATCCTCCGTACTGGTTGTGCGTTCGAAGAAGTCTGGCTATGCTGATACTGGAGCTGAAGATCAGAGACCTTCTTCGAGAGATCACTCAGCTGCTGAGGTAGAGATGAGAGTTTCTCCAACTCTCGCAGCGACTGTAGGTCTTGGACCTGCTTCTGAATCACATCCACCAACGTCAATTTCTCGCTAATATATCCCATGTTGGTGTTGGATTCAGAGTCTGAGATGTTAGCCACCTTGTGATGTTCTCGGTGATGTGGTGGCTGCGGGGCTTTCTGAAATGCCCGAGTAGAGTCTACGACTCTTGAGTTCTTGGCCATCCCTTCGAAGATGACCCATTTTGATAAGAGCTAAAAATCAGCTTCGCGGCTTTTTTTTAGAGGATGAAGTTGTTGATGTAGAAAAAGCCGCGAAAATCCGATCTTAAGTCTACCAAACAAATTTGATTTTCCGAAGAAAAACCTACACTAAATATTTATCCAGGTAAGTGTGCATGGGTCGAACTCAAGGAGGCATAATAGACTATTTTGATTTTTTAAGGAATATCTTTGCAATTTTATCTTAACTCTTCTTTAAGTGATCAAAGAGACGAAATACTTTTTATTTTATTTTTAATTTTAATTTTTTATTTGATTTTAATTTTTTTTCCAATTTTTATTTAATTTTCAAAAAGGGATATTTTTCAAAAAGATTTATTTATTATATAATAAGTGGATATAGGTAGGTGATACTATATAGTAGGTGAACACCAAGCAACGAGCTTGAACAAACTCACGAAAACAAAACAAGACGAATGCGATTTTTGAAAAATCAAAACTCGACGAAAACATGACAAAAGTTCACGAAAACTTAATACAAACTAGATGGGGTAGTTGCGTAACTACCCTAAAAAAATCGTCAAGAAACAAGGTCAAACGTGGTCCAAAGAACCCCTACAGCCCAGGGGCATAAGCGTAAAAAAACTATATAAATTATTTTGCAAAAAGGTCCTCAAAGGACTGTTCTGTAAAAAAAATACAATTGTTTTACTTTAGGTCCCTGCGGGGGGGAGCTAAATGTAATTTTGGAAAACCTCTGGAGCGGGAATAGATTCTGGAAAACCTTCTGGGTTTAAGTTGCAATTTTCACACCGGTTCGGAATTGACGGCTGCGATTAGAAGTTATCCACACGGAACGGCGGCTGTGCGCATGCCACATGTCACTAGCCTGTACGTTTTGGAGATCAGCCCTGTTCTTAATTCTGTTGCGCGCGTGACGAAGGGGCTTCCTTCTCCGATTTGTTGCCGACGCACGGCGGCGATCTGGGTTCTCCGGCGGGGCCAGAGGGGTGGCTCCTCCACCCCTCGAGCTCGCCCGCGGTAGGTGGCTGACGGAAGCGGCTCCGAGCGGCGATGAAAATTCGATGAAGATGGTGTGGTTAGCAATGCTCTTTCCCGATGAATGGTTGTTGAACCTTCTTTGAAAAGGAATTTCGTGAGGATCGAAAGCTTCCAGATATGGGGAAATGGCTCCGGATTGAAGTTGAACCTGCAAACGAAAGATCTATTCGCTTGATTCACTAAGAATCGGCTCAAGGGTGATAGATTTGCAAGATCAAAACATGGAGTTTGAAAAGGTTTCCAGAAGAATTAAGAACTGCGTGAAAATTGCGATAGAATAAAACACGAATCGAGGTGGATTTGAAACGAGTTTGAAATGGAAATTTGATGTGTGCCTAACCTAATGGATTGAACTACCTAATTATGCGATTAGGTTCGCTAATCATGGCACGACAATCGAGAATGGAAATTTAGAAGATGGAGGGATTAGGATTGTGAAGGTCTAGGTATATTACCTGGACAGAGTTGCTCAACGAACGACCTTGGCCGGAGCTTCACGTGCGCTGTGGCGGCGATGCAAGGAAGCAGACCTCCTTGGAACCTCCTCCGATGGATCCTCCTCCACGCGAGCCGGTCGTCGAGCGCTGTCACCACTGGGACGAGGCCGAGCGAAGCTTGGAAGATGGGGGTTCGGACAAATGGAGCAGAGCTTCAGGTTGTTGGAGAGTTAAGTTGTTAATGGCGGATCTTTGGGGGTATAAATAGAGAGTTTTCGTGCACCCCAAGTTAAATCCAAAGGCTGGCGAGCTCGGTGCTTGTTAGATGAAGGAGATCAATGGCTTAGATGGTCTGGATGAGTTAAAATGTGTGCTGGAGAAATGGAGGAAGTCGGCCAGTTGGAGCAGGCCGGCATACTAGATTCTTGAAGAAGATAACCCAGGTGCTGACAAGTGTCAGCACCTGGTTGGCCCAGACATTGAATTTACTTGTAAATTCATTATTAAATACTAAATAATGTTATAAGTTTAAATACAAGAAATGTAAGTAATTAAATAATCTTAATTATGAAATAAATACTTTTTATAAATAGTAAATATTATTTGAAATATAAATATTATATTAATAAATACGTATTTATAAATAGGTTTTGAATTTTTAATTTAATAAATAAATAAATAAATATTAATTTTATATTTTCTTAATTATTAGAATAAAAAAAAGGCTTGTGTGAATTTTTATGGATTTTAATAAATTAATTTACATATATTAATAAATACAGGTATAAGTTAGCCAGTTCATTTATACCTATAATCTCGGGTTTTTGATTTTATTAAAACAATAAATAAGCTCCAAAAATTATGAAATAAATTAGGGTGAAAAATACAAGATCATAAAATAATTTAGAAATTATAAAATTAAGAAAACTATAAATAATGTGTTTTATATAAAATAAATAGCCCAGAAACCCCGTTGTCTTTTGGTCCCAAAATCGACTTTTTGCAAACGAACTCCGAATTCGATGAAACCACCTTTATTAATTAGAGAATATTATTTTATGAACTTTAAAGGTGAGTAGAGTGAAATTGGAGTTCGTATGAAGAAGTTATGATGTTCGGAAGTTGAGATTTTGACAATTTATAGGCTGGGTTTCTTGACATATATACAGGGTAATATTTTTAATATATATATATATATATAGAAATAATTAGGAAAAGAGTTTGGTGAAAAATATGTACATATGAATTAATTAAAAATCATTGAATTTTTGTATTTATTTTATAAATAGTGAAAGGTGTATAGAGTGTGTATTAATTTATTTTTAGGTTTTCTTTCCTTATCTCCCCCTACTTTTTGGTTTGTCGACCAATCCATGCTGACTTGGTCTCGGGGGTTAGCCTATAAATATACGTTATAGTTATATTTATATTTTAAGTCATATTGTACATATATACATATATCCAATCTGCCTTTTATTCTTTTTCTTGTTATTTATTTATTTACATGACTTTGATGGTTAAAAGTGAGTTTTTATTCATGGAGGATGATTTATTAAAAGATGGGAATTAATGAATATTTACATGCATTTGTTAAGGGTTTTAAGACAAAATGCGACAGAAAAGTTAATGAATCATGGATTCATCACTGACCTATATCGTCTAATGTCATATATAGATCCTCGACCTTCATTTGAATTTTTGAACCCCTTTTGGACCAGTTCTTCTCCACTTTACGTCCCCTTTCGTGAGAGGGAGGTGACTGCTCCATCTTTAGGGCGTCAGGTGGTTCGAAGGAAGGTCGAGGCAGCTCCACCACCTCCGGCAAACCTTGCCGTCGAGGTTCCCTCCCTCAGGTGATTTCTCCTTCGAGGCATCTCTATCCCCCCTATTTTCTTGCATTTTATTGCTCCCCGTAGCCATAGGATAAACATCCATTCATTGGCTTCGCATTTCATCCGTTCGATTGCCCAAACGACCACCTCGCCGAAGCACGCTCCAGCTGTCCGATCATTTCGCCATCCCCCGCTTCCCTTCACTTCGCTAACCATCGAGGCACTTTGCCCTCGAGGGTCTAAATTTTCCTGTGCAGGTTTAAGCGTAAAGGCCGCAACTGGAGCGATTTTGGAGGTTCGCCGGAGGCTTGTGAAGCTGCAAAACTCCGCCGCCGTTGTGTGAGCCCTCCGGTTCACGATGGGGTCTTTTGGTGACTCCAGCAGTTAGAGGAAGCCTCCAGGAAGAAGATACACCATTTTGGAGCTCGAGAGCATGCCGGAGGACCAAGAATGGAGGCAGGGAAGGTCGCCGTCGCCGGCCTTCTTCCCTGTTCTTTCTCCTTGGCTCTCTGCCGTCGGATCAAGGCCGGAGTCCAAATCATTCATCCACCATTAGATCTTCACATGTTCCAACCGTTCGATCCGTCATTGGAGATCTAATCGTCGTCGTCGAAGCCGAAGCGTCATCGACCGTCCGTGTACCGTCACGTGTCAAGTGAAAGGACGTCAACCGTTGGATCGCCCAGGCGTGGGTAATTTTGCCTAATACCCTCACGATTTTTATATTTAATATTTAGCCCTAAAACTTTCATTTGCAGTTTAAAGTTTTGTAATAATTGCACTTAGACCCCTGAACTTTTCATATTTGCTTCTGGATCCCTGTCCACGTCACCTCACGTGACTCACGCATGTGCGGTGAGGGTATTTTGCAAGGGACCCCCTGCAAGTTTTTTTATTTCGTTCTAGTCCAGGAAACATTTTATTAAGTGTAATATTTTTGGTGAAATTGCAAAGTAGCCCCTCATGTTTTTGATATTTGCGTTTAAGTCTCTGCCACGCGCGTGAGTACCACGTGCGTAGGTGTTAATTTTGCACTGTATCCCTTGGGTTCTTGGCTATTGGTGATTGGTCCTGGAACTTTGTTAATTAGTTGTAAATTTCTGGAAAATTGCACTTGGCCCTTGATGTTCTAGATATTTACACATATGCCCCTGCTAGTGTTGATTTTTCTCTTTGTTGTTTGCATTTATTTCATGCATCTATAAAATCCTAAAAATTCCCAAAAAAATTAGCATAAGCTCCTTTTTTGTTGCTTTTTTACGTTATATTTTTGTTTTGCTTTTTTAATGCATTTTCATACTTATAAAAATACAAAAACATGCATTTTCTCTACTGTCTACATTAGAAAATACATAAAAATTAAAAAAAACTATTCGAAAAATTCCAAAAAATACATTTTGTTTTTTCTGTGTTTTTGAACTTCAATCCAAAAATCACTAAAAATTCAAAGGAAAACCCCTAAAAATAGCAAAACCCCTTAAATCTTCATAAAATTCTTAAAAATTCCAGAAAAATCCTAAAAATATAAATTTTGTCTCCGAATTTTCTCTGTTCTATTACCTGTATTTTAAAATTAATTTGAGGAATTTTGGACTCTGTTTAATACTTTTCATCCTCATTTTAGTTTCAACCTTTTAGTATATCCACTGTTTTCAGTATTTTTAACTTTAAAAATACCAAAAAAATAGGAAAAAACTAGAAAAAAACATAAAAACATTATAAACATTATAGAAGTATAAAAAACCCAAAAATATCTTATTTCCTGGATTTTGCTTATTTTTACCTATTATATATATATATATTATATCCCTCTTCTCTTTATTGTGCATCTACTTTATTATTTAAAAGAAAATATAAAAAAAGAAAATATAAAATACAAAATCAGAAAATTAAAAATCAAAATATAAAATTATAAAATCAAAAATTAAATAGAAAAATTTAAAAATTGAAATCCCACAAAAATAGCATACATGTAGACATTTGATCACATTCATTCTTATGCATTGATTGCCCGATCAAACCTGCTTGTTCCCTGTGTTCGACACTCTACACATACTTGCACCTATACACACTTTTGTTGTAGAGTTCTAATAAATTTTAACTCCGCACCGCTTTTCATTATTTGATATTTGCTATGGGTTAATTGTTGATTGATTGAGGTTTCGTGAGCGGTCACTCAGCGACACTGTGGTCCCACCTTGTGTGGACTATTTTAGACCCTCGCAAAATCTCAGTAATCAAATGGCGTCGTTGCCGGGGAGCAACAACGTATGGATCGGATTTTTGTGTGATTGATTGTGATTATTTGTCTTCATTTTTGTTTCATTTATTTCCTTCATTTATTGATATATATTGTTGAGTTGTCTAACCTCCTCTCTTGTTGATTTTGTGCGAGGTACCGTGGATCGAGGGATGCACTCTACCTTAGGCACCTGGGCACCCACGTGAAGCCGGCTTCGGCATGTTACCCCTACACCAAGGGGACTTAGAGAGATTTTGAAGACTTGGCTTTAGTGTTTATTTTTCTGCAATTATTTGTGTAATTTAAGTGAGAGAGAGTGACTCTTAATTTGTAACTTAAACAGGACTCTTGGACACTTCTACACTTCACGAGGTCCAGTGCCCGAGGGATTGTTCCCTTGAGGGCCTCGTCGGCTTTTTCGATTTTATCGCCGGTTTTGTTTTATTTGACTTTTATTTTATTTTGATTCACGTGGAATTAGCCCCTAGATTTAGGAGTTTTTATTAATTGTGACGTACTTAGCTAAGGCCCCACACTTAATATTTTACCTGTGCCTATAGACCGTAATTGGACTTAGCTAAAATTCACTTAAAAAACTATTTGACTTGGATTAGAGACCACGTGCTGAGAGAAGTCGTATACAGCGCTGGCAAGATCCACTGTGGTGGACACCGATCGGCTTCCTAAACCGGACTCCGATTTCTCTTCCTAGTCAATAGCTGCTTGTGCTTCACGATTAATAGAAATTGCTCATCTAGGGACGGTTTCCTCGTACATCATGTAGGTAGTTTATTTCTTGTCTTTAAATTTATGCGCGGATCACCCTGCATGTAGAGTGCTGGAGCAAGGTACGCATTTCTATCTCTGCATGCATCAATGTGTTTGATCGCGCATCGACTTTTCTAACTTCCTCCCTCATTTTATTGGACTTAAAATAACCCAGGAAATCGAAAAATTCGTTAGGCGTTGTTTTCATTTAGAAAAAGATTAAAAAAAGTGAAAACCATAAAATTGGGGCTGCTAATGCAAACTTGACCTTAAAACTCATCTCATCAAAAAAAATTGTCTTGGGGAGAGTAACCCCCTCATTGGTTGATTTATCTATAGTGAGAGAGTGACCCGCACACTAGGATAGAGCCATACCTGAATTCCTCTCAGACTACTGCTCTAGGGTTAGTCATTCTCCAGTGAGGATCTCTCCGATAACCGATAAAGCAGACCGTGACGTCCTTTGCAGAGTGAATTGATCGGGTAGCCGATAAACGGTCCGCAATTCATACTGGCTGGGAAAGATCTAGCCTTAGTTCGGGACAGTCTCCTAGGAGCATCGGGTTCCTACCAGCTCGCTTAATCGCTCGGATAGATTAATTGATCACCTAAATAAAATTGAAAAGATAATTGACCGAGCCTTTACGGTCATCAGCTCAAGAGTTGTGTAGGTGAACCGAGGGTTTGTTTTCACATCTTGTTTGCATTCCAGACCTCATCCGCCCTTTCTTTCTAGATCACGATGATGGGAAGGAGATCCCTTAGGCTACGTTTGGTGGCACCGCTATCGAGCACTCCTTCCTATTCATCTAGGTTAGCTTCGAGGAGTCTAGACCCACTCTCCAAGCCTGAGTTTACGTCCGCCCTGTTCCCCCTCGATCACCCTTCTTCTTCAGTCAGTCCTGTGGTGTTAGAGTTTAGTGCAACACAGAGTTCTGGACATTTGAAGGCAACTGAGATGGGTACTTTTGCCTTTGCAGAGACCCAAGATATGGCCGGCAGAGAGGAACACCCAGATGAGAAGGAACCGCCTCCATTCATATATGATCAGATTGCCATCAACAATTCACTGTTAGCTTCCCTGGAGACCATGTAGAGACATATCAGAGACCAGGGAGCCTTCGTGGTGACATCATGAGAGAGCTGGCGCGGATGCGAGAGGACAGAGCAGAAATACCTGAGGGTGGTGGAGATATACCAGAAGCAGGAGGCGGCGGAGGAGGAGAACCTAACCAGGAGAGGCCTCCACCAATGACCATGAGACAGTTGCACAACCCAGCTACAACCCTCACTCACCGATGGATCCAGCTTCCTCCCATTGTCGGGAACTTCGAGCTTCGCCCCCAGACCATTCAATTGCTGCCCAAGTTTCATGGGCTAGTCACCGAGGAGCCTCATCTCCATCTGCAGGAGTTTGAGATGATTTGTAGCACTATCTACGATAGACTGGTGGATGAGGACACAATAAAGATGATTGCCTTCCTATTATCCTTAGTTGATAGAGCAGCCTATTGGTTGAAGCATCTTGGGAGGTATGTCACATCTTGGGAGCAGCTCCGGATCGAGTACTTGAACAAGTACTACACACTCGGCCGGACCAACGCAGCACGAGCTATGATCAACAACTTCACTATGATCCTGAATGAGCAGTTCCATGAGGCTTAGTATCGATTAGAGAGCTCATTGACCGGTGTCCACATCATGATATATCAAAGCCCAACCTGGTTCAGAGTTTCTTTTGTGGGCTGACACCGGAGCTTCAGGGGCTTGTGAATGCCTCTTGTGGTGGATCATACTTTTCTAAGGGTGAAGACGAGGTTTGAGAGATCGATGAAGGAATGGCAGAGAACTCGACAGTCATGGCCGAAGCACGAGTCTACACACAGCCGAAGATCCCACCACAGGCAGTTGCATATTAGAGGATTGCACGCATCGATGCCGATACCCACACACCGTCAGCAGCAGCAGCTCAAGCTGAATCCACCACAGCCGACATGGGAATCATTAGCGAGAAGTTGGACCGCATCGAGATCTTTGAGAAGAAGCAGAGTCAAGGTCTGGAACAGATGGACCAGTTGACGAAGACCATAAGTAACCTGAAGACTCAGATCCTATGCATTCAGGAGGCACAAACATTCACTCAGCAGCCTCCCAGGTCACGTGCTGATCCCAGTAGTAGCAGCTCCACCCAACCCTCTGCCACATACCGCTAGGTTCACCACATCCAGGCAGAGCCGGTCCAGCAGCTACAGCACTACCTAGCGCCACCACCATCTCAGGACACTCATATGGTGGTCTACCAGCCGGATCAGCCACTGGCAGTTCTTCCTCCACCACCCTTCGAGCAGGAACCATTGATGGAAGTCAATGGGATATGGTACGACCGGTACCCACAGCAGGTCAGGATTCGTCGCGACCACCCTGGATTCCGTTGGACCACCTGAGGTACCTCATCCCAACAGCAGCCTCCCGCTCAGGGTAATCAGAACAGCCAGCAACAGCAGCAACCCCATTACTCCCACCAGCAGTACCAGCAGGGTCCTCATCCCTCTTATCAGGGACAATAGTAGAGGCAGCGTCAGCAGCCTCATCAGTCATACTCCCAACCTTTCCCTCACTATTCACAGCAGCAACATCCTCATTTCCAGCAGGGGAACACTTACGGTTCTCAGGCACCTGTCCTTGAGAACCCAACGCTTGATGACCTCGCCCGCTTGCTCTCTGAACAACAGGCATCCTTCCTGTGGGAAATGGATGAGTTTCGGCAGGAGATGAGGGATATCATCAAGGACAAGGTCGTCATACTAGCACATATTGAGCTAATCCAAACAATTTGAAGAGGAAATCTGAGCAGGTACATTCTATAGAGGATACCACTCCTAGTGACTATTTGAATGACATGTCTTCTTTTATGTGTGATGTTGATTTCGTGACTATTAGGAGCGGTAGGATGCCAGTTGGTGGCGCCTCATCTGAGCGACAGCCACACGAGGAACTAGGATCGCCAGATGAGGAGAGTAGCGGTGCTGATGCCGCTGATGATGTTGATGACGGTGGTGCTGATGCCACAAAGGATAGAGATCCAGTTGACGGTACTGAGGCCATCGTGACACCAGATGCAGACGGTGGTGCTGATGCCACCATTTTACTTGATGCTGAGCCAGAGCGCGGTGCTGATGCAGTGAAGTCAGATGCCGTGGGTGGTACTGAGGCCACCACTTCTACTTTTGTTGAGCTTCCACCTGTTGTGTTGCCACCTTTTGTATCTCAGGACTGTGGTAACAAGAAAAAGAACAAAAATATGAATAAAGGAAAGGTTTTTGTATCTACTCCGAGTCCATATGTGTTGCATGATGATCTTTGTATGGATTCCATTCCTTCACATGCACAATAACCTCTTCCTGACCCTCCATCTGAGGAGGCCCCTACCATCCCCTTCCCCCAAGCACTTCGCTTGGCGAAGGGGAATAAAAAAGAAAATCCAAAAAAGACACATCATTTAGAGTTTAGCAACCGGATAATTGATAGATTTCAGATCCAACTGACTCTACAGGAGGCACTAGAGCACATCCCCCTTTTCCAGAAGAACTTGAGATAGAAGACTACAGTTCGCAGGGAGAGGAGGAACCATAGCGGAGAAATCCATGTGCTTACTCGTGCCACATGCTTTGCCATTCAGAACCGACTGCCAGCCAAGAAACCCAATGCAGGAGCTCCCTATGTCAGATGCCAGATTCAGGAGCAGCAGTTTGATCATAGTCTATTAGACAGCGGCTCTTCAATCAACCTCCTTCCGGCAGCCTTACTCGACCGGTTCGAGTTTGGCCCTCTTCATCGGAGCTGGGTAGTCCTTCAATTTGATGATAGGTCGATTAAGAGGCCAAAGGGGTTGTTGAGAGATGTGGTCGTTACCATTGAGGGCCTGAAATTCCCCGTGTACTTTGTTGTAATGGACATGGAGATCCCTGAGTCGGTAACAGATACCCCCATCATACTTGGACGCCCATTCTTGGCCACTGCCAAGGCGGTGACCGACCATGATAGTGGGAAGGTGTACTTTCGTGTAGAGGGTGAAAGTATACAAATAGAGATGATCGACGAGACCAGAGCGAGAGAATCATCATGCTCAGAGCAGTCCAGTGATATAGAGCAGATGACAAAGGCTGAGCGAGACGTCCACCAGGAGTGTGACTTTGTGATGACCGATGATGAAGCTATTTGGACAGATCCAGTAGCACGAGCCCTCGTCTTGCCCATAGATTCAGCGTACTTACGGCTTATGGCAGTCGAGAGTTTGGAGAGCACACCCCTGGCAGAGGACACATTAGAGGCCGACAGTTGGGGGATGAGTGGTGAAGCAGAGCTTCATTCATGTTCTTCTAGTTCAGATCACTCGGATTCAGACATTGATTGGGATGACTTTGATGATTACTTGCCATGTCTGATTCCTTCTGAGCTGACAGCTAGGATGGAGAGCGAGCCAGTACAGTTTACAGACATTCCAGCAGGGTTCCCTTCATCAGATTTTCACGTTCAGTGAGAGTTCTCTCATGCAGATATGGTAGCCTTCACTCAGACATATCAGAAGCCAGATTTGCCAGCTCCCAATTGTCCAGAATTGAAGCCCTTGCCGCAGTCGCTGAAGTATAGATTCCTTGTGGGTGAGCTAGATATGCTCCCAGTCATTATCTCAGCGGATTTGACTAGAGAACAAGAATCTCGTTCGATGGAGGTTCTTGAAAGAAACCGCAAGGCGATAGGATGGAGTATAGCTGATCTCCAGGGGATTAGTCCGGCTCTGTGCTCCCACCATATCTACCTCGAAGAGGACGCTAACCCCTCGTGTGAGTTCCAGCGACGGCTGAACCCGAATCTTCGAGATGTGGTCATGAAGGAAATATCAAAATGGTGCAGCGCTGATTTTATCTACCCCATCGCCGACTACAAGTGGGTTAGTCCATTACATGTGGTACCCAAAAAGACGGGTATCACTACAGTTGTGAGTGAGTTTGGATAGGAGATAGCTACCCGGGTACCCACTTCTTGGAGGGTCTGTGTGGACTACAAACGATTGAATGAGGCCACCAAGAAGGATCATTTCCCACTATCGTTCATTGATCATACTATCGAGAGGCTAGTTGAGAAGAGTCACTATTATTTTCTTGACGGGTACTCCGACTATAACCAAGTGGCCATTGCGCCCGAAGACCAGGACAAAATGATATTCACCTATCCGTTTGGGACATATGCTTTCAGACGGATGCCCTTTGGTTTGTGTAACGCCCCGGCAACATTCCAAAGGTGCATGTTGTCCATGTTTTCGGACATGGTGGGTGACTGTTTAGAGGTCTTCATGGATGACTTCTCAGTCTATGACGATGGGTTTGATGCTTGTCTTGACTGCCTAGACCGTGTGCTTCAGCGCTGCATAGAGGTCAATCTTGTCTTGTCTTGGGAGAAGAGTCACTTCATGGTGACTCAAGGGACGGTTCTTGGTCATATCATCTCCAACAGGGGCATGGAGGTCGATCTTGCCAAGTTGGATATCATTGGAAAACTCAATCCACCGTCCAATCTACGTCAGTTGCGGTCTTTTCTAGGGCATGTCGGTTTCTACCGACGGATCATACAATACTTCAGTCGTATTGCCCGGCCGCTCACTGATTTGCTGACAAAGGACACCGAGTTCATTGTAGATGATAAGTGTCTGGCGTCATTCGAGACTCTCAAGAATTTAGTTGGTAAGGCTTCTGTCCTTCAGCCACCCGATTGGTCTCTCCCATTTGAGTTCAAGATGGATGCTTTTGATTTTGCCGTAGGGGTTGTGCTTGGACAGAGGAGGGATGGATTGTCGTATGCCATTCACTATGCTAGCCAAACTTTGGATACCACTCAGCGGAATTACACTGTGATTGAGAAGGAGATGCTAGCTGTAGTCTTTACTTTGGATAAGTACGATCATATATTCTGGGATCTAGAGTGACTATCTTTACAGATCACGTCGTCATCCGGTACCTCATGGCAAAGAAGGATGCCAAATCTCGCCTTACTAGATGGATCCTTCTGCTCCAGGAGTTTGATATTGAGATTAAGGATAAACTTGGAGTTAAGAATGTGGTGGCGGATCACCTCTATCGCTTAGAGAACCTTGAGGAATCTGAGCCCAGTGCACCTATTACAGAGATATTTCCAGATGAGACGATACTTGCTATCACCTCACTCCCATGGTATGCCGACATTGTGAACTATCTTGATGCCAAGACGGTTCCACAAGGTTGGCCCAGGCAGCGACTTGAGACCTTCATTGCGAAGGTCAAGTCGTAACATTGGGAGGATCCCGTCCTTTATCATGAAGGAGGGGATAGTATCTGGAGGAGGTGCATTCCTCAAGAAGAGCAGCATAGCGTCCTCACCTACTGCCACAAGCTTAAGGCAGGAGGACATCACTCTGAGAGACGGACAGCGCAGAAGGTGCTCCAATCCGGCCTTTGGTGGCCTACTCTCTTCAAGGATTCAGATGAGTTTGTGAAGAGATGTACTGACTGTCAGAAGATGGGTACTTGCGGATAGAGAGATATGATGCCCATGTAGCCCATTCACTTTTGTGAGGTTTTTGACCCATGGGCATTGATTTCATGGGCCCATTTCCTAAGAGTCAGGGGTTTGAGTACATTTTACTTGCTGTGGATTATGTGAGTCGTTGGGTCGAGGCCATCCTCGCCCGAGCTGCAGATGCTAGGATTGTGTGTTGATTTTTGAGGAAAAATATCATTTCATGGTTCGGGGTACCTAGAGTTCTGATTTCAGATGGGGGGTCTCACTTTATCAACGACAAGGTAAGGGCCCTTGCAGATGAGTTCAGCATTGACCATCGTGTTGCCACTCCATATCACCCTCAGACTAATGGTCTTGCTGAAGTTTCGAACAGGGAGATCAAGACTATTTTACAGAAGGTAATCCGCCCAAACCGAAAGGATTGGTTATAACTTTTGGACTCAGTCTTGTGGGCCTATCGAACTTCCTTCAAGACACCATTATGGACATCTCCCTTTCGTCTCGTCTATGGCTAGCCGTGCCACTTACCAGTGGAAATCAAGCATAAGTCACTATGGGCAGTTACAGAGTTATTGTTGGATCCCGAGAGTATAGGAGAATAGAGGAAAACAGAGTTGGTAGCCCTGGAGGAACTGAGAGATACAACCTTTTCGAGTAGCCTACAGTATAAGGAGAAAGTGAAGATATGGCACGATTCTCATATCAGCCATAAACAGTTTGAGCCAGATCAGCATGTATGGTTATTTGATTCTAGGCTGAAATTATTTCCAGGGAAATTACAGAGTAAATGGAAAGGTCCTTATGTGATCAGAAAGGTACATGACAATGGTAGTATTGATATATCCGAGTTGTCATCTTCCTCTACCTTTCGAGTTAACGGTCAGCGCCTGAAACTATATCTAGATCATGATCCGCCGACCGTTGACGTTGCCCCCATTCATCTGGTAGGAGATGTGCTCTTTGACTCATATCACCTGCATCTCGTACATGATTATCACTTCCATCTTCACTATATAGATCCATATGTCTATATCCATCATTCATTCTCCCATTATGTATGCTACCCCGTTGTCATCTTATGATTTTGCTATACTTAGGACACACCTTGTCCTAAGTATAGGGGGTGCACACACTGAGCTATGATCTACTCTTTTCTTCTTTTCCTATTCTATTTTCTTTTTGTACGAAAAGGATGTCGCCCCTTGTTGACAGTCTTCTATACTTAGGACATACTTTGTCCTAAGTATAGGGTGTGTGCACCCCGACTTATTCCATTCTTTGATCCTCTCCATTGTCTCCTCTTCTTGTCTATACTTAGGGATATCTTACCCTAAGTATAGGGGGAGACAATCTGAGTATGATCTGTTCATTCCCACCCTTGACCCTCCCTGCTTGGTGTACAGTCTGCTAAACTTAGGATTATTTGATCCTAAGTATAGGGGGACAACCAACTTCTCATTCATGCGTTCATTCATCTCTTATTCGTTTATTTGTTAGGATTGTCTATACTCAGTACGAGTTATGTCTTCTCTTTTCCCTCCGATCTATGAGGACATAGCTCAAGCTAAGTATAGGGGATCGTATATACTACTTATATACTTTAGCCATAACTCGTACTTCCGTATTTTCTTAATAATTATGGCTAATAATTCTTTAAAATTCATTAAAAACCCTAATAAAAGGATGTTGATTATTCCTCAAATTCCTTTTGTATTTACTGATTAATAAATCAGGTGAAAATATTTTTTGCAAAATATTTGAAAAATAGTTTGAAAATATTTGTGAAAAATCTTTTGAAAACTATTTGGAAAATGTTTTGTTACATGTTTTCAACCTTTGTAAAAATGTTTTGTTTGAAAAAATTATTTTCTTTGTGTGAAATAAAATGTTTGAAAAAATGATTTGCAAATGGTTTGAGAAAAAAATGGTTGTAAAAATATTAAAAAAAAATCTATTTATACTGTTTGAAAAACCTTTGCAAAATGATTTTCAAATGTGTGTATATGTTTGTAAAATTGTTTGTAAAAATTATTTTGGACTATAGTTTTCAAAAACTGTTTGAAAAACCTTTTCAAATAAGTTTGACGAATATATACATCATATCAAAATTCATTATATATATATATATATAAAATTTACCACTTACCCCTTGTAAATCCTTAAAACCTACTTCTTGTAAATATAAGATGCATTCCTGTGTAAATATTTGTACCTAGTTTTTAGCCAAAATCTTTTTATTTTCAAAAATTCCAAAAAACATTTGCAAAATTAAAATCCAAAAACATTTGAAAGATCTTTTGAAAAATACAAAAAATTGCATATGCATCATCTTTTCAAAAATCCATAAAAAGTTCAAAATCTTTGAAAATTGCATCATAAAAATATTTTCTGCATTCTGCATAGCATTAGCATTTTTCGGAGTGAGTTTGATAGTTGAAAAAGTCTAATGAAATCCAAAGATTGGAACTTGGTTGGACCTTAAAATCTACCTAATAACAGGAACCTTATAGGAACCGGAATTGAGGTACTTCAGGTCTAGTTACTTTGAGGATCACGAGACTTGATTCAATGGATTCTTGACTGCCTAAGTAGAGTATTTCGAAACACACACACGACTCTTATTGATAATGACCTAACTTGGACACATGCACCTTTCACATGGCTCAACTCAATTGGAGTGGTGAGGGGATTGGATTTGCTGGTAGGAGAAGCACACAAGTGGAAACATTTGTCCTCCTCTAGGGAGGAAAGTGCACCCCAACCTGTCCAGTGATGAGGAATTCTAAAGACAGGAGAGTGTGGGTTGCGATAAAGCTTCAAAAGAGGGATAGTCAACTATCTTAAGAGGAAAAACTCCCTATGTAAATGTTGTTGTATATAGTATTTCAAAAAACAATGGACAGGCCTGTAAATAAAAATAAAATACATGCCGGAGTGTACATACATGTATAGTCAATACGCAAGCTTGAGCATCAAAGTCAAATCATGTGAGCCTGCAGCTGGATGACTTGACTACACCGGTCTTGCATCCTAGGATAGGTAGCTACACTGGCTACCGTCCATTCTTCTCTTCACCCCCTCCTCTTGAGCTGGTTGCTACTTGAACTTAGAAGGGGATACCTTGCTCCTCAAGGAAGGAGTTATTGGATTGGGGAATCATTGGGTTGTCATGCTGGAGAAGTCAGTCTCTTTATCATTATAGTTGGGGAGAGCCACTATCACTTACACTGTACGAGTCAGATTCATAGTCGTAAGGGTTTGCGTATGAGTTGAGATATTTCTGACATGGCTATTGAGGAGACTTGAGCAGAGTTTTGGGATTCTCGAAGGCTGTTGGATTTCAAATCCAATTCCCATTAAGGTTCCACATGCACTAAAATTCCAAAGGTCCGACTTAAGCTCCAAACTTTGATTTTGTGAAGACAAGTTTGGTAAACTAAATCCAATTTCTTCTTTTTATTTTCTTTGTTTTTCTTTTCTAGCACTTATTGCATAAGTGTTTGCTAGGGACTAGCAAAGGCAAGTATAAGGGGATGACGAATCCATATTTCATCATCTTTATTCTATCATTTTGGCCTAAAAAACCCTAGAAAATGCACGTAAATACCCTTAATTCCCGCATTTTAGCATTCATGCATGTGTGTATAAAATGTGTATAAAATACAGTTTTTAAAGCTAAAATAATAGAATAAAGAAAAGAAAAAGAAAAAATATTGTAAATATTTTATGACCCGAAACCTCAAGACTTAGGCATCTCGATGACTAGGTCGACAAGGAATAAAGTAGGGGGAGATAAGGGCCAAAAACCAATAAAAATACCTTTTTATTTTATTCATTCTTTATTCATTTTTGGACCTATTTTTGGTTCCACTTTTTATACCTTAAATAAAAAACTTTGTACATGAAAGTTGTAGATAATTAAATATAGAAAAATACAAAATTGATTTCACACAAAAAGAATGTACAGATAAAAAGTTATGATCTGAATAAAATTCCAGATTCCCAACTTCCCAGACCTATATCTCTTAAATAAAACTCGAAATGTATCAAAATCACCTTTAATTGTATATAATTTTTAATAAATTATTTAATGAAGGTGGTTTCGTATTTTGCGGAGCTACGGTTTGAAAGTTGAGTTTTGGACCTCTCTTGTATACTTATACCGATTAAAATATTCATTTTATTTATTTATTATTTTTATAATTTTATAATTTTATATTTTTATAGATATTATTTATAATATATGTATATATTAAAACATGAATAAAAACCTAAAGAAAACACAAAAATAAAATACCTGTATACAACACATAGGTATAATACCTGTACATATACCTATATAATTAATTCTTCTATTTTTTAAGTGTACAAAATACATCAGAATAATAAAATAAAAATATATTTAACACAACAACAACAACAAAGCCTTTTCCCATAATTAAGTAGGGTCGGCTACATGGATTCTTCGCCTCCATTCAGATCTATCTTGGGTCAATCTCGGACTTATATCCAAAAAATTAATATCCCTTCGTATAGTCTCTTTCCAACACTTCTTGGGTCGTCCTCGCCCTCTCTTAGCCGGCTCAACATCCCAACACTCGCATCTCCTAACCGGTGCATCAGTTGACCTTCTTTGCAAATGACCAAACCATCTTAAGCGGTTTTCTCGCATCTTATCCTCGATCGGAGCTAAATTTATAAAATATTAAACAAAATTAATGAAATAAAATACACCAAATAAAAATAAAATATTAAAATACATATATATATATATGTATACCTATATAGGCTATAAAAGGTAACTTGTATTTTTATACGTCTAAAAAATAAATAAAAATCGTAATAAAATAATTTAGAAAATAATAAAAAAATTTATTTAATAACAAAAAATCAATAAAAGCATTTAATATTTTTAAATGAATTTACAAATCTTTTTCCAGAGGTTTTTCCTGGTTCGTCCACGTGGACCAACCAGGAGGCTTGGACAGTTGACCTTCGATCAACTGTCTGACCATCCCCTCTGCTCCATGTCAGAACGAGGTTTTGACTCCTTTTCTCGATTTTTTTGAGGCCAGCCCTTGCACTAGATCGTGATACCTCCTTCTTGACTTTTATGCCTTGCTCATCGCTCTTGCACGCCCAGGTTTCCCCTTGGGCTGAGGACTGACGATTTCGTCGATCTCCCTCGATCTTCCCATCGCATGACCCATTTTGTCAAATGTCAAATATAGAGCCCCGACCTTCATTTGAATTTTTGAACCCCTTTTGGACCAGTTCTTCTCCAATTTTTGTCCCCTTTCGCGAGAGGGAGGTGACAGCTCCGTCTTGAGGGTGTCAAGTGGATCAAAGGAAGGTCGAGGCAGCTCCACCACCTCTGGCAAACCTCACCGTCGAGGTTCCCTCCCTTAGGTGATTTCACCTTCGATCGCCTAGGCGTGGGTAATTTTGCCTAATACCCTTGCGATTTTTGTATTTAATATTTAGCTCTAAAACTTTCATTTGCAGTTTTAAAGTTCTGTAATAATTGCACTTAGACCCCCGAACTTTTCATATTTGCTTCTAGGTCCCTGTCCACGTCATCTCACGTGACTCACGCACATGGGGTAAGGGTATTTTGCAAGGGACCCTACAGGTTTTGTTATTTCGTTCTAGTCCAAGAAACATTTTATTAAGTGTAATATTTTTGGTGAAATTGCAAAGTAGCCCCTCAGGTTTTTGATATTTGCGTTTAAGTCCTTGCTAGGCGCGTGAGTACCGCGCGCGTAGGTGGGAATTTTGCACGGTATCCCCTGGGTTATTGGCTATTAGTGATTGGTCCTGGAACTTTGTTAATTAGTTATAAATTTCTGGAAAAATTGCACTTGAGCCCTAGATGTTCTGGATATTTACACATATGCCCATGCTAGTGTTGATTTTTCTCTTTATTGTTTGCATTTATTTCATGCATCTATAAAATCCTAAAAATTCCTAAAAAATTAGCATAAGCTTCTGTTTTGTTGCTTTTTCATGCCATATTTTTGTTTTGCATTTTTGTTGCATTTTCGTATTTATAAAATTCTAAAACATGCATTTTCTCTACTGTCTACATTAGAAAATACATAAAAATTATACAAAATCTTCGTAAAATTCCAAAAAATTATATTTTGTTTGTTTCAGTGTGTTTTAACTTCATTCCAAATATCACTAAAAATTTCAAAGGAAAACCCCTAAAAATAGCGAAACCCCTTAAATCTTCATAAAATTCTTAAAAATTCCAGAAAAAACCTAAAATCTAATTTTTGTCTCTGAATTTTCTCTGTTCTATTACATGTATTTTAAAATTAATTTGAGGAATTTTGGACTCTGTTTGATATTTTTATCCTCATTTTAGTTTCAGCCTTTTAGTTTATCCACTGTTTTCAGTATTTTTGACTTTAAAAATACCAAAAAATTTAGGAAAAATCTAGAAAAAACATAAAAAAACATTATAAAAATATAAAAAGCCCAAACATATCTTATTTCCTGATTTCTTGCTTATTTTTACCTATTTATATATATATATATTATATCCCTCTTCTCTTTATTGTGCATCTACTTTATTATTTAAAAGAAAATATAAAAAAAGAAAATATAAAATACAAAATCAGAAAATTAAAAATCAAAATATAAAATTATAAAATCAAAAATTAAATTAAAAATTAATAATTAAAAACCCACAAAATAGCATACTTGTAGATATTTGATCACATTCATTCTTGTGCATTGATTGCCTGATCTATCCTGCTTGTTCCCTATGTTCGACACTCTATACATACTTGCACTTATACACACTTTTGTTGTCGAGTTATAATAAATTTTAACTCTGCATCGCTTTTCATTGTTTGATGTATGCTGTGGGTTAATTGTTGATGATTAAGGTTTCCTGAACGGTCGCTCAGCGACACTGTGGTCCTGCCTTGTGTGGACTACTTTAGACCCTCGCAAAATCTCAATAATCAAATGGCGCCGTTGCCGGGGAGCAACAACGTATAGATTGGATTTTTGTGTGATTGACTCTGATTATTTATCTTCATTTTTATTTCATTTATTGAGGCGGTGGCGCGGTAGCGAAGCAACGACGAAGCTTCTTCTCTAGGGCTTAGTGGGCGACCACTAATGGAGAAGAGAAAATGGTTGGCGTGTGGAAGAAGAGAGAGATAGAGAGATGTATTTCAATTGCATAACCCTAGAGAGCAAGGTATTCCTCTCTATTTATAGGGTTTTGGGAGTCCATGGATCAAGACCCATGAGACACACCAAATCAATGGATGAGATTGATTTGTATTTAATCCAATGGTCAAGATTGTTGTTGGTAAAAAACCAACAACTAATAATTTAATTTAGATTAAATATATTTGATAAATAACATATGAATCAATCTCAAATTAAATCAACCAAACATTGAGTTAATTTGTTGGAGAATCCACCCTCCATAAATGGAGTGGACAGCCACCAATTTCCTTAGGGAAATTGTGGTCGTCCACCCTCCCAATAAGAAAGGGTGGGATCTCCACCAATCTTGAGATTTCAAGTAATCTCTTTGTAATCTCCATGATATTTACAACAACAATTGTTGTAAGTTATTCTACAAAAATAATTCAAAATTATTTTGTAAATATTGTAATCTTGCCATTGAAAATTTGTGAATCACATTCACAACCCAAAACAAAAAATAATTTACATTTTCAATTAATTATACAATGTGAATGTAATTCACACCAATAATTAATCAACAAATATAAATCATAATTACCTCTCTCTAATACATTATAAATCATATTTATAATATATTATGAATAATTGGATATTGCTATCCACATTATTCTTATCCATAATAATTAAATCACATTTAATTACATTGGATAATTATCCACATGCATCAAGATAATTTAATCACATTTAATTATCAATCTCTAAATGCTTAGATATAATTCAACTATGGAATTATTCTTGAACCCTTTCAAGAATAATGCGCTTTCTTCGCAGATACTTGGAGATAAGGATAGGATGATTGTATTGTTCCACGCATAGTGACTTGGATATTGAGATCACATCTCAAATCCAGATTTCATGGACCTCCCACAGATGCTTGATTGAATCAAGGCTGTAGACATAATCTTCTCATTGCATCTGAATCTCATTCGGATCAATGTCCAATACATGGACTAAGATTAGGTCACTTCTCTACTAAGAGGAGTCACTAAAATCCAAACCTATTTCATCACTCCCTCGGAATAGAAGCGTCATGGTTATACAATCGTTTATGATCACATCACCCTCAGGTAATTCCAACACCTGTACATCCTGCATACTAGAAGATCTATGATCATCCTGAATATATATATCAATTTTACATTGTCATCTTCAGGGTTTGATCACCAAGTTTCTCAATCTTGTGTTGGACATGCAAGCCCACGGCGAGCCATTAAGCAATAAATGTTATTGCACATATCATTCCCTGTTCTGAAATGAAGAATAAATAATTTGCATAATAGGTCCCTCTGTACAATTAAAGTTATGTACCATGGCCATCTTGATGATCATATAGCTATTGATTCATGTATTGAATCATAGAGGCTGGTGTTTAGATGAATATCTAAAGAGTTAGATAGAGGTCTCATCAAGCACCGTCAAATGATTATTAAGAGATGATCTCCAACCTGAGTAGGAGATGGCAATCCTTTCTCACATAGGCTGATATCTAACCGACCTCTCGATGCAGGTCCTCTGCATGGGAATAGTGATTCGGAGGTGTCAGATTAGTTAGGTCAAACGGTTTACTTAACGAGATCGAGATAACCTAAGTCCTATGTTGAATGCTGTCACAGCATAAGCACACATCCTCTAACCAGAGACAAATGTGTTACTATATGTCTGAGTGTGTACATTTGGCAGACCAGTAGGTTGAAGACTGATGAATCTCCCTTTCATCACCTTTATTCTATCATTTTGGCCTCAAAAACCCCAGCAAATGCATGTAAATAGCATCAAATTGTACATAATAGCATTCATTATTCATTGTATTTATTTTACATTAAATAAGGTTTTACTGCCAAAATTATAGAATAAAGAGGAGAAAAGAAAAAGGAATAAAATATTGTAAATATTTTATGACCCAAACCCCGAGACCAAGGCCAGCATGGTATTGGTCGACAAGGAATAAAGTAGGGGGAGATAAGGTCAGTGTACAATAAATACCTCATTTATTCATGCATTTATTTATGCATTTTTGATACCTATTCTGTACATAATTATTTATTCATCAAATAAAGAAACTTTGTACATGAAAGTTGTAGATAATAATATGAATAAAAATGCAAAATTGAGTTTGTACAAAAGTAATCCCCAGTGTACATTTTATACACAGAATAAAAAGCCAAAATCTCAACTTCACAGACCCATATCTTGCAAATAAAACTCCAAATCACCCAAACTCACCTTTAATTGTATATAGCATTCCATAAAATATTTTATAAAATTGGTTTCATAATTTTTGGAGTCCATATGCAGAAGTTAGGTTTTTGGCCCTCCTTGTATATAGGACTGATTAAAATATTCATTTTATTCAATATTCATTATTTGTATAAATTCATATTTTTAGAATTTTGTAAATAATGTACTTAATGCATACACATGAGAGAAGTTAACGAAAACCAAAATTAATTTGTAAAATAAAATAAGTCTACAAATTCATAGACAAAATACCTATGATATGTACCTATCTATAAATAAAAAGGGTTTTAATCCTTGATTCTTTTGCTCTTCTATATTTTTATAATAATGTATACATTATACATAACTCATTAAAAATACAAAACCAAAGTAAAAATCAAGAAAATATATTAAATAAATTAAGTGTATAAAATACATAGATAAAACACCTATAAGTATACCTACATACATCTATACCTATTTATTTAAAAATATACATAAACTCATAAAAATCAAACGAAAATATCTTTATACTCACAAAAATAAATTATAAATTTATAAAATAAGCCAATAAAATAATAAAAGAAAATAAACAAATTAAAAATAAAATACATGAAAACACATGTAAATACATACATATACATATTATTCAAATAAAACTATAATAAAACACCTCGAAAAATTCAATAAAAATCATAAATAAATACTAGATAAAATAATACACATTTTTTATTTTATAAGAAAAAATTAATAAAATCATTTAGGGCGTCAAATAAATCAATCTTCCTTCAGATTTTCTATTTTGTCTCGTAGCGGCTGACGTGGCCCAATGAGGCGCCGGCCTTCATTGACTCCCAGGTCAACTGTCCCATCCCTCGCATGGCGTCTCTGAACTGTCCATTCCCCCGATTTCATGCCTTTTTCCCGGGCACACCATCCATCAATCGACAACGCTTCCTTCACAAGAATTGTTCCCTAATCTTCCATGATGCCCGCCAAAATCATAGATCAACGAGATGTTCATTGGATCAGTTAATAATCGCCGCGTAATAAGGCCCCTTGCCAATGTTTATAAATAACAAGCTCCGCTTCCTTCCTCGAATTTGGCCACTTTTATTCCAACCTAAAGCCTAGATCTTGCTCCTGGATTGTTCCTCGTGACAGGGGGAGCAGCCCAGCACCTTGACTCGGCCGGAGGAAGGAGATTTTGACGCGGCGGAGCTCCGGCGTCCGCCCTGCTCCCTGGAGGCCCCCAGGTATAAGAGCTGCCCTTTTTATGCGTTTCTAGTTAGCTTTTAGTGTCAGCGTTTCATTCCAGTCATTAGATTAGTTGTTAGTTAATCACCGTAGCTTTAAAATCGAAATTCGAAGTTCGCCGGAGCTTGGCTCCGGCGACTTCCTCACCGTGAATCTCACTGTCTCCGACCGCCTCGTTCACCCCAACTCATTCCTCGTCGCCTTCTCCATCGAATGCCCACATTTGTTCAACCCAAGACCCTAGGTCTTGGCGAATCGGGGCTCCTCCTCCGCCGTTCGCCGGAGCCCCTCCGCCCACCTTCATTTTGCATCGTAGCTTCAAAACCTCGGATCGAGGAGAAAGCTCTCTCGCCCGCGGTTCTTCCTGTGCAGGTACTTCGAAGAATCGAGCCCAACTGGGCTTGCACGGAGACGGGAAGAGGCACCTGGGGGTCTTCTTCTTCTTCGACCTCGCTCCATCGACTCGGACCCCCAGGAGCCATGAAAACGCCATCAGTCGACGCGGGATGCCTCCAGCTACCTTCAGAGCACCTCAGACGCACCGGAGACCCCCGGAGGAGCCCGAGCTCCTCGATCAAAGCTCGCCAGGCGCAAGCTTCTTCCCAGTTCTTCCGGGGAGCTCTAGCGCCGTCGGATTAGGAGGGTCGTCCCAGATTCAACAGGAGCCGTTCGATGGAACATTGCATCGATCGTCAGATCAGCTGGGCTGATCTAATCTCAGCCTCCCATCGGCGAAGCGTCATCGGGCGATCAGGAGACGACGCGTGGCAAGTGAAGAGAGAAGCGCCGTTGGATGCCAAGCTTTGTTTAGGGGTAAATTTCATACCAAGCCCCTCGTTTTTTTGTATTTATTATTTAATGTCAGAAATAAAAGTCTCAGTTGTAAATAAAATGTGTATTTTGCAAAAGGAACCCCTATGTTTTCATATTTACTCTTTAGTCCTTCCGCGCCTCACGTGCAGCAACCACGTGAGGCGCGTGAAATTTTGCATCTAACCCCGCCGGGTTTCTGTATTTATTAAATAGTCCTGAAAATAAAAGTTAAAGTGTATTTTTTTTGTGATTTTTGCATGTATGCCCCTGCGAACTATTTTATTTGCAAAAAGACCCCTGCCAGGCCATTTAATTTTAGAATGCTTTGTCTATTTATTTTGTGCTCCTTATTAAATCGAAAAATCTTGCAAAAATAGACTTAAGCTCCTGTTAGTGTACCCTTGCACGCTATATTTTTAGTTTTGCATTTTGTTGCATTTTTGCATTTATTAAAAATCAAAAACATGTCTTTTATTCACTGTCTAGATTATAAAATCCCAGAAAAATAGGAAAATGCTTGAAAAATTCTAAAAAAATTTCCTATGGTGTATTTTGTCCTATTCTAGTGTCAGTCCAAAAATCCCTAAAAATCTCAAAAGGAAAACCTTAAAAATGCAAAAATACCCAAAAACTTCAAAAAAATATTAAAAATCAATGAAAAATCAGAAAAATATAAACTCAGGCCTTATTTATGCTATATTTTATTATCTTTATGAGAAAAATAGTGTGGAAAAATTTTGAGGCTTGTAACTATTTTTAATGTTAATTTTTTTACAGCCAGACCTTGTTCCACTATTTGCTATTATTTAGCTATTTAAAAATATTAAAAGTATTCTCAAAAATCCCCAAGAATCACAAAAACAGTAAAAAATGATGAAAAACCCAAAAAGACTTTACTCCTTGATTTTTGACTATTTTTAAGTATTTTTGTAAATATTATAGTACCACTTTATGTATATATAGGTATTTCCCAAAAAAAAGGAAAAATATATTATATATATATGTAATTATTTACATGTATTCCCATTAGTCTTAATATATAAAATATAAAAAAATTTAAATATATATATTTATTTTACTACATTTATATATACCTATATATATATAATGTAAGTATTATTAGCTCTATACTAACCCTTTATAGGTTTACATGTATTTATATTTATATTATATATATTACCTAATTACATTATAAAAAAATTATTAATAATAATATAATTAATAATAATTATAATATAAAATCAAAAAACCCACACAAGGACGACTGTGATTTACAAGTAGGCTATGACATTTTGTATTGCTCTCTGTGGTTCGACCTCTACATACTTGTCACTGTACATTTCATGGTAGAGTAAATAAAGATTAATTCACATTTATTTTTGAGCTTGATTGTTGTATTTTTTTGGATTGTGGGTTAATTGCTGGTTGACTGGATGATTTGTGAGCGGTCGCCTCAGCGACACACTTTTTATTATTCACGGAGACCCTTGCGAACAACTGGTTATCAGATGGCGCCGTTGCCGGGGAGCAATGAGCATAGCCTAATTATTTTGTCATTCTTGTATAAAAAAATTCTTGATTTAATATTCATTTTTGTGAGCAGCTATTTTTATTGCTATTGATCACCTTGCTTAATTGATTTATGTCTTGTGATTATTTTCTCTGCTCTATTTAGTTGATTGAGCTTTACTAACGCATTCTTTTTGTGACTTTGATGCAAGGGACCACCACGCGAGGATGGCTTCTTAGGAGGCCAATGCAGCCAAGCTTGGAGGAGGATGGTCTTCTCCTCATGACCATCTGGAGAGTGCACCAAAGAAGCAAGGAGATGTGCATTAGTTAGAGCTAGATATTTAGGATTATTTATTTTGTAATTTATGGTGAGAGAGAGACTATTTTGGCATGTATATAAACAGGACTCTACTCTTCACAATGAGGTCCAGTGCCCAGGTGATTGTTCACCTGGGGGCCTCATCACGGCTTTTTCGAGTTTTCATCGCCTTCTTTCATTTTGTTTCCCGAAGTTTTGAGCTTTCCGCCTTTCTTTTATTTTGTTTTATGTGCTTGGAGCCCCTAGATATAGTTTGCTTGACTCGGTAGCTAGGTCCAAACATTAATAAGAATGCATGTTCCTATAGTTTACTTCGCTTGGATCTAGTCAAACTTAAACTAGTTGTTAATTTGTCTCTTAGCCCTCTGTGCCGTAGCGAACCCTGTAAAGCGCTTTCTCCTACCCTCAATTTGTTGAGCAGAGGAGGGGTGAGCCAAGACCGGACTCTCTTGGGCTAGAGATGAATTAGCGACTTATGGTTCTTCACGCTAATAGCAGCTTATGTTTAGGGCGATTTTGTGCCTTGCATATCGACATGTAGATAGGTTTAAAAATTCTGTTTTGCATACCGCATGGAGAGAGCTGGGATGCACTGTAAGTCTTCTAACTCAGCATGCATCATTCGGTTCAATGGTGAGATTTCCATCATGGAACCACTTGCACGGCTTTTCCGCTATCTCCCTCTGATTTTGAGCACCTAGGACTTAAATGAAAATCTACAAAAACGTTAGGCGCTGGTATGAAACAGATCCAAAAAAAGTGAAAACCCAAAAACTTAAAACAAGGGGACTGCTAAATAAACTTTGACCTTAATTAAAATTCATAATGGACTATCATTGTACCGGGTTCATAAAGCCCTCATTGTTTTCAGGTACCTTGGAGGGGGACCAAAACCCTACTCCCTTGAGCGAGTGCGACCCCTAAGGATTAAAGCCCAAAACCCAGTCTGCAACTGCCTTGTGTATCGCCTGGATTTCCGAAGTAATGGCGCTTCTATCGTACGTAGGCGAGTAGGACTTGGTCACCAATGGTGACTCTCTGTTGTGAGAGCATCGACCCTGTCCGAAGTATTGAGCATAGGCCACGCCTTCACGGGGGTGTCTGTCTCATCGTCCTGCGTCCGAGTAAGTTCTTGCACGCTCACGGGTGATTCCGTTGCGAGCGAGAACCGAAGTATTGGTTTCGCCTATCGGCTTCCTCTCTCTTTTCTTTGGCTGAGTAGGGATCCAGGAAGGGTTACAAGGACTCCAAAAAGTACAAACTACAGGTTACACAGGAGGAGGACAAGTACGGGATACTCTTCCGGCAGTACTCTCTCTCCTATAGGGTAGCGTACTAAGGACTTGTTATAAGATATGCCTGAAAATCACAACTCTAAAAATGAAAAGATAATAAATAGCCGAACTTTCAGGGCTTCACATGGCGTGAGTTGGTGAATCCGATTTTTGTATTGCGTTTGTATGAATCTTGATTAAGGTTCAAAGATCAAGTCCCGCGCATTTGTGCACATTTTGTTGTTTCTCCCTTTGACCACCCCGCTCAACTGAGCCTTTCTACTGTTTTACACTCCTTTTATTCATCGTTGACCATCGTATCATTCTTCCAACAATCCGACATTCTCTTGCTTCGCGAAGTTGATCCATGGATGGTTTCGTCGGGACCATGGCGACACCTACATCGATTCCATAGACTCAACTCCGCCAATAATTTCAAGGCGATTCCCGAGAAACCGACCCGGACTTTGCGGATCAATCTCCAGACTCCTCGTTTTCTACCTTTCTCTTGGCCACCCAATAAACTGGGATCACTTTTGTCCCGCTTCCGCCATTGTGAATGGGAGTTGATTACAGTCTACATCCCTTTCCCATTCACAACATGCTGGGGATGACCTGAATTCCAGCTTAATCACGGCAGCTGAAAGTTAATTGCAAGTGATCTGATTCGGACTATCTCATTCTGCAGATAGAAACCAGTGCGAGCCCTGGAGACTACTCCGGAGTTCATCTCGTCCGACTCAGACCCTGACATGGCTCCAGGAGGAAAGGGCAAGGGTCAGCAGCCACCCGTACCAGAAGGACAGGCGCCAGATCAAAATCAAGTTAATGCACAGTTGTTGGCATCTATCTAGGCTATACAGCAGCAGCTGACCGAGCAGGCCCTGACACAAACCGCGTTCCAGGATATGTTGAATGACATGATGAACCGTGACGATGGAAGAGGAGGCAGAGGCAGAGGAGGCGGGGAGGAGGAGGTGGAGGTGGAGGAGGTGATGATCCTCCTGATGATGACTTCGAAATACCACAACCGAAGCCGACACTAAAAGAAACATACAACCCGGGAGACAACCAGATGACCGAGTGGATTCTCATTCCACCGGTACACGCTCACTTTGAGTTGAAACCCCAGTTCATAGCCCTTCTCCCTGCCTTTCATGGAAACACGAACGAAGAGTCGTACATTCACCTGCAGCAATTCTCCCGCATTTGCCGCACCACCCACTATCCGAATGTCCCCCTGGACATTGTCAAGATGACGGCTTTCCCCTTCAGTCTACAGGACAAGGCCCTCTATTGGGTCAATCATATGGGAAAGGTCGTAACGACCTGGGAGGAGTTGAAGTCCGCCTTCCTGCACAAATATTACCCTCTCAGTCGGCTCAACCAGATGCGAGCACGTATTAGTAATTTCTCCCAAGGAGCACATGAGTCAGTACACGAGGCTTGGGAGAGATTCACTGATATGCAGGAGAAGTGTCCCCATCATGATATCCCGAAGACCAGCTTGGTCCAGCATTTCTTTGGGGGACTGAACATTGAAAGCCAAAGGCTCGTGGGCGCAGCATGTGGGGGCTCCCATTTCAACAAGGATGAAGATGTTGTCTGGCAGATTTTTGAAGAAATGGTCGAAGGAGAGGCCGCCCTCTCTTCATCCAAAGCATACCAGAAGCAACCCCAGATCCTCCAGAAACAAGTTCACATGGCTGCATCCAAGGAAGCAGAGAGAGATGAGAGCTCCAACCTCAGCATCATCGTGGGCCATCTCTCTAAGGTAGATATCATTGAGAAGCGATCACAGGACCTCGAGAAACTCGATGTGATCGAGAAGAGGACCCAGAACCTGGATAAGCTTGATCAGATCAATAAGAATCTCGAGCTGTTGGTCGGTACGATCAACTCTGTCCAGTCGGCTACACCATCAGACGCTCCCGCTGAGAAGAAAGACGAGCCGCAACCGCAGCATCAGCCTCAGCCAAGCCAGCAACCACCGGCAGTCCAGCACGTGTACTACGTGCAGGCACCCGACCAGGGCCCGCCGTAGCAGCAGATGGTCGTCTACCAGCCAGAGTTCCTTTCTATTCCTGATCCAGTCTTCCCACCACCGCCCCTTATCCAAGAAGTTAATGGGGTATGGAGTAATGATGCACAACCGACCCGTCCTCAGGGACAACCCCAGGGTCAGCAATTTGCCAACTGGTAGTACCATCAACCTCAGGGTGGTCGTTTTGGTCAATCCTCCCAGCAGCACCAGCAGTACCAGCAGCCTCCCCAGTTTGCACAACAATGGAGGCAGAACTTTTCGTATCAGCAGCAGCCGCAGTACCGCCACTCGCAGCTGTATCACCAGTACGCGGCTGCCCCCTCTCCGCAATATCAGCAGTATCCTCCTCCGTCATATCAACAGCTTCAACTTCCTGCACCACCGCACCACCAACAACAGCCTCCCCACCCATCTACCCAACAGCAGCGTGGTTTGCACGCTGAGTCTTCTGATATGTCCCCTGCTAGTCCCACCATGGAGTGTCTATCCCAGCTTGTTAAAGGGCTGGCGGAGATGACAAAACGGCTTGACGACCTGAACGCCACCCGAACCACTATTCCGGCGTAGGTCGAAGCCAACCCCAACAATTTCAAAAAGAAAGAACAGGTAGAATGTGATGTCCAGTCCGTGTCTGAGAATGATATTACTGTTTATTCTAATGTTGTTACTCTCAGGAGCGGTAGGGCCTTGCCTCCGCCTGCTACCAGATGTGGGGTGAATAAAGAAACAGGTGGATCGTCATCTTCCGCATCAGCCGTGCCAGCTCCAGGGGCGGGTGAGGAGGAAGAGGAAGGAGAAGCCAGTCCAGCCGTCGTGCCTTGCCAGCATCAACCTCAGCCAAAAATACAAAAAAATCAGCAAAAGCAAAAACACCAAAAAGACGCTTGTAGCAGCAGTAAAGTCGCACCAACCTTGGAGGAGCCGCCAGCAGCAGCCGATCCCTCGCCAGCCGATGGAGCTGATGCTACTCTTTTTGACCGCCCAGCAGCACCAGCATGTTTAGATTCAGCTTGTACTCCTTTTTGTAGTCCGGATGTACAACATTCTGTGGGCGATGATTTTGATGTAAATAAGAACTCTCATTTTCCTTCCAGTGGTGTAAATATTCCTTTTCCGCATGCAATACAAAAATCCAAAAAAATTGCAAACCGAAAAAAGGCATTGTCAGATCCAGGTGTTGTGGAGATTTTGGATAAATTGACTGTTGAGATTCCCTTGTTGAAGGCCGTGGAATACATGCCAGCTGTAAAGAAAGGACTGAAAGAGGCATGTACTAACAGACGTCGCCCAACACAAGACAACAGACGCCGAGAAGTAGAAAAGCACGTTCTCTCCATGGCCACAGTTGCAGCTATCAGCAACCTCCCTCAGAAAAAGCATGATACAGGAGCACCTCTCATCAGTTGTGTGATTTTTGACCAGATTTTTAATCGTACTCTTCTTGATAGTGGTTCTTCCATCAACCTTCTGCCCTCGTCTATAATGCAAGAATTTGGGCTGGGACCGCTCAAGCAGACACGCATGATCCTTCAGTTCGCTGACCGATCCGTCAAGCGGCCCCGAGGTCTGTTGGAAGACGTGATAGTTACCGTGCAGGAGATGAAATTCCCAGCTGACTTTGTAGTCCTTGATATGGACTCACCTGCACCCCTGCTCTAGACCCCTATCATCCTTGGCAGACCATTCCTCCGTACTTCCGGTGCCGTGGTTGATTACGGGTCTGGGAAGATCACTTTCAGCTCGAACACCTAGCAAATCACGATAAACATGAACAAAGAGCAGAATGCCACGACTGATGAGAGCCAGGAAGCATCATAAGTAGACTGCGATTTTATCGCAGAGATCAGAGATTCAAAGTTATCACTGGACGATCCATGGACCCGAGAAATCCTCACTCTTGAGGAGGACTTGGAAAGCGCAGTCAGCATATGCTCCGATGATTCTTGGGAGATAGATTCTCAGATGCAGGCGCATCTTCTTGAGCATTCACTCCAGACCGAACATGATCAGCTTAGTGCAGAACCGTTCGGTGCATTTCCGGGATCTCAACAGAATGATGAGGATGGTAGCAGCCTCAAAGTGCATTCCACCACCAGCATGGTATCTGAAGTGACCGATAAAGTGGACAGATCAAAACCAGAACTCAAGCCACTTCCTGCAGGCCTGAAGTATGCTTTCCTTACGGGTGAAGAACACATGTATCCGGTCATCATCAGCAGCAGGCTGAATCCGGATCAAGAATCTCGACTTCTCGAGGTTCTAGAAAAGAACCACAAGGCACTTGGTTGGAGCGTATCAGACCTCCGAGGGATAAATCCAGCTCTGTGTTCACACCATATCTATCTAGAAGAAGATGCCAAGCCGTCCCGCGAATTTCAGAGAAGGCTGAACCCTAACCTTCGGGACGTCGTTATGAAAGAAATCACGAAATGGTGTGACGCAGGCTTCATCTATCCCATCTCCGATTCAAAATGGGTAAGCCCACTGCATGTAGTTCCCAAGAAATCAGGGCTTACCGTGGTCACAAATGACAAAGGAGAGGAAATTTCTACTCGGGTGCCAACCTCCTAGCGGGTGTGTGTTGACTACCGCCGACTCAATGCAGCAACCAAGAAGGACCACTTCCCCTTGCCATTCATCGATCAAATTCTAGAGAGATTAGCAGGCAAGGAGTTCTTCTGCTTCCTGGATGGGTACTCCGGGTACAACCAAGTGGCGATCGCTCCTGAGGATCAAGAGAAGACTACCTTCACTTTCCCGTTCGGCACCTACGCCTTCAAGAGGATGCCCTTTGGATTATGCAATGCACCTGCAACCTTCCAAAGATGCATGCTAGCAGTCTTCGCCGAGATGGTAGGCAGTTTTCTTGAGGTGTTCATGGACGATTTCTCTGTCTACGGTGATAGTTTCGATGCTTGTCTTGAGCACCTAGACAGAGTGCTTCAGAAATGCCGAGAAGTCAATCTAGTGCTCTCATGGGAAAAGAGCCACTTTATGGTCACCGAAGGAATTGTGCTGGGCCATGTCGTTTCCAAACGTGGCATGGAAGTCGACCCAGCCAAGGTGGATGTCATTTCAAACCTTCAGCCACCTCAGTCAGTAAAGAATGTGAGGTCATTCCTAGGGCATGTGGGATTTTACAGACGATTTATCAAGGACTTCAGCCGCATTGCCCGACCTCTGACAGAACTCTTGTGCAAGGAGACTGAGTTCATTGTTGATCAGCCGGTCCTCCTTGCTTTCAATCAATTGAAGGAGCTTATCACTCAGGCTCCAATCTTACAGCCTCCCGACTGGACTCTTCCATTTGAGATAATGACCGATGCGTCAGATTTTGCAGTCGGAGCTGTTCTTGGACAGAGGAAAGACAAGGCGCCCTATGCCATTCACTATGTCAGCAGAACATTAGATGAAGCTCAAAGAAATTATATAGTGACAGAGAAAGAACTGCTGGCTGTGGTTTTCGCCTTAGAGAAGTTCAGATCCTATTTGTTGGGGTCGAAGGTCACCATTTTCACAGACCACTCTGCTATCCGGTACCTACAGCAGAAGAAGGATGCCAAGCCAAGACTGATTCTTTGGATCCTTCTCCTCCAGGAATTCGATCTGGAAATCAAAGACAAACCTGGAGTTCAGAATGTCGTAGCAGACCATCTATCCAGAATAGAGCAGCATGAGCCTCCTCTGAGCGATGCACCTATCATAAAAACCTTCCCTGACGAAGCTATCTTACCAGTGAATTCTCTCCCTTGGTATGCTGACATTGTCAATTACCTCGCCTCTAGGGTAATACCTTCGGATTGGACGAAGAATCAGAAGAACAAATTCATGCCGACCATCCGCTTCTACCAGTGGGAAGATCCTCTTTTATTCAGAGAAGGAGCAGATTGTATTTGGCGCCGGTGCATCCCTCAGACGGAACAATCAAGTGTCCTCGAGCATTGTCATTCGCTCGAATCTGGTGGGCACCATTCTGGAGATCGTACGGCAGCTAAAGTATTGCAGTGTGGCTTCTGGTGGCCCACATTATTCAAGGATGCAGCAGAGTTTGTTAAAAGATGTATTGACTGTCAGCGATTGAAAGGTACACTCACTGCCAAAGATTCAATGCCTCTAAAAATCATTCAGATAGCTGACGTTTTCGATGCATGGGGCATTGACTTCATGGGACCTTTCCCTAACAGTCAAGGTTTTGAGCACATCCTTCTTGCCGTCGATTACGTGAGTCGTTGGGTTGAAGCTATTCCCGCCCGAGCTGCCGTCAGCAAAACAGTTTGCTAGTTTCTGAAGAAGAACATCATTTCGCGGTTTGGGATACCAAAGATTCTCATCTCAGACGGGGGTAGCCATTTCATCAACAAAGAGGTCAAGAAATTAACGAAGGAATACGTCATCGATCACCGTGTCGCATCTCCTTATCATCCGCAGACCAATGGCATGGCAGAATTATCAAACAGAGAAATCAAGACCATATTGCAGAAACTTGTTAGGCCAAACAGAAAAGACTGGTCTCAACTCTTGGACTCAGCTCTATGGGCGTACCGAACGGCCTACAAGTCTCCCTTGGGCATGTCGCCCTACCGTCTTGTATATGGGAAACCATGCCATCTGCCCGTGGAATTAATTCATAAATCTCTTTGGGCAATTAGCAATTGTAACTTGGACTCACGAAGAAGTGGTCAGAAGAGAAAAGACGATCTGAACAGGCTCTTGTAATTCCGAGACTGCGCATACGATAACACCTTGATGTACAAGGAGAAGGTGAAACGCTGGCATGACCGGCACATCAGACGAAAGACCTTCGACGTTGGACAGAAAGTGTGGCTGTTTGATGCAAAGTTACGGATATTTCCCGGCAAATTAAAGAGTAAGTGGATAGGGCCATTCCGAGTTTGTGAGGTGCGTGACAATGGCAGTATCGCGATATCAGATTTGTCTCCTGACGCACAACCCTTCATCGTCAACGACCAACTACTGAAGCCTTATCTCGAACCAGATGCATTCTTGGCCATTGTTGACTCTATTCAGCTAATGCACCATGATGACACCTTCACAGCACCTGCGGCATTGAAAGATTCAGACTATGCCATTCAACAACTGTTTATCTGATTTTCTTCTTTTCTTCTTTTCTTCTTTTCATTTTCTATTTTTTTGGTTCGTAACAAAAGGTGCCGCCCTTGTAGACAGTTTTCTATACTTAGGACGTACTTGGTCCTAAGTATAGGGGGGATGTGCACCCCGAGTTTTTCATTTCATTCCGATCCTCTCCATTGTCTCCTCTTCTTGTCTATACTTAGGAGTATCTTACCCTAAGTATAGGGGGAGACAATCTGAGTACGATATGTGCATTCCCACCCTTGACCCTCCCTGCTTTTTGTACAATCTGCTATACTTAGGATTATTTGATCCTAAGTATAGGGGGGATGGTCAACTTCTCATTCATTCATTTCTTTCATATTTATTCTTTAGATCAGTCTATACTCAGTACGAGTTATGTCTTTGCTTTTACTTTCGATCTATGAGGACATAGCTCAAGCTTAGTATAGGGGGGTCGTATATACCATGTATATACTAAAAGCCATAACTCATACTGAAAAATAAAATACCACCTAATCATAGAATAAAAGGTAAAAAGTAGCTCTATAATAATGAAAGATGATTGTGAGTTCCTCAGACTCTTTGTAATTGTACTGATTATTGAATCAGAAAAGTGTTTTGTACAAAACATTCTCTTTTGAAAAATCTTGTGAAATTTGTTTGAAAATAGTGTGTACAAGTATTCAACGTTTGAAAAATTAGTTTTGTGTGTAAAACCTATTTTCTTTGAGTGAAAGCAAAATGTGTGAAAATTAGTGTGCAAATGATTGTGAAAATTTGATTGTCAAAATTGTTTTGAAAAATCTATCTATGTTGTGTAAAACCTTTGTAAAGGATTTTCAAATGCGTGTACATATTGCAAAATTATTTTGGACTAGAGTTTTCAAAAACCCTTGTGAAAATGATTCTCGAATAAGTCTGAGGAATCCGTACAAAAATATCTCATTTGTAAATAAGGAATAAGCCCAAATAAAGTTTATAAGAACCAAAACCATACGGTACATCAAATACAATTTTTCTTCTTATGTACATACTGATTAATAAATCAGATATCTATACAGTATGATTTGAAAAATAGTGTGACCAGTTTTGAAAAAATTTGATGTGAAATGATTTCAAATGTGTGAAAACATTTTGATTGCAAAATTTTTCTTTATGTGAAAGAAAGGATTTGAAAAACCTATGTGCAAATATTTTGAAAAATGCTTGTCAAAACTATTGTGAAAATTATACATATACAGTGTGACAAAGCTTTGCAAAAATAGATTTCAAATGTGTGTAAATGATTGCGAAAATTATTGTGCACTATAGTTTGCAAAAGTATTTTCAAAACCTAATAAGAACACTCTTACAAACTCTTGTAAATCATAAATAAGACACATACAATTCTTTCTGTACAATTCTAAATAAACTACTCCATTCAAACATGTAAAGTTTATAGAAACTCATACATTTTGTGAATAAAGCAGCACGCCCGTGTAAATAATTATATATACTTTTTGTGTACGTCCAGTTCTTAGTTTATTTGCAAAAATTCTTTGTGTAAAAACATTCTTTGATTCTTTCCAATTTTTTTTGTGAAAAATTTGCATCATTCATTGTGCATAGCATAAGCATACCATTCGTATTCTTTTTGAGTGAGCTTGATGATTGAATCAGTTTAATAAAGTCTCAAATTGGAGCTTGGTTGGACCTTACCGCACCTAACTGCACTGGAACCTTATGGGAACTAGGTTTAAGGTACTTCTGGTCTATACAGACTTAATTCTTTGAGAAATCAGGGCTGGGTTCAAGTCACCTCAGTGGACTAACTAGAACTTTTCGAGACACACATACAACTCTTGCCGACCGTGACCTAACTTGGACACTTGCACTTTTCACTTGGCTCAACTCAGTTGGAGTGGTGAGGGGGTTGGATTTGCCAGTCTGAGACGCACACGGGTGGAAACATTCGTCCTCGTCTAGGGAGGGAAGTGCACCCCAACCTGGTCCAATAGCCATGAGGTCTAAAGACAGGAGATTGTGGGTTGCGATAAAGCTTCAAAAGAGGGATAGTCTACTGGCTCAAGAGGAAAAACTCCTTATGTAAATGCTGCTGTGAATAGTATGTTGAAAAAAAAAATGGTCAGGCCTGTACAAAAATAAAATGCCTGCAAAGTATGTACAAAGTCAATAAGCAAGCTTGAGTTCCAAAGACAAATATGTGAGCCTGCAACTGGATGACTTGACTACACTGGTCTTGCATCCCGGGATAGGTAGCTACACTGGCTACCGTCCATTCTTCTCTTCACCCCCTCCTCTTGAGCTGGTTGCCACTTGAACTTAGAAGGGAATACCCTGCTCCTCGAGGAAAGAGCTGTTGGATTGGGGAATCATTGGGTTGTCATTCTGGAGAAGTCAGTTCCTTTATCATTTCAGTTGGGGAGAGCCACTATCACTTACACCGTACAAGTCAGCTTCATAGTTATAAGGGTTTGCGTATGATGTAGACTAGTTCTGACCCGGCTATTGAGGTGGGTTGAACCGAGTCCTGTGACTATCAAAGGCTGTTGTATTTTAGAGCTGGTTCCCGATTAGGTTCCACACACATTCACACCCAAGGTCTGACAGGAGCTCCAAATTCAGATTTTGTAAGGACATGCATTGCACTGAAAGCACCCGTATTTCACTCTATCTTTCTTTTATTCTCCTTTTTCTTTTCTTTATTCTTTTTGTACTTATTGCATAAGTGTTTGCTAGGGACTAGCAAAGGCAAGTATAGGGGGGTGATGAATCTCCCTTTCATCACCTTTATTCTATCATTTTGGCCTCAAAAACCCCAGCAAATGCATGTAAATAGCATCAAATTGTACATAATAGCATTCATTATTCATTGTATTTATTTTACATTAAATAAGGTTTTACTGCCAAAATTATAGAATAAAGAGGAGAAAAGAAAAAGGAATAAAATATTGTAAATATTTTATGACCCAAACCCCGAGACCAAGGCCAGCATGGTATTGGTCGACAAGGAATAAAGTAGGGGGAGATAAGGGCCAGTGTACAATAAATACCTCATTTATTCATGCATTTATTTATGCATTTTTGATACCTATTCTGTACATAATTATTTATTCATCAAATAAAGAAACTTTGTACATGAAAGTTGTAGATAATAATATGAATAAAAATGCAAAATTGAGTTTGTACAAAAATAATCCCCAGTGTACATTTTATACACAGAATAAAAAGCCAAAATCTCAACTTCACAGACCCATATCTTGCAAATAAAACTCCAAATCACCCAAACTCACCTTTAATTGTATATAGCATTCCATAAAATATTTTATAAAATTGGTTTCATAATTTTTGGAGTCCATATGCAGAAGTTAGGTTTTTGGCCCTCCTTGTATATAGGACTGATTAAAATATTCATTTTATTCAATATTCATTATTTGTATAAATTCATATTTTTAGAATTTTGTAAATAATGTACTTAATGCATACACATGAGAGAAGTTAAATAAAACCAAAATTAATTTGTAAAATAAAATAAGTCTACAAATTCATAGAAAAATACCTATGATATGTACCTATCTATAAATAAAAAGGGTTTTAATCCTTGATTCTTTTGCTCTTCTATATTTTTATAATAATGTATACATTATACATAACTCATTAAAAATACAAAACCAAAGTAAAAATCAAGAAAATATATTAAATAAATTAAGTGTATAAAATACATAGATAAAACACCTATAAGTATACCTACATACATCTATACCTAATTATTTAAAAATATACATAAACTCATAAAAATCAAACGAAAATATCTTTATACTCACAAAAATAAATTATAAATTTATAAAATAAGCCAATAAAATAATAAAAGAAAATAAACAAATTAAAAATAAAATACATGAAAACACATGTAAATACATACATATACATATTATTCAAATAAAACTATAATAAAATACCTCGAAAAATTCAATAAAAATCATAAATAAATACTAGATGAAATAATACACATTTTTTATTTTATAAGAAAAAATTAATAAAATCATTTAGGGCGTCAAATAAATCAATCTTCCTTCAGATTTTCTATTTTGTCTCGTAGCGGCTGACGTGGCCCAATGAGGCGCCGGCCTTCGTTGACTCCCAGGTCAACTGTCCCATCCCTCGCCTGGCGTCTCTGAACTGTCCATTCCCCCGATTTCATGCCTTTTTCCCGGGCACACCATCCATCAATCGACAACGCTTCCTTCACAAGAATTGTTCCCTAATCTTCCATGATGCCCGCCAAAATCATAGATCAACGAGATGTTCATTGGATCAGTTAATAATCGCCGGGTAATAAGGCCCCTTGCCAATGTTTATAAATAACAAGCCCCGCTTCCTTCCTCGAATTTGGCCACATTTATATTCCAACCTAAAGCCTAGATCTTGCTCCTGGATTGTTCCTCGTGACAGGGGGAGCAGCCCAGCACCTTGACTCGGCCGGAGGAAGGAGATTTTGACGCGGCGGAGCTCCGGCGTCCGCCCTGCTCCCTGGAGGCCCCCATGTGTAAGAGCTGCCCTTTTTATGCGTTTCTAGTTAGCTCTTAGTGTCAGCGTTTCATTCCAGTCATTAGATTAGTTGTTAGTTAATCACCGTAGCTTTAAAATCGAAATTCGAAGTTCGCCGGAGCTTGGCTCCGGCGACTTCCTCACCGTGAATCTCACTGTCTCCGACCGCCTCGTTCACCCCAACTCATTCCTCGTCGCCTTCTCCATCGAATGCCCACATTTGTTCAACCCAAGACCCTAGGTCTTGGCGAATCGGGGCTCCTCCTCCGCCGTTCACCGGAGCCCCTCCGCCCACCTTCATTTTGCATCGTAGCTTCAAACCCCGGGTCGAGGAGAAAGCTCTCTCGCCCGTGGTTCTTCCTGTGCAGGTACTTCGAAGAATCGAGCCCAACTGGGCTTGCACGGAGCCGGGAAGAGGCACCTGGGGGTCTTCTTCTTCTTCGACCTCGCTCCATCGACTCGGACCCCCAGGAGCCATGAAAACGCCATCAGTCGACGCGGGATGCCTCCAGCTACCTTCAGAGCACCTCAGACGCACCAGAGACCCCCGGAGGAGCCCGAGCTCCTCGATCAAAGCTCGCCAGGCGCGAGCTTCTTCCCAGTTCTTCCGGGGAGCTCTAGCGCCGTCGGATCAGGAGGGTCGTCCCAGATTCAATAGGAGCCGTTCGATGGAACATTGCATCGACCGTCAGATCAGCTGGGCTGATCTAATCTCAGCCTCCCATCGGCGAAGCGTCATCGGGCGATCAGGAGACGACGCATGGCAAGTGAAGAGAGAAGCGTCGTTGGATGCCAAGCTTTGTTTAGGGGTAAATTTCATACCAAGCCCCTCGTTTTTTTGTATTTATTATTTAATGCCAGAAATAAAAGTCTCAGTTGTAAATAAAATGTGTATTTTGCAAAAGGAACCCCTATGTTTTCATATTTACACTTTAGTCCTTCCGCGCCTCACGTGCAGCAACCACGTGAGGCACGTGAAATTTTGCATCTAACCCCGCCGGGTTTCTGTATTTATTAAATGGTCCTAAAAATAAAAGTTAAAGTGTATTTTTATTGTGATTTTTGCATGTATGCCCCTGCGAACTATTTTATTTGCAAAAAGACCCCTGCTAGGCCATTTAATTTTAGAATGCTTTGTCTATTTATTTTGTGCTCCTTATTAAATCGAAAAATCTTGCAAAAATAGACTTAAGCTCCTATTAGTGTACCCTTGCACGCTATATTTTTAGTTTTGCATTTTGTTGCATTTTTGCATTTATTAAAAATAAAAAACATGTCTTTTATTCACTGTCTAGATTATAAAATCCCAGACAAATAGGAAAATGCCTTGAAAAATTCTAAAAAAATTTCCTATGGTGTATTTTGTCCTATTCTAATGTCAATCCAAAAATCCCTAAAAATCTCAAAAGGAAAACCTTAAAAATGCAAAAATACCCAAAAACTTCAAAAAAATATTAAAAATCAAAGAAAAATCAGAAAAATATAAACTCAGGCCCTATTTATGCTATATTTTATTATCTTTATGAGAAAAATAGTGTGGAAAAATTTTGAGGCTTGTAACTATTTTTAATGTCCATTTTGTATTACAGCCAGACCTTGTTCCACTGTTTGCTATTATTTAGCTATTTAAAAATATTAAAATATTCTAAAAAATCCCCAAGAATCACAAAAACAGTAAAAAATGATGAAAAACCCAAAAAGACTTTACTCCTTGATTTTTGACTATTTTTAAGTATTTTTGTAAATATTATAGTACCACTTTATGTATATATAGGTATTTCCCAAAAAAAAGAAAAAAATATATTATATATATGTAATTATTTACATGTATTCCCATTAGTCTTAATATATAAAATATAAAAAAAATTTAAATATATATATATATATATTCTACTACATTTATATATACCTATATATATATATAATGTAAGTATTATTAGTCTATACTAACCCTTTATAGGTTTACATGTATTTTTATTTATATTATATATATATATTACCTAATTACATTATAAAAAAATATTAATAATAATATAATTAATAATAATAATTATAATATAAAATCAAAAAACCCACACAAGACGATTGTGATTTACAAGTAGGCTATGACATTTTGTATTGCTCTCTGTGGTTCGACCTCTACATACTTGTCACTGTACATTTCATGGTAGAGAAAATAAAGATTAATTCACATTTATTTTTGAGCTTGATTGTTGTATTTTTTTGGATTGTGGGTTAATTGCTGGTTGACTGGATGATTTGTGAGCGGTCGCCTCAGCGACACACTTTTTATTATTCATGGAGACCCTCGCGAACAACTGGTTATCAATGACCTAACCAAGGTCTATACATCGGTGAGCTGGTGTGCATATAAGGGCATATGAGTAATACGATCTCTCAAAAGGAATCATACAGGTTCACTTATGAACCGGAAGACATGAGCTCACTCATGAGGTATTGGGACCGATCAAATTCCATGCAAGGTCATCGTGCTTTGGAAGCATGACAAGAATTTGAAGGTATGATATATGCTTTGGGAAAGCATATGATCGATACCAAATCCCAATGACCAAGATTGAGAAACGTGGTGATCAAACCCTGAAGAAGACAGTGTAAAATTGATCTTCATCTTCATGTTGATCATTGGTCTTCCAGTATGCAGGATGTGCATGTATTGGGAATACCTGAAGGTGATGTGATCATAAATGATTTTATAACCATGATGCTTCCAGTCCGAGGGAGTGATGAAACAGGTTTGGATTTTAGTGACTCCTCTCAGTAGAGAAGTAACTTAATCTTAGTCCAAGTGTTGGACATTGATCTGAATGTGATTCAGATGCAATGAGAAGATTAAGTATACAGACTTGATTTAATCAAGCATCTGTGGGAGGTCCGTTAGATCTGGATTTGAGATGAGATCTCAACATCCAAGTCAATATACGTGGAACAATACAATCGCCATGTCCTTATATCCAAGTATCTGCGGAGAAGGCACATTATTCTTGAAGGAGTTCAAGAATAATTCCTATGATGAATTTAGTATCCAAGCAAGAAGTTCAAGATAATTAAATGAGATTTAATTATCAAGTATAATATGAATAAGATTCATATTGTTAGAATGATTGTTTAAGAAAATTAAATGAGATTTAATTATCAAGTACAATATGGATGAGATTCATGTTGTGAGAATGATTTCCCAAGATAATTAAATGAGATTTAATTATCAAGGATAAGTAGATCGTGGATAGTGATATCCAGAATATCTGTGTATATTATAAATAGGATTTTTAATATATAGGAGAGAGAGAAATATTGTAAATAACATTTGTTAATTATTAATGTGGATTGGATCCACATTAGTTAATTAATTGGAAATGTAATTTACAAATTAGTTTGGGATGTGAATATGATTCACATATTTTTCAATGGCATGATTAAAATATTCACAAATTAATTTGGAATTAATTTGGTGGATATCATTACAATAAAAGTTATTGCAATTAATTAAGAAATAATAAGATAAACAAAAGGAGACAAAATTACCACCAAAATTAAAGGTGGCGTCACCTATGACTTAGTCATAGGTGACGCCTCCTTTATTTTAGGAGGTTTGTTGTCTCTTCTTTTTTGTTATCACATTATCTATTAATAATTAATTTATGTTAATTAAATTGTGTTGATAATAATTCAAAATATATTTAATTTAATATATAAATTAATGTTGTTGGTTTTTAACCAACAACAATCATAGCCATTGGATGGCTCTTGGATTGCAATAGCCGTTGGATCCATATGAGCCATGGATTGAGATCCATTGGATCCCAAACTAATATATAAAGAGAGTAACCCTTGCCCTTGATGGGTACACCAAGTAGACGCCTACTCTACTTCTCTCTCTCCCTCTCATTCTCGTCCTCTCTCTCTCTCTCTCCCCCTCTCCATAAGGTGGCCGACCACCTTTGTTGAGAAAGAGAGAAGTTCTCGCCTTCGCCATCGACTACTCGAGAATCTCCTTCTTCTTTGGGGCTGCTTGCTCTAGAGGAAGACGACGGATTTCTTTGGACGAAATCAGGAGATTCGAGGCTTAGATCTTCGTCAAGGATTGCGGAAGTCACGCGTCTCATCACTGCGCCCGCAAGTGCTGTCTCCGTGGATTGGACTTGAGACAAGAGGATCTCTTGCTTTAGAGATCTCGTTATCACAACCACGCTTCGAGAGGTATTCCTAATACTTTGTGATTTGATGAAACGATCCAAGAATTGTCCTTGTGATCATGTGATTTCATCATTTGATTTAAAATTTTTTAAATTCCGCTGCACCTTGCGACTAGTGCGACTAGTCGCCCCGATCACATGAGATGCGATCGTCACGCTTCCGTGATGCGCTTGAGGATTCTCAATTTCCTTCAAGTGGTATCAGAGCCATAGATCGAAAAGGGTTTTGGATATGATCCATGAACCAAGGACGACTTGGGTTTGAAAGAGTCGCGAAAGTTTTAGCGCATTTGGATTTTCGCACCTCTGTCTAATTGATTTTTTCGGCACTGTTTAAATTGTTTAAACACGAAATATTCAATTGTATTTTGTTCCCCATTAAACAAGGAAACTATAGGATCTGAGTTTACTCAATTTGGATTTAATTTGCTCAAGATATGATCTTTTGAATAAGCATGTAATCACTGTTGCGGGAACAGCAAAACTGAACGTGATTAATTTATTAATTACATTTTTGACATGCCTCGAAATGGGTGAATTATCACTTTGGTTCTGTTCTAAATCAAGTTAGCAATATTAGAAAACTGATTTTGCGAATTTTGGATTTAAATTGATCAAGATAAGTTAATTTTAGTGATTAGGGATCACTGTTGGAAATTGACAAAACTTGATCATGAACCTAGTGATAGTCATTCAAACATGTTGATGAAAATTTAATTGTTAATTTTCTGAAATTGGTTATTGATAAATATTTGTGAAATGTTTAAAGATGATAATCAATTCCTTGAATGGCATCCCACTAACCATATTGATAAGATAAGTTGATCTTGATCATTGGTTAATTTGAAATTATCAACAAACATTGTTTACATACAAAACCCTAGGTCATCCTACAATAGTTGTAGGACAACTTTTACATGCAAAACCCTCTTGCTTGAATAGGATTGGGGATTTGTTTAGCAAATCTCCTTATAGTATAATCAAAATTGTTTTGATGTATATTATATGGTATAATTTCGGTTGAAAGACCGATGAGCATCTCAAAGTACATGATGATCTATCTGGCATTATCCTTTCCTGAGGTGGATATGGTGTCTAGTCGGAGATCGCTGGGGTAGCGGGTTGCAACGTATGTGGTCCGTCCCACTCTCGTCGGTACTGGCCATGACAGCGGGTAGGGACTGGATAATACCGGAGAAATCAAAGTGTATTTTTCTAATTATTAAAATTCAAAATAATATGTACTTTGAGATTATACCTACTATTCAAGTAAAATTCAAAGTTTGTTGATTGAAAATTGGATTGGTAATTAATTTATGTGATTAAATTAATTATATCCTATTAAAACACTCTATTATAAACAGATGTGTATTTCCCTTGGAAAAATTAATTATTTGAATATGATTCACGATAATTAATTACAATTTGAATAAGATGTGGAGGATCACATAAGTGACATCCATGGTCTCCCGTCAAGGCAAAGAATTTTGTCGCCAAAAGTTGTATATAGGAGACGTCTGTCTGAAGTGATAGATCTTATATACAATTATTTGGATCGGGTTCTTTGCTTCTCGAAAGAGTAAGGCCGTATACGTAGTGACCCCAATATCGGGTCCTCATAGTATTGGGGCGATATTGGATTACGTATAGCGTGTATTAAGCCTGTTGACGGTTGGTTCAATTAATGACGGGTCAACATCACCTTAGGGATGGTGGGCCCGGGTATTAAAGACCGAATAGCGAAATGCAAGTTGGAGTTGCAAGGTGGAATGGGTTCCCGCTTCTTTTTATCGGAGTCACAGGTTCTCATATTATTGGAATGTGACAAAGATAGGAAAGGAGATCCCAGATCTTGCTAAAGATATAATGGTAAGAATATCTCTTACATTGAAAGTGATTAAGGGAATGAACTTTCATTGTTGACAAGGCAAGCCAACTTTGATATAAAAATTCCTAAATCAAAGTAAAACATGTATATATAATATATATACCCTTATGCAAATTTCTTATTTCAGATAATCCTTCATTAAACCCACTCAATGTTATACTCAATAATAACCAGAAATGCACCTTAGGATTTGTATGTCTCTATAGTCTTGATCTTTCATCAAGTGTACTTTGGAAGTGACATGTCGATAATGATCGCAATTGTCAAAATAATCCTTATAAAATCTAAGAAGATATTCTGGCATACATATGTGTTCTAGACATTTAATCATGAATGGCATGGATCTCTGCATTATGCAGAATGGTGGCTCGAAAGAGATGATGTATTCAAAATGTTTGAATACATACCTCAACCAATGTCTCTAAGAGTTAAGATGTATGTAGATATGATGAGTTTCATCATTCTACTATATTTACTCAAGTCATTCATGAAGCTTCATAATATTCATATTGTATGAATTTAATGAAGCATGTATAAATGTTGAAATGCTCTTACATTGAATTCTTTTGAATTTAACATAAGAGATCCTTAATCTTAAGCAATGGTTGCTTATAGATAAAGGGAGCACATTGGAAGCATGGGTCAGACCCAAGATGAGAAGGATAGTCAAATAGTTGATCATACTTCTATAACTTCCATATGACATCCAAAGAGTTGGATGAATGCTTATACTGCAATAACTTGATGTGTTGATAGTATGACTATCAAGTCTGTCTAGAATCCTTAGAGAAGGACTCAGATAGTGCATCATAATAATCTATATCTACATTTGATCATTGAAATTGACTTGCTTATTTGATAAGATAAAGTCTAATAATTGTATCTCAATCTTCTAACAACACTTGCAATGTATTGCACATATTTTAGAAGACTGGAAAAATTTGATCTTAAGGTTTATAGTTATCCACAAGGATATTGATGCAATTGTTGCAACAATCTCTATTGGATTGATAGACTTCTTAATTTCAGTGGGAGAGCCTTAGTCTTAGAGAATGTCTCTATGACCTAGATATTAGAATACACTCATTGTTTGTTTCTAAATGTTGGAAATAAACATGAATTCTGGAATAAACCTATAATAAAGAGTTATGATGGATATATTTCAGATAATAATCTAGCATCTGGTGGACTCTACTAAATTAGAAATTTAATGAATGGTTCATTAAGATTTCTAATACAGAAAGTTAAACCTTATAAGATCAATAGGAGGATAAAGATCATTTGACAATGATTTAGCATCAAGTTTTGGGCATATGCCTGTTGATTTGATCAATAGACAAGTAAGAGATGAAACTTTAGAATGTCTAAAATTTCAAATCTTACATACTTATGAATATTGTATTCAAAGTAAGGTCTCCAATACACCCTTCTTTTGGGAAAGGTGTAAGATGTCAAGGTATTCGGGATCTCATACATATTGATGTATGTGAATCATCTATATTGTAGTAAACATTATGGATATGTGATATCTATTGATGATTATGTATGACATGAGATTTCTTCTCTTCACCAAAGAAAACTTTGAAATGTTCAAAGATTTCACAATTTTGGTTTAGAACCAAAGTTTGAAGGAAGATTAAATGAATTTGATCTAACCAAGGTAGTAAGTACCTATTAGATGAATTCAAAGAATATTTTATGGAAATATGAATATCATTTATATCTCAATCCTCCTAACACACCTAAACTCAATGGAGTTGTATGAAGATACAATTGGATCATGCGTGACATGATTTGATCAATGATGAATTTTAGCATAATTATCCCTTAGTTTCCAGGTATATATGTATAGTAGAGACTACACTATATATATCCTTAATAAGATTCCATGCAAGTAAGCTAGAATTAAGCACTAGAGAGTGATACTTCATTAGGAAAATAAAGGATGTTATTGGATACCTACTTTATGACCTTGAGATTCTTAAAAGATCTCATCTTTGAGAATATGATTCTTAGAGGATGACTCTCTTGAGAATCAAGATGAAAATGAAGTAAAGGAACTCATTTAATCTTGAGAAGATAATGAGGCTCCAGAAATCGGAAACTAAAAGGACAATTAAAGATGAAACACTAATACCTATTCAAATAAGTTTGAGGATGGATTTCATGTGTCAGTTGAATCTGATAATGATCTGACTTTATATGATGAAGCTTCTGAAGATCAAATCATGGAAAGATGGATGTTAGCAATAAAGTCTAAAGTAGACTTCATATACAAATGTTGTATATGGACCCTTGAGCATCCACCTATATGGGTAATACCCATTAAAGTGTAAATGGATCTTCAATAGAAAGAGGGAACCTGGTGAGAAGGTAGAGACCTTCAAAGCATGGTTCATAGCCATGAGCTACACACCGAAGAGAAGACATCGCTTGCGATGAGGCTTGCTTTTCAGTGACCATGCTTAAACCCATCAGAATATTGCTAACCCTAGCTACACAATTTATGGCATCTTCAAGATGTGAGTCAAGATTGTATTCCTCTATGAATACCTCTTTGAGGATATTCAAATGAAGTAGCCCCAGGGCTTCATGGTTGAGGAATGCAAGATGTGCTAGCTAAAGAACTCCATCTTTGGACTCAAATAAGCTTCTTGTAGTTGGAACATAAGATTTGATGAAATTTAAATGTTATGATTTCAAATAGAATCTTGATGAACCATGTGAAGCTTAGTGGGAGTGCCATTATGTTCATCGTGCTAAATGTAGATAATATCCTAATCATTTGGAATGATATAAGGATGATAATAAGTATTTTATGATCCCGCTATTCCATACCTTGAGATATGATCTCAAAAGATGCCTCTTGGATCTTAGTTCTGAAGGTGTTCAGAAGCAAAGAAAAGAGGGTACTGGGACTGTCACATTTGTAGTACACCTTGGACATGTTCCATTTTCTGGAAATTCCAAGAAAGGCTTTCTTACCTTAAGATTTGGTACTGACCTATTTAAAGGGATAGCACCTCAAAGAGTTGAGGAAGTGAATGCTAAAACTGGCAGCCCTTTTGTGCATCAGTTACGAGAAGCTGAAAGTATGCTAGATGTGTACAAAAGCCAGATATCTGCCATGCAGTGGGAGTAGTAAACTGTTACTAATCCTACTATGGAGATAGAACACTTAATTGCAGTACTAACAATATCTTTAAAGATGACAAGGCTTTAGAGATAGTGATCTCTAAGTCTTATCTTCAAGAAATTAAGACTTTTAGATGGAGATCTAAAAGATCTTAACTACGAATACCTTAGGAGATAGAGATCTCCAGGGATAAGGGTATTCTGATAAGGATAATAGAAATTACATACTGGTTATAATAATAATTTTTGAGCTGTAGTGTCAAGGATACTATGACTGACAAGATTGAGTATTGGTTGCATTAGATGCAACATTAGCATTAGATGTGAGCACTGTTACTGGGGATATGCAAGTGCTGTAAAAGGACTTGGCATAGTCTCGCGGGAACAGAGTGACTGATCAGCTTACCTAGCTATTATCTAAATAGCCTATGATTGTCACATGAGTGTTGGTTTAAATGATTAGCCCATTAATGGCTCTTCGGGCTAGTGGGAGATTGTTGGACATGTGAGCCCACAACGAGCCATTATGCAATAAATGTTATTGCACATATCATTCCCTGATCTGAAATGAAGAATAAATAATTTGCATAATAGGTCCCTCTGTACAATTAGAGTTATGTACCATGGCCATCTTGATGATCATATAGCTGTTGATTCAATGATTGAATCATAGAGGCTGGTGTTTAGATGAATATCTAAAGAGTTAGATAGAGGACTCATCAAGCACCGTCAAATGATTATTAAGAGATGATCTCCAGCCTGAGTAGGAGATGGCAATCCTTTCTCACATAGACTGATATCTGACCGACCTCTCGATGCAGGTCCTCTGCATGGGAATAGTGATTCGGAGGTGTTAGATTAGTTAGGTCAAATGGTTGACTTAACAAGATCGAGATAACCTAAGTCCTATGTTGAATGCTGTCACAACATAGGCACACATCCTCTGACCAGAGATAGATGTGTTACTATATGTCTGAGTGTGTACATTTGGCAGACCAGTAGGCTGATGACGTAACCAAGGTCTATACACCGGCGAGCTGGTGTACATATAAGGGCATATGAATAATACGATCTCTCAAAAGGAATCATACATGTTCACTTCTGAACTGAAAGACATGAGCTCACTCATGAGGTATTAGGACCGATCAAATTCCATGCATGTTCGTCGTGCTTTAGAAGCATGACAAAAATTTGAAGGTATGATATATGCTTTGGGAAAGCATTGATCGATACCAAATCCCAATGACCAAGATTGAGAAACTTGGTGATCAAACCCTGAAGAAGACAGTGTAAAATTGATCTTCATCTTCAGGTTGATCATTGGTCTTCCAGTATGCAGGATGTGCAGGTATTGGGAATACCTGAGGGTGATGTGATCATAAACGATTGTATAACCATGACGCTTCCAATCCGAGGGAGTGATGAAACATGTCTGGATTTTAGTGACTCCTCTCAGTAAAGAAGTAACTTAATCTTAGTCCAAGTGTTGGACATTGATCTGAATGTGATTCAGATGCAATGAGAAGATTAAGTATACAGACTTGATTTAATCAAGCATATGTGGGAGGTCCGTTAGGTCTGGATTTGAGATGAGATCTCAACATCCAAGTCACTATACGTGGAACAATACAATCGCCATGTCCTTATCTCCAAGTATCTGCAGAGAAGGCACATGACTCTTGAAGGAGTTCAAGAATAATTCCTATGATGAATTTAGTATCCAAGCAAGAAGTTCAAGATAATTAAATGAGATTTAATTATCAAGTATAATATGAATAAGATTCATATTGTGAGAATGATTGTCCAAGATAACTAAATGAGATTTAATTATCAAGTACAATATGAATGAGATTCATGTTGTGAGAATGAATGTCCAAGATAATTAAATGAGATTTAATCATCAAGGATAAGCATATCGTGGATAGTGATATCCAGAATATCTGTTTATATTATAAATGGGATTTATAATATATCGGAGAGAGAGAAATATTGTAAATAATATTTGTTAATTATTAATGTGGATTGGATCCACATTAGTTAATTAATTGGAAATGTAATTTACAAATTAGTTTGGGATGTGAATATGATTCACATTTTTTTCATTGGTATGATTAAAATATTCATAAATTAATTTGGAATTAATTTGGTGGATATCATTACAATAAAAGTTATTGCAATTAATTAAGAAATAATAAGATAAATAAAAGGAGACAAAATTACCACCAAAACTAAAGGTGGCGTCACCTATGACTTAGTCATAGGTGACGCCTCCTATATTTTAGGAGGTTTGTTATCTCTTCTTTTTTGTTATCATATTATCTCTTAATAATTAATTTATGTTAATTAAATTGTGTTGATAATAATTCAACATATAATTAACTTAATATATAAATTAATGTTGTTGGTTTTTAACCAACATCAATCATAGCCGTTGGATGGCTCTTGGATTGCAATAGCCGTTGGATCCATATGAGCCATGGATTGAGATCCATTGGATCCCAAACTAATATATAAAGAGAGTAACCCTTGCCCTTGATGGGTACACCAAGTAGACGCCTACTCTACTTCTCTCTCTCCCTCTCATTCTCGTCCTCTCTCTCTCCCTCTCCATAAGGTGGCCGACCACCTTTGTTGAGAAAGAAAGAAGTTGTCGCCTTCGCCATCGACTACTCGAGGATCTCCTTCTTCTTTGGGGCTGCTTTCTCTAAAGGAAGACGACGGATTTCGTTGGACGATATCAGGAGATTCGAGGCTTGGATCTTCGTCAAGGATTGCGGGAGTCACGTGTCTCATCCTCGCGCCCGCAAGTGCTGTCTCCGTGGATTGGACTTGAGACAGGAGGATTTCTTGCTTTAGAGATCTCGTTATCACAACCACGCTTCGAGAGGTAGTCCTAATACTTTGTGATTTGATGAAACGATCCAAGAATTATTCTTGTGATCATGTGGTTTCATCATTTGATTTAAAATTTTTTAAATTCTGCTGCACCTTGCGACTAGTGCGAATAGTCGCCCTGATCGCATGAGATGCGATCGTCACGCTTCCGTGATGCGCTTGAGGATTCTCAATATCCTTCATCTTGGTCATTGGGAATTGGTATTGATCATATGCTTTTCCAAAGCATATATCATACCTTCAAATTATTATCATGCTTCCAAATTATGACGACCATGCATAGAATTTGATTAGTCCCAATACCTCATGAGTGAGCTCATGTCTTCTGGTTCACATGTAAATCTGTATGATCCCTTTAAGAGATCGTATTACTCATATGTCCTAACATGCACACCAGCTTACCGGTGTATAGACCTTGGTTAGGTCATCAACCTATTGGTATGCCAAATGTACATACTCAGACATATAGTAACACATCTGTCTCTAGTCAGAGGATGCATGTCTATGTTGTGATAGTTTTCAACATAGGTCTTTGGTTATCTCGATCTCGTAAGTCAACCCATTGACTCAACTAATCTGACACCTCTGAATCACTATCCCCATGCAGAGGACCTGCATCAAGAGGTCGGTCAAATATCAACCAAATGAGAAAGGATTGCCATCTCCTACTCAGGATGGAGATAATCACTTAACAATCATTTGATGATGCTTGATGAGTCCTCTATCTAACTCCTTAGATATTCATCCAATCATCAGCCTCTATGATTCAATCAATGAATCAACAGCTGTATGATTATCAAGTTGGCCATGGTACATAACCCTTATTGTACAGAGGGACCTTATAGTGCATTCATTCATTTAATATCAGAAAGGGAGTGAAAAACAATTAATAACTTTTATTGATAAATCATTTATTACAATAACATTTATTGCAGGAATGGTTCACCTCGGGCTCACATGGCTAACAATCTCCCACTAGCCCTCAAAACCATTTGGGAATAATCTTTAAACCCATACTCATTACATGTTGGTTGAAAACCTTCTGTGTCAGAGGTTTGGTAAGAGGATCGGCAACGTTGCCGGTGGAGGCCGGCTTGGTGATGATAATATCACCACACTTTTGAATCTCCTGAATGATGTGGTATTTCCTTTCCACGTGCTTTCTCTTTTGATGCCATCTGGGTTCCTTTGCCTGGGAAATGGCTCCCGTGTTATCGCAGAGTAACGGGATGGGAGTATCAGAGAAAACTACGCCAAGCTCCAGGATGAACTTGCGCAACCACACCGCCTCCTTTGCAGCATCTGATGCGGCAATGTACCCGTCTTCTGTTTTTAAATCTGCTGTAGTGTCCTGTTTCTTGCTTCTCCAGCTCACAACACCACCGTTCAACAGGAATATAGACACTGATGTCGACTTTCGATCATCAATATCTGACTGGAAGTCAGAATCTGTATATCACAAGACTTGGAGATCACCATCTCCATAGACCAAGATGTAATCTTGCATCCATCTTAGATATTTGAATATGCTCTTTATTGCATCCCAGTATTGCTCTCGATAGCAGATTGGTAACGACTTACCACTCCCATTGCATGACAGATATCTAGCCTTGTACACATCATGGCGTACATTAAGCTTCCTACAGCCGATGCATAGGGACATCCAGCCATGGCTTTCTTTTCCTCAACAGTTTGAGGAGCCATCCCTTTAGACAGGTGGATACCATGACTTAAGGCGAGGAAACCTTTCTTAGAACTATCCATGCGGAATCGTTCAAGAATCTTCTTAATGTACCCATGTTGTGACAATCCCAATATCCTCTTTTCTCAGTTTCTGAACAACTTCAGGTCTATGATGTAAGAGGCTTCTCCAAGATCTTTCATCTCAAAGGTATGGTACGGCCAAATTTTCACATTGGTCATCATCCCTGTATCATTCTCAATGATAAAGATGTCATCTATGTAAAGCACGATGAACACTATGGCGCTCCCACTAAGCTTCTTGTACACACAAGGTTCATAAGGATTCTGCACAAAATCATAACTCTGTATGATTTTGTCAAATCTGATGTTCCAGCTACGAGAAGCTTGTTTGAGCCCATAGATGGATTTCTTCAGCTTGCATACTTTGCCATCCTCATTTATGAAGCCCTGAGGCTGCTCCATATAGATATCCTCCTCGAGGTATCCATTGAGGAAAGCTGTCTTGACGTCCATCTGCCAGATGTCGTAGTCAAGATATGCAGCTATAGCTAGCAGTGTCCTGATGGATTTAAGCATAGCCATAGGAGAGAACGTCTCATCGTAATCGATGCCTTCTCTCTGTAAGTAGCCTTTGGCTACCAGCCATGCCTTGAAAGTCCCCACTTTCCCATCAGGTCCCCTCTTTCTCTTGAAGATCCATTTACACCTAATGGGTTTTACCCCTTTAAGTGGATCCTCTAGGGCATACACCATTCTTATGCATGGAGTCAATTTCTGACTTCATTGCTAGCATCCATCTATCCATGTCATGATCCGCAAGTGCTTCATCAAATGAAGAAGTATCACTGTCAGTTTCACTTGACACATGAAATCCATACATTTCAGGTGGTGCAACCACCCTCGAACTTCTTCGAAGAGGTATGGATGTTTCATCTTTATTTATCTCTTCAGTTTCTTGCTCAGGAAGCTCAGAATCCTTAGGGGATTCAATGAGTTCATCTACTTCATTTTTGTCTTGACCTTTAAGGAAATCATTTTCCAGAAATTTCACATCTCTAGAGACAAAAACCTTTTGGGTCTCAGGGTCATAGAGCCAGTATCCAATACCATTTTTAATATACCCAACGAAGTAACTCTCACGAGAGCGAGATTCTAGCTTTCTTGCGTCCACGTTCTTCGCATGGACCAAGCAACCCCAAACCCTCAAGTTATTAACACTAGGTTTGGTTCCATACCAAAGCTCATGAGGAGTCTTAGGTACAGATTTGCCAGGAATCTTTTTCAGGATATATATTGCAGTCTCTACTGCATATCCCCAGAAACTAAGCGGTAAATGTGCTTTGCTCATCATTGAACGGACCATATCCATGATAGTCCTATTGCGTATTCAACAATACCATTAAGTTGGGGAGTTCCAGGAGGAGTGAGATTGGAGACAATTCCATTCTCTTTAAGATATTCCTTGAATTCATCTGAGAGGTACTCGCCACCTCGATCAGATCGAATCCGTTTAATCTTCCTATCGGTTTGGTTCTCAACCAAAGCCTTGAATTCTTTGAACTTTTCAAAGGTTTCAGATTTGTGACGTAATAGGAAGACAAACCCGTATCGCGAATGGTCATCAATAAACGTCAAATAATATCAATATCCATTTCGAGTCGCGGTACTGAAGGGACCACATACATCGGTATGTACTAGGTCAATAATACATTCGTATCTTGTAACTTTGTTACGGAAAGGCATCCTAGTCATTTTACCTTGAATGCAATATTTGCAGGTAGGCAAAGGTTGAACCTGTAGAAAATCCAAAGATCCATCCTTTATCAATCTATTAATCTTATCAATAGATAAATGACCAAGCCTTTGATGTCAAATCTCATTCGAAAGATTTACATCCTCCTTGGATCTCTTAGGATTTTTATTATTAGTGGTAGTAAAATTCATGATACATTTATCAATGCACAGTTCATAGAGTCCATCAGAAGTCAAAATACCGCAATATATTTATCATAGCAATTTATGACTAATTTATTACAAAAAAGAATGAATATCCACTTCTAACAAGTTTAGATACATGTATCAAATTCCTTCTGACTTCATGACATAAAGATACTCTTTAAGTACTAAGACTCTATCACTAGATAATGATAGTCGACAGGTCCCGACGACGACTGCTGCAACACTTACATCAGATCCCATCTAGATGACTATCTCCCCTTCTTGCAAATTCTTAATTTCCTGAAACAAATGCAACAAATTGCATACATGAACAGAAGCACCAGAATCTACAAACCAACTTCCTTCTCGTCTAATGAGAAAACTAGTTTCAATGATGAAAGTAAATTTCATACCTGCTAACGCTTTACCTTTGTTGACCGACTTCAAGTATTCCGGGAAGTTACGCCTCCAGTACCCCGACTTCTTGCAGTGGTGACATACATCGGTTTTCTTCGACGCTATCAGTGTGGATGCATTGGAAGATGAGCCAATGCCTTGACTCTTCTTCTTTCTCTTCTGGGTCGGGCCCTTCCGAGAACCTTGCTTCCGATCGTGCTTCCCTTTGACATGTGCAACCATTGCACTGCCAGAGGGACCATCTTTCTTCATTACGTCTTCTGCAGACTTTAATGCAATAAGAGGCCCATCATTATTCAAGTCCAACTTGTTCATGTGGAATGAAACCATAAAATTATTTAAAGACTTGGGCAAAGACATCAGAATGAAGTCAGCTTGCATGTCTGCATCCATATTTGCCCCAAGGGTCTCCAACTCAGAAAAGTACCCAAACATTTTGAGTACATGTTCTCAGACTGAAGTTCCTTCCTGTATCTTGCAGCGAACGAGTTCTTTCATAATTTTGTAACGCTGGGTGCGGTTTATGTCACCAAACATATCTTTCAGATTCTGCATTATTTCCTGGCATGTGCTCATCTCCACATGTTGCTTCTGAAGAACATTGGAGAGAGAATCCAGGATATAGCATCTAGCCAAGACATGATTTTCATCATACTTGTCATTGTATTGCTTTTCTTCCTTCGATTTTGGACTTTCATGCTTGTCTTCTGTGAGCACATAACTTATGCGCTCAACTGAGAGAACAAGCTCCAAATTACAGATCCAATCCGAATAATTCGGTCCGGTCAACTGGTTGACCTCCAGAAGCCTGCTTAGGGGTTCAAGGACTTCATTTTCTGAAATTAAGAATGCACTATATTAGAACATAAAATTTTATATATTTGATTATGATATTTTAGTTCAAATTAGTCTTGCATTTGAAAGTTCATTCCCTTAATCACTTTCAAAGCAAGAGATATACTTATCGCTATATCTCTAGCAAGAACTGAGATATCCTCTTTACCTTTGTCACATCCTAATAATACGAGAATCTGTGACTCCAATAAAGAGAAGCGGGAACACATTCCACATTGCAAGTCCAACTTGCATTTCCCAATTCGGTCTTTGACACCCGGGCCCACCACCCCTAAGGTGATGTTGAACCGTCGTCAATTGAACTAACCATCAACATGAATAGTACTCGCTATGCGCAATCCAATATCGCCCCAATAATATGAGGATCCGATATTGGGGTCACTACACATACGACCTTACTCTTTTGAGAAGCAAAGAGTCTGATCCAGATGCGCTTGCATACGATAGCTGTCACTTTGGACATGCGTCTCCTATATGCAATCCCTAGCGACGGAAACCCTTCGCCTTGACAGGAGACGATGGATGTCACTTATGTGATCCTCCACCTCATATTCAAATTTAAATTAATTATCATGAATTATATTCATATATTTAATTCTTCCAAGAGAAATACACATCTATTCATAATAGAGTGTTTTAATTGGATATAATTAATTCAATCTCATTAAATCAATTATCAATCAATTCAATCAACAAATTGATTGATTTTACTTGAACATATATATATATATATGGTATTATCTCAAAGTACGTATTAATGCGAATTTTAATAATTAGAAAATACATCATGATCTCTCAGGCATCATCCGTTCCCTACCCGCTGTCATGGCCAGTACCGGCGGGAGTGGGACAGACCGCACACGGTGCAACCTGCTACCCCAACGCTCTCCGACTAGACACCATATCCGCCTCGGGAAAAAATAATGCCGAGCTTATCACTTTGTACTTGAGATGATCATTGATTCTTCAACTGAAATTATACCATATAGTAATAATCAAAATAATTTTGAATATAAGGAAATTTGCTAACCAAATTACCAATCCTATTCAAGTAAGTTGTTTGTTGATTGTGTTTCCAATTATGATGTAGATCAAATCTAATCATTTTATTGGTTGAGTCCAAGTCAAGAAATAATCATCACTAAATATTTCTCAAATATTTTTCCATAATTATTTCAGGAAATTAACAATTAATTTCACTAATTGACAATCACATGGTTCTTGATATGGAATGTAATTTCAACAGTGACCCCTACTTACTAAAATTAACATATCTCAATCAAATCAAATCCAAATTATGCAAATCAATTTCTGAAGATTGCTAATTTGATTTATGACAGAACCTAAGTGATATTTCACGCATTTCTAGGTGCATCAAAATAGTAATTAACTCATTAATCATGTTAAGATTCGCAGTTCCCGCAACAGTGAATACATGTTCATTAAAACGACCATATCTCGAGTAAACGGAATCCAAATTACGTAAACTCAGATCATATAGTTTCCTTATTTAATGGAGAAAAAAAATCCAAGTGATTAATTTGTATTTAAACATTTTTAACAGGGCCGAATTTATTCACTAAACAGATGTGCGAAAATGAAATGCGACAAAAACATTTGCAACCTTAACGAACCCAAGTCGTCCTAGGTTTACGGATCGTATCCAAAACCTTCGATCTAAGTCTCTGATACCACTTGAAGGATATGGGATAATCCTCAAGTGCATCATAGAAGTGTGAGCATTGTATCGAATACGATGAAGAACGACTAGTCGTACTAGTTATTCTATGCAGCGGAATTTAAAATTTTTTCATGTGATGAAACCACATGATCCAAGAACGATTCTCGGATCGTTTCATCTAAAATAACATCAAGTATAAAGGAATGCCTTTTGTGGCGTGGTTGATCGAGTCTCTAGGAAAAGAGACCTCCTGTCTCAAGTCCGATCGTCGGAGAAGATGCTTGCGAGCGCGGGGATGAGTCGCGTGACCCTCGCAATCCAAGAAGTTGATCCAAGCACAGTGAACTCCTGATCTCATCGTACGAGATCGAACACCTTCTTCGTGTGCGAAGCACTCCAAAGAAGATGGAGAACCGAGGAATGTTGAGGCGGTGGCGCGGTGGCGAAGCGACGACGAAGCTTCTTCTCTAGGGCTTGGTGGACGGCCACCAATAGAGAAGAGAAGATGGTTGGCGTGTGGAAGAAGAGAGTGATAGAGAGATGTATTTCAATTGCATAACCCTAGAGAGAAAGGTATGCCTCTCTATTTATAGGGTTTTGGGAGTCCATGGATCACAATCCATGAGACACACCAAATCAATGGATGAGATTGATTTGTGTTTAATCCAATGGTAAAGATTGTTGTTGGTAAAAAACCAACAACTAATAATTTAATTTAGATTACATATATTTGATAAATCAAATATGATTCAATCTCAAATTAAATCAACCAAACATGGAGTTAATTGGTTGGAGAATCCACCCTCCATATATGGAGTGGATGGCCACCAATTTCCTTAGAGAAATTGTGGCCGTCCACCCTCCCAATAAGGAAGGGTGGGATCTCCACCAATCTTGAGATTTCATGTAATCTCTTTGTAATCTCCATGATATTTACAACAACAATTGTTGTAAATTATTCTACAAAAATAATTCATAATTATTTTGTGAATATTGTAATCTTGCCATTGGAAATTTGTGAATCACATTCACAACCCAAAACAAATAATAATTTATATTTTCAATTAATTATACAATGTGAATTCAATTCACACCTATAATTAATCAATAAATATAAATCATAATTAGCTCTCTCTCTAATAAATTATAAATCATATATAAAATATATTATGAATAATTGGATATTGCTATCCACATTATTCTTATCCACAATAATTAAATCACATTTAATTACATTGGATAATTATCCACATGCATCAAGATAATTAAATCACATTTAATTATCAATCTCTCAATGCTTAGATATAATTCAACTATGGAATTATTCTTGAACCCTTTGAAGAATAATGCACTTTCTCCGCAGATACTTGGAGATAAGGACATGGCGATTGTATTGTTCCATGTATAGTGACTTGGATATTGAGATCACATCTCAAATCCATATCTCATGGACCTCCCACAGATGCTTGATTGAATCAAGGCCGTAGACATAATCTTCTCATTGCATCTGAATCTCATTCAGATCAATGTCCAATACATGGACTAATATTAGGTCACTTCTCTACTGAGAGGAGTCACTAAATTCCAAACATGTTTCATCACTCCCTCGGAATGGAAGCGTCATGGTTATACAATCGTTTATGATCACATCACCCTCAGGTATTCCCAACACCTGTACATCCTGCATACTGGAAGATCTATGATCATCCTGAAGATATAGATCAATTTTACACTGTCATCTTCAGGGTTTGATCACCAAGTTTCTCAATCTTGGTCATTGGGAATTGGTATTTATCATATGCTTTCTCAAAGCATATATCATACCATCAAATTCTTGTCATGCTTCCAAAGCATGATGACCATGCATGGAATTTGATTAGTCCCGATACCTCATGAGTGAGCTCATGTCTTCCGGTTCACATGTGAACCTGTATGATCCCTTTTAGAGATCGTATTACTCATATGTCCTAACATGCTCACCGGCTCGCCGGTGTATAGACCTTGGTTAGGTCATCAACCTATTGGTCTGCCAAATGTATATACTCAAACATATAGTAACACATCTGTCTCTAGTCAGAGGATGCATGCCTATGCTGTGACAGATTTCAACATAGGTCTTTGGTTATCTCAATCTCGTTAAGTCAACCCATTGACTCAACTAATCTGACACCTCCGAATCACTATTCCCATGCAGAGGACCTGCATCAAGAGGTCGGTCAGATATCAGCCAAATGAGAAAGGACTGCCATCTCCTACTCAGGCTGGAGATCATCACTTAACAATCATTTGATGATGCTTGATGAGTCCTCTATCTAACTCCTTAGATATTCATCCAATCATCAGCCTCTATGATTCAATCAATGAATCAACAGCTGTATGATTATCAAGTTGGCCATGGTACATAACCTTTACCGTACAGAGGGACCTTATAGTGCATTCATTCATTTAATCTCAGAAAGGGAGTGAAAAATAATCAATAAATTTTATTGATAAATCATTTATTACAATAACATTTATTGCATGAATGGTTCTCCTCGGGCTCACAAGGGTAACAACATGTGTTGCGGTCCATTATGTGGATGCAAGGATGTGAAGAGCAAATCAAAGTGAGATAAAGTGAGAGAGTCACAAAACAAGTGAGCAAGAGGAGTGAGTGATTTGTTGTACTGGTCAAGTGAGTGCTAATGTTTGTTAGAGAGTTGAGTGGTTGCTTTATTAAATTAGGGTATGTGTGTTGATTTTGGAGTAGCATTATACAATACGTTATCTTTGTTTGAATCAAGTATTCTACAAGTGATTCTAGAGCCTTGTCCTTTGTGTTCTAAGGATTGAACTTGTTAGGAATATTATGTCCATACACTAAATAAAATAACTCTCTATAAAAGTATAGTTAAGGTTGTTCAAAGTTAGTAAGGGGAGTATTTTGTCTGTACATTGAGTCATTTCTTGATATCTTCTAAGGGGATGTTCCACCCATATATAATTTGGGACTGGGAAGTTGATTTGATTAGGGGCCAATTTTCTCTCACATGTTAGGAAAAATATTTTGATATATATAGCATATGTTGTTGTTTTAACCAACTTCATCAAAAAAATGGAAATAACTACATATATTGGAAGACATGCACGAGTCATATCCTCAAGGACATGACCTCTATGTCACCAATGGCGATGATGTGTTGCCTCCATCAGTAGGACAAGCGGATACAATGAGGAAATGGAAGAACAAGTCCTGAAAAACAATGTTTGTGCTCAAAAGAATGATCGAGAAGTATCTGATGAGCACATTCGTGAATCCACATCTCCGAAAGAAGCATGGGATGCACTCGCCATACTATTCTCACGCAGAAATAATACGTGACTATAGATGTTGGAGAATGAGCTCATGGCACTCAAAAAGAGAGAAATGAGAATCACTCGATGCTTTATAAAGGTGTGTTTACTCTAGTGTGATAACTTGTAATTTGATCCATAGTAAAAAAATTAACGAGCCATGGATGTGTAGAATTATTATCAATGATCTAAGACCAGAATATATTGTATTTATTCACTGATGTATTCATTTATTCCACTCCGCCCACATTATTAGAGTTTGAAAATCTTGTAGTAAATTTAGAGGTGTTAATCAAGCAAATGGGTGGTATGTTACTGACAGGTAGTGAAGAAGCACTATTTGGTGCGTATAAATGAGGGAAATTGTAGGAGTTACATAAGAGAGATTTAACTCCTCATTAGAAGCAAGACCCTGATTGATATTGAATTATTCAATTTAATATGTCATTTTTAATGTTGTAGTCGGAGAAATAGTGATTAATAAAAAATGACCCACTCTCAAAAATTATTCAGCGAATGAATATGTGGCTCAGTGTTTATTTATCATAGAAGATTTTTTGGAAGAATGGCATAATGCAAATGAGCCCAAGTTTAAGGTTGTTATTGTAAATATTTAGTGAAATTAAGTCCACAAATAATGAAACTTGTTCCAAATGTCAAAGAATGTAAAATAAGACTTATATTTTTTGAAATTTTCTAAAGGAAATGATGTTTTTATATATTTGTTTATATGCAAGCAAGGTGATTTTGAATTATTGATTTTTAATAAATAGTAAACATTAATATTTTGCTGAACTAAAAAAGTCTTAAATAGCTCTGATTAGGAGGGGTCCAAAACACAAGTTATTTCCTAAAAAATTACTCAACTAAAAAGTAGTTACTCAATTCAACTAAAAACTAATTGCTCAAATCACTTAACAATATATTGAAAGAAAAGTAAACATGCAAATGCCATGATTTTTGGATACATGATATAACAAAATTAGTTCTACAGTTAATGATATTTTGGAAAATTTCTGAGCAATATATGATTTACTTATAATTATCCAAGCGTAGATGGGCAAAGTACAGAGCTTTTCTTAACATCCATTTTTAATAAATGACACAAGGTTAAAGAAGACAAATAAATAACCAACATGTAGAGAAGTAAATGTTTTACAAGATGCATTTTTTGAAATGGAAAAATGATGCAAAATAATGGTTTAAAATAGATGCCAAATCTTAGGGGCTTTATTTCAATTTAAACAAATAAAATAGAAAAACAACAGATTCTTCTTTGTATACCAAGAAGCTGCTTGGGTCTTTGTGCAATTCTTCCAAGAGGCGGATTTGTTCTATGATTTCCAGGAGCTGCTAGGGCCTCCATGCAATTATGTCCTCACGTGACTCAGCTCATGTGGGATGTTGCTTCCATCTAATGGTGGGGACCCCGCCTCATCGTATGGCCTAGGAGGAGCCATGTAACTACGTTGAGGGTGTTCGATCCTTAATGATCAGACGGATGAAATTCATGTGCTTTTGTTTAGATTGAGCCATTGATTTCATGGCTAGAAACTAAAGAATACATACACATTTAGAGTGATTCCATTATTCAATGAGAAGTATGCTCATGGCTGATGTTGTAAATCTCCAATGAGCTGAGGCACGACTGCTGCTCGCCTAGGCCTTGCTCTAATCCGCTTCTGTTGTGGTGATTTTTTGATGGTGATTCTGTTAAATTCCTGCAAGGACAATGTTGACTCGAGCCACATAGCTTGATCTGATCGTGATGGCGTGGACTAGAAGTTGGAAGGGGGTGGATGACTCTTGTAGCATTCGTGGAAGATAGAACCCAGACTATGGTGATGTGTTCAACGGAGTTGAAAGGTTGCAGAGGAAGAAGATAAATGTGAGGAGGATCAAGGAGATGGAGTGATGGAAGTGTCTATTGAATTTCAATTAGATAATGATGTGGATTTAGGGGAGAAGATGAAGATAGCATAGTGATAAAAAGAAGAAGATAAGGGGAATAAAGAAGAGGGTATTACTTGGGAATCGATCGCTACTGGTATGGAGATATTGTATGTGGTTCTAGTTGTTGCCTTAGATCTCATATGTGGAATCGAGGTTGAGCAACACCTCCTGGAAGAGTTACACCAAGGGAGCAATACTCCCGGCTATCTCATCGCATTGGATGTACTAGGTCATCATTGCTCTAAAGAGTATCGGCTCGTTGGTGTTTGAATTGTAAGCCCTTGGCGACCAATTAATGTAATAAAGATTGTTTTTCATATGAATTGAATGTTTATGTTTGCACATAATTAAGTTTCCTTTGTACAATTAAGATTATGTACCATGTCCATCTTGAATACCATGATGTTCAGAGGATACAACTGACTTCATCATGTAATATTCAAGATTGATCTCTAGTATGAGAAAGAGATGGCAGTCCTTCTCTAAAGGTTGATATCTGCCTTATCTATCATTGCAGGTCCTCAGCATAGGAATTGAGATTTGTAGGTCACGGAGCAGTCAAGTCAAACTGTTGACCTAGAAATCAACAGGTAGACTTGAAAAGTCAAAATGTTGACCCCAGGTCATGTTATGACACAAATAGTCAAATCTTGATCAGAAGTCAAAATGTTGACTTTCCAGTTCAATGTTTTTACTTTTCGAGGTTGAGATAAATTAAGACATGAATTGTAACTGTCATAATGAGGCATACATCTTTTGACCTGAGATAGATATACATCTATACGTCCTAGTGTGCGCATTAGACAGATCATTAGATTTAAGGCATAACTAAAGCCCATACACCGATGCGTTGGTGTGCATATGAGGATATATGATATATATGATCTTTTAAAGGGATCATACATGTTCATACTTGATGAACTGGGAGGCAGGGCTCACTCATGAGATATTGGGGGTCAAATGGAATTACAAGCACGATCACGTTGTGTATGAAATAAGACATGAATTTGAGATATTAATATGTGAATTTGGAATGTATACGATTAATATTATCACCCAGTTATTTTTTGAGAAATATACTAATGTACCCAAGAAGGAGACAGATAAGCAAGTGTTTGACCTTCTTGTATACCAAGTCTTCTAGTATGTAGGATCATGGAGTAATGGGAATACTCTAGGTTGAAGCATTCCTAAATAGATCATATGACATGACTCTTTCATTCAGAAGGAGTGATGAAAACATATGAATTTTAGTGACTCTATTTTATAGTTTAATGATATGAGAATTGATTGGATTAAGTCTCACAAACATGATCCAATTCCAGTTCAAATATCCAATTCAAGGTCCAAGTGTTGGAAATAGAGATGGAAATAGAAATAGAAATGGAGATGGATTCACTTCCAGAACTCATTTCTAAGCTCTAAATGGTTTGGACAATGATTACAAACGTAAATGGAAGTTGAGCTCATCACTATGGTCTATTTCTGAGCTCAAATGAGCAAGAAATAGATTGTGACACATTTCATGAAAATGATTTAATTCTAAAATTTGATGAAGATCTAAACTTCAAGTCACTATGCATGGATAATATGATATCCCTAACATTATTTCCAATGCAAAAACTACTCGTAAGTCCTATTCCGATTAGGACTCATAAATTGATATAAAAATTATGACTATAAATGTTATTATCATAGACTTAATTGTTCGAAGATAGTATGAATATGATTCACTTTTTTGTCATTAATTAATATGAATAATTATTTATATTAATTAATATTTATATGAATAGATTCATATATTACTCAAGGCATATGCAAATATGATTCACATAGGAAATTTTAATTAAATGTAAATTGGATTTACATTTTATATTGGATTTATGAATTAGATTCATAAACTGGGAAGGTGTTCTCATAATAACCCTATAATTATTTCTATAGTTTAATTTATGAAAGGAAAATTGAATTTCAATAGATTATGGAATAAATAAAATAATAGTTATAGGACAAGGAGGACGTCCAACATGCGCTCCATGTGGATGTCCATCATGGAGAGCCTAATGAGATTAGGACTCTCTTTTGGTGTATTTATTTTGGATTACAATTGTTGGATAATGTTAGTCATCTTCAAGGTTCTGGATTTGATTCTAGCCTTTAATCCATCATCCAATGGACCATATGGACATCATAGTTTTATCATCCAATATAGGGTAAACTACAATTTGGGTCCCCATCTATGGGTCTTCTCAGAATGGGTCTCGTTCTTTAAATTGTAACAATTCGAGTCCCAGAACCATTAATGTAAGGATTTTTTTGAGGCTAATGACGAGTATGCCATTGTTTAAAAGTTTGAACCCAACCTCCATTCCCTTCCCAACAAGGACATATTTGTCATGAACCCCAAAATTTTCATTTCTTAAATGGTCCTGGGACCCGAATCGTTACAATTTAAGGATCGGGACCCATTCTGAGATCAGACCCATAGATGAGGATCCAAATTGTAATTTACCCTCCAATATATTACCCACATTATAAGTCCATTTAAAATAACTTAAAGCCGTAACTCTCTATCTAAATAAGTTTATTATTAAAGTGATTTATTAAAAGTAATCCCACATTCACACAAATTAGAGAAATTAATAAATGATTAAACCCTAATTAATTTATGTAGTCTAGTAAGCAATTAGAAGCACATGAACCTAAGGAGTGGTTTGGTGGAAGTGTAGTGTGCCTATACCTTAAAGGACCCAGGTTCAAATCCCAAGGGGATGCTCTGGACCCTCGAAATTAGCGGACATATTGTTAAAAAAGCAATTAGAAGCACTTAATTAATGCCATGACGAAGACATACTTAATTAGGCAATTAAATCACAAAAGGCGGGTTAATCGATTTAAGTAGTCTAGTGTACCTATGATCCTACTTAATTAGTTTCAGTAGACAAGAAACCAACTACTTAAGTTTTATAATTATACAAATAAGAGGAACTAGTATTTATTTTGAACCCTTATTAGTCTAATTAGTCCAGTGAGTAATTATATAAATGGTTTAGTGATTAAACAATTTAGACAATTTTGTGAAGTGCTTAATCAAAGACATCTTATAAATAATTCAGTGGGTAAATGATTTTGTTAAATTTGATTAATTATAATATTAAATGAGTAGTTAGTTATCCTGATCTTTAAGGACTTCACTCAAAAATAAAATTATCTATAATTAGGGAGTCAATTTTTTTGGTGAACTAAATAAATAAATAAATAAATAACAAACAACGATATAAGATAATTTAATTTCAACCCTGATTAATTAATCTCAATCATAAACAATGGATATTTGAAAATATGCAGTTCCTAATTTATACTAATTTATTGTATAGTTATAATTAATTTGAAATTAGGTGAGTTCTTAATTATGCTCATAATTACGAATTTCATTTAATTAGAGAATTAGCTATGATTAATTAAATGATAATGATGCGGTTAAATAAGTAAATAATAAACATTGTTACAATTTAAATAAAGTTTCAACCCCAATTTAGTAATATATATCCTAATTTATTTAATGACATAAGTAATTGATTGTATAATTATAATCTCGTAGAGTTGATTGTATAATTATAATCTCGTAGAGCAACCAACCATGATGTAGACGCTCCATCACAGGCACCACTGCCATTTCATGTATCAACCCCCCCCCCCCCCCCCCCCCCTCTAAATGCTCCAATGCGGTCATCCACATTGAGGGTGATAACCGTCATTCTTATAAGACACCTAACCTGCACATGGGGATCCTACGGAGCATCCCTCGGAGGAAGTCTAGTCTTGAATCAGCCAGCCCTTTAAACTCTCAGTTCACGGGTACTCCCTGCAATCTATGCCCTCAACTATGGTTGAGTCCACCCATAGCGAGACATCATTGCTTATGGATCACTACAACGAGGATGAAGATTTATACGCGGAGATGGCACATTTACATCATGCAATTGCACAGAAGTACATGCATCTAAGCATATTACATAAGCAGCGATCACAGCCGAGGCCTTGACTTAAGTATGATGTTTAACCTCCAAGTGGATATGTGGATTTTGTTGTGTTAGTTAGGATGTCATATTCGCATGTAATTTTGATCGACTAAATGATAATGATACATTTTTTTCTATATTTTAAAGACTTCTCGCAATGAAGACAGTTTCATTTAGGACATGGAATTTGACATTTACAACTCAGTTAATTCTTCCCATCTTTATATAAGTATAAGTAATAACTAAGTGTGGTTGATCAAGAAATATATTTTTGTTTTATTAAGGCAATTAATAATAAAAAATCTAACAAATAATGATACATGACTAAGTATGTAATACACTACTACAATGAGGATGAGGATTTATAAGCGGAGTTAGCACATTTACATCATGCAATTACATAGAAGTACGAGCGTTTAAGCGTACTACATAGGGAGCAATCACGACCGAGGCCTTGTTATATGCATTTGTTCATTAAAAAAAGTGAACATATACACTTAGAACATTGAAGATATACGTAATTCTTAAGTAAATGAACATATGCACAATTAATGAACAAATGCATATAACAATTACATAAAAAATGAAGATATAAACAAAATGAACAATACATAAAAAATTAACAAATAAATATTAAGTAAACCAAAACACTAAAAAATTGTAAATGAACAAATACACAAAATGAACTTCATAAAATAAATTAAATTAAGAAATATATAATAATTTAACAAATACATAGGCCAAATACATAATAAATTCACAAACAAATAAAAATAGGGAAGTAAGTTATTTAATTACATAATACATAAGAAAAAAGATGAAATATTTATTAAATATTTAATTCTAGATAAAAACATAATGAAGATATTAATAAAAATTAAAAGATAATTATATTATAAATTTGGACGGGTGAGCAGCAGAATGGCAAACGGTTTGTTGTGCCTATCATTGAGGTGGCAAACCATTCATCATGTCTCTACCGACAGCGCCACGTAAGCCCTATTGCAAACCATGGGCCTTACCACATAGGCGCATAGCAAACGGTTTGCCTAAACACCAAATTTAGCACGTTGAAATAATAGAAGAAACAATTAACATTTTAAAAAGAATTGTGAATAGAATTGGAATACTAGAAGGAACATATAACATCACTCTTCTCAGGCTCAAATGCAAAGTAGTCAGCTAGACTTGTAGTAGTCCATCATACAAACGGCACAAACTTTATTTAGAGTATACAGGCCATGGCTATTATAAGACTCATCATAGGAACCCAAACCACTCTTTGGTAGGGATTCCCTTAAAGTACGGACAAACTTACACGATACATGAACATGCTGCGGTCAGCTTCTGATGCATTAGCAACTTAGAAACCTGGAGGTATATAAGGGTGGCATTCTTCGTATATTTACATATTTGCATCTCTACCTTGCCAGCCTACTGAGTCAGCTCATCAAGTCTGCGGTCCATGATTTTGGATACCGTTTCCATGAATGCAATCTCATCACTTCCAGGAAGAAGAGTTTCCTTTGCCTCATCGATGATCTCCTCAACCACGGACTTCTTTGTGATAGTTTCTCTGCACATAATATTTCCTATTGTAAAAGGGGTGAAGCCCCTCTTCACACCCTTTTTCAGAAGCATAGTCGAAATTCGAAAAGTTTGAGCACATTTGGTGGATAGCTCCCATCCATAAAATTTTAAAAGAGCTATGTCCTTCTCTGCATCCAATGAATTTATGTATTGCACAGTTTCAGAATTGTAATGTTCCCGCGCTTGCGGCCAATAGAGCCATTCAAAAGTGCAGTCCTGGAACTGTAAAAAAACATCGGTCGATGATAAAAATGTGCATCAATTCCCTAGAAAAGTATCAAATTACTGGAAAGAAGATTTTTTTTACGATGGCACTTTGGTTTAAGCATGTAGCCAACTACTGATTTCTTCAGTTTACCTACCTGCATATGTCAAGTGGAAAAGAAAATATGCACAAGGATTGTCAAAGACACCACAATTTGTTATTGAAGCAGATAGCATAGCTAGTCAATCAAATGACCAAATTTTGGCTATACATCCATATATTAACCAGAAATAAATAGTCAATTTCCAAGCAGAAGGCCAGATTGGTGGAAAGAAGACTTTTGCGAAAAATAAATAATACTAACAACCATTTTAACTGCTATTAACTACTTGTTTGGACAACTATCACTCTATCCCAACAAACGAAAACAACAAAAATGGAAATCCGCAGGCATTCATACTCCCAACTAAGATGAGTTCAGATTGCTTTGATTATCGTAGAGGATGTCCGCCTCCTGCTGAGATGACTGGTGGTTCCATTTGGTGCCTGAAGGTTTTTGATGAATTTTAGGCATCTTTGGGAGCCAGATGGCCTGATTACATTTTGAAAAAAAATTTGATCCTTCTTTTGTATGGCTCTAAGCCACAGTGGGTGGTACCCTCACTATTGTACAGTATTCCTTTCAATCAATGGAAACTAACCATATTTACCTTTCAAAAAAAAACTAAGACGAGTTCATGAAATACTAATGATAGAACTAATAATTAAGTCCAGACTAGCAATGATCACATTCAGCAAAGATTAGGATAATTAAGACTTTAATTACTCATATCATTGACATTCCAGGGCAGTATAGAGCATTTTAAGATTATACTTAAGGCACCAGAAACTCACATTCTCAGGAAGGCAGTATCCATGGTCAATAGGAACCAGCGCTATCAGTCCATCTCCACCCTTCCTGCAGACCAAGATATTACCCCCATGACGGTCAGCATTCGCCAATCTTATGTCCAAGACAGAGATTTTGTGAACCTCCTCCACTGGGAAAAACTTGGGCCCAAAGTCTTCACAACTCCCCTCATTATGCACAAACATCTGCAATGATCCAATCTTTAAATTCTCAGCAGCGTGTTCATATCCTTCACGATAGTTAAATCCCTCGTGCGAGCAACGAACCATGACCGTAGGCGGCACACCAGCAAAGCCAACTTCACTGCTCGCATAAGATCGACAACCACTCAATGGGTGATCCAATATGTAAGCTGCAACCTCCCGAAAAGCCCCCTCTCCAACACGGGTACCTCTCTTCAATCCTTCGCCATCAGTTGAAATGGGGAGCCCTTGAGGATTGTTCAGAGCCAAAGGCTCCTCATCCATCGGCTTAAACACCGCAACATAATTCTCACCCAATTCATCCGGCATAAAGTACACTCCACCGGAACCGGCAGCCGATCGAACCGGTGAATTTCCCATATCCAATCCAGCTAAGGTAGAACTGATCAACTCCTCGACGACAGGAGGGAGCAAGACCTTCGGATTTACGACAATGGGCTCAATCCGGAATTGGGGCTTACTATCGTCCGAGATTGCCTCTTCATAGAATTCAGGAACAACGATCAAGAGTTCGACTTCGCCATCCACCGGCTTCCTCTTAAACTTGGCAGGCCTCCGGACAAGCAAATGTATCACGGCGTTACTGTTCTTACATATATCGTCAACAACAACCCAGTCGTCGAGCTCCTCACCGGCACAGACCAGCTGGTGTCCCCTAAGGTCCACAACGCCTTCCGCCTCCTGCACCACACGATCCCTGACGTAGCGGACGCTCCGGTTCCTGCCCACACGGAACTCGAAGGTCCTTCCGCACACGGTTCTGACGCAGATCTCGCGCAGTTCGGAGAGGCGGAGCACGAGGTGGAGCACATTCCCATCCCGCACGCCGTAGTCCCGCACGCGGCAGCCGTTCCTGGCGAGCTCTCGGCCGCCGTGGACGAGGCGCTGGCGGGAGGCCTCGAAGCCCCTGGAGTTCTGTATCCGGAGCTTGACGGAGGCGACGGAGTCCGAGGCGGAAAGGCGCATGGGGAGCGGGGGGGATCCGGGGACGGAGAGGTAGACGACGATGGAGTGGTCGTGGAGGGAGGGGGAGGTTGGCGGGGGGGAGGGGGCGATGCCGACGGCGGACATGGCTGCTACGGAGAAGGAAGAAGAATCCTAAGAGCTAATCTGCAGGGAAAGGGTGAAAGAGGAGAAGACGCTACGCCTTAGGAATCGAGGGCGAGCCCAGGATTCCCCGGCGAGCAGCGGGGCGGGGCCGCTAACTAAGGGGCGGAGGGTTGGAACTTGGGGAGAAGGGGAAGAAGCTTCTGGAGATGGGATGGGGCGGGGGACGTGGTATTCATGGGGGTGGTGGTTATGCTTGGGAGGCCCGGAGGATGTCTTGGGCCCTTTGACGGGGTGATAGCCGTTGGAGGAGCACAGATCCTATCCATGACTGCAGATGCTGGGTGTGACTAGGTGCATGTTCCGTGATCTCGATCCAACGGTTCATACGATAAGGACTTCTTGTGAATCGTTCACCTCATTACAGCCGGTCTTTCCAGTACCGTAGAGGATCCGTGCTCCTATTGGAGGACTCTCTCTCGCTCCCTCCGTTGGAGGTCTCTCTCTCATCCGGTCTCTAATGAGGTCTAACATTTTTAGCGCATCTAAAAATGTTTATCTTGAATGTTAATTTGATGATTGATGAATCACTGATTCTTACTCTTTATTCTTTTATTGTAACTCTTTTTCTTGACAAAACATCATGTGAATACTTGTAAATACAACTTAGCAATTTACATGCTTGTGTTAATATTGCATAATTAGCATGTTTTTGGCTAAATAAAAGAATAAAGGAAAAGAAAAAGGAATGATATATTTAGAATAAATATAGAGTGACCCAAATTCCAAGAGAATGTCAAGCTTTGACTGACCACAAAATAAAATAAGTAGAGAGAGATAGGGTTTACTTTGTGTTGTGTATATTATCACTATATTTGTACATATTATTTATATAATTATTTTTGATAAAATAAGATTACATCATTATTTTTACACTCTTGTATATAATCCTAGAAATAATATAAAAATAAAATAAAAATCAAAAAAAAAATAAAATAAAATAAAAGTAAAATCCTTCATTCCTTGTACAAAACACACTTGTATATATTACATCCATTACTTATTACATACCTTTAAATGATTTTAAAAAATAAAAAAAAATATTTTATACTCCTAAAATTTTGTTGTAAATAAACAAAATATAAAATAGGGGTATTTCTACAAAAATAATAAAATAAAAAAATAAGAAAATACGTGTATATACTACATAAGAATATTAAACATGTATATAATACAATATATTATATATACATTAATTTATTTTTCGCAAAAATAATTAAAAATCACAGAAAAATACTTTGAAAAATAATAAATATTTTTTACTCTATAAACTTTTTAAATTTAAACTCATTTATTATATTTAATTTAATTATCTTTGTCTTTCTCCTTATTTTGTCCTCTAGCCTATTTTCTCTGCATTCTCGCCCACTTCTGATTGGTCCACACCAGCATCGGTGACCTCGATCAACTGGTCCCCCCTTCCTTTCTTCCTCGCCGGATCGGTTTTGCTCCACTTCGATGAATTTTTCTGACCTGATCCGATTGGGTTTGCCTTCAATTAAGAGCTCCGATTATCAGGCGTGGATCCCTAATACACACCCGACCTTCATCCTCCTGATCCGCGCATCGGTTCGCAGGTTTTCTCTCTTCTCTTTTCGGACCTGGCACACTTGTAAAATCACCTCACACCACCCTCCTTTTCTCACAACTCAGCTGCTCCACCACCTCGGTTACGCCAGCTTTCTTTTTTCAGAGTGACAGTCAAGAGAGGGAGTGGGTGTGGGTATCCTTTGGAGCATTGCACCCTAGGTCCGGCGACGCATCCACAGCCTTTGATCGTGCCGCTCATTGAGGCCATCACCACTGTGGACTCCGTCCACCAGCCCAGGCGTCTCCTTCGCTCCTAGGTATTCCATTTAGCTCTATTTCATGTTCATTCAGTCCATCTATTCGCATTCACACTTCATTTCGACGACCACCTCACCCCCGTTCGCTACATCGCTCCGACACTCGCACACCTCTAGACGATGCTCATCCACTACTATGTTATGCTCCGTAACCTATCCTTTGATTCCAACCATCGGGTTGGAGTCAAGCATCAGGTCGAATCCTTCTCCCATCGGAGACTTGACCCATCCACCCCTCCCCCTGTTTTCGATGAAATTTATGCCCTAACCCCTTGCCGAACCTCCATCTCCAAGAAAGCGTGTTTCCATGCAGGTCTAGCGCCTAAGGACCTCCTCTTCGGAGGATATCTCGAGCATGCATCCATTCTGGACGCTCCAGGTCACCACGCATAGTCAAGACTCTCTCAGTGGTTTGGGCCCCTTCCCGAGCGTCTCAACCGCTATGGACAGACCTCGGCCCTCATTCGCCCATCCACGCATCCCCAGGGACGTTTCTACTGCGCTTATTGGCCGATTGAAACTCATCGGAGGTGAATTCTTTGTTAGTTCTTTCAGTCGATCCCTCGACCATTGGATCCAGGCCTCCTCCAGTTTTAATCTCCACCATCAAAGCCAAAGGGAGCCTGGATCGTTGGATCCATCTGAGGACCTCATCCAGAGCCGTCCATCGTCGAAGGGGTATTCCCTAATCCTGACTATCCATCTATAAGTGGAGCGCCCTCGTCCGTTGGATAGCGCCTTATAAGGGGAAAATTTTACTTAAGCCCCTCTTTGTTTTGCATTTATTATCTAGTCTTGTAAATATTTATCGTACTTTAAATTACTTTGGATAATTTGTAGTTATACCCTTGTAGTTTCTGATATTTGCATTTTAGTCCAGCCCATTTGAACTCACGTGCATCTCCACGTGCTTTTGGGTGATTTGCACTGTATGCCCTACACTTTTTAGATGTTATGAATTGAATAGCATGTTTTTGATATTTGCTCTTATGCCCCTGTGAGGTCGGGTCACGTGTTGTGCGTGTGATCGTTTGGACTATTTGCAATTTCGACCTTGTACTTTTCACCTGTATTACTGTTAGGTCCGGAACTTTATTTTAATTGCATACATGTCCTTACAAACTGTTTGTCTTTTATTTAACTTAATAATTATCGATTAATCTTAAAAATTACCTAACAATTACCACCAACTCCTGTTGATATGTAGTATTTAGTGTATTTTTTGTGGTTTAATTTCCTTGCATTTGTTATTTTTAAAAAATTCAAAAACCCCTAAAAAGTGTCCTATCTATCTTTGAAAATCCATAAAAGTTCAAAAATTGTCTTAAAAATTCCTGTTAGTGTCTTTTTGTGCGCTTTAGCTACAATGTCAATTTTGTTGGAAAAATCACTAGAAAATCTCTAAAAATTACAAGACACCTAAAATCTTATAAAAATGTATAAAATTCAAGAAAAATCCAAAAATTCTCATTTCAGATCATGTTTGTATATTTTTACTTGTATTTTCTTATAAAATTACTAACCATGATTTTAAAACAGTTTAATTATATTTAACTTGCAATTTAATCATGTTTGTGCATCGTCCACATTTTTAGTCACTACTTGATTTTTATAAAATCATAACATTTGCAAAATCCCAAAAATTACCAAAAATGCTTAAAACCTCAAAAACCCAAAAATATTTTTATCGTAATTTTCTAAGTATTTTTAGCCTGTATTAAAAATACAAAAAATTATGGTGTTGCCTTGTTTTCTTACTTGTTGTTTTTTCCCCATTGAAAATCTAAAATTTTTTGCAAAATTAAAAACCACTAAAAATATGTTATTCTCTTGAGATTTGACTACTTCGTAGGGTTTACTCGTGCTCCTTGTGTGAGAGCCTGGTGCTATACTAGTTAAAATAAATAGCAAAATCGCTTACATTTTGTGATTGTTTGTTCTTAATTCTGAGTGGTTTATTTTTCTTGATTGAGCTCGGCTTGTTGATTGGGGTCGCAACGACCTTATTTTTTGATACTTAACCCTAGTCGATCAGTCGCTCACCAAAATGGCGCCATTGCCGGGGATGCACAGCTCAGTAGTCATTTTTCATATTTTGTCTCTATTTGATATAGTTGTTTTCTGACGCATTTCTGCTTTGCTTTTTATGTGAGGAACTGCCCGAGGATGCTTCAGCTTTCTTTTGGAGTACCCCATCTAAGGAGGAGTAGGAGAAGATAGTTATACTAGATAAAGTAGTTTCATTTTCTGTGGAACTATTATTATTGTACTATTTGGACACTTAGACTCATCGGGGTCTATTTCGCCGAACACCGGTGTGCTCGGGAGATCTCATCGGATTTTTGCGGTTTTTGTTTTGATCACCTTTGTTTTCTTTTCATCCACGAAGTTTTAGCCCTTAGATTTAGGACTTTTGTTGATTGTGATGTAATTAGCTAAGGCCCCACACTTAGTTGCTCATTCTGTTCTATAGAACGTAATTGGACCTAGCTAATAATCAATAAGAAAAAGTTAACTTAATCGATTGAGAGGCGACACGCTGTTAGAGATCGTATACAGTGATGGCAGGATCTGTTGTGGTGGACAAGATCGACATCTGAGACCGGACTCAGGCCTCTCTCTCTCTGATTAGTTAGCTATCTGTTCTTCATGATCAATAGAAGCTGCTCATCTAAGGCCGATTTCTTCGTTGCATCATTTAGATTAGCTTATTTTCTGTCTTTAATTTACACACGGACTACCTTACACGTAGAGTGCTGGAGTCAGATACACATTTCTATCTCTGCATGCATCATAGTGTTTGATCACACATCGGATTTTTCGACTTCCTCCCCCTATTTTATTGGACTCAAAATAACCAGGGAAATCGAAAAATTCGTCAGGCATTGTTTTTATCAGAAAAATACATAAAAAGTGAAAACAAATAAAATTAAGACTGTGATGAAACCCAATTTCATCGTCTTAATTTTCTATTATTAACCCCCTTGCTTAAATTTGTGTTAATAAAACTCAGATAATGTCTTGTAATTATCAGAGTCCTTAATAAATTAAAAACCACAAAAAAATCACAAAACTAAAATCCGTGGTATTTTTAGCCCTAAAAATGCCCTTAAAAATATTTGGTATCTTCATATGATCTCATCTCCAGTTTTGGTCAACATGAAACTTGTAGATCTCATCAAGATCTACAACTTTCATGTTTTGTGTTTTCTCAAATTCGTCCATCTTGACCTTCATATTTCTAATTTTCGTGTGCAATAATCTGATTGGGCCACGTGGCCCGTTCTGGGTGAGGCACGTGGCCCGCCTGCCTTGCAACATCCGCCGCATCCATGGCCGTTGGATTTCACCTTGAATCCAACGGCTAAGCTCTCTCCACCTCCGCACATTAACCACAACTGTATGATAATCCACACCTCTCATCTGCACCGCACGAGATCGCCCTGTCTAGTACCCGCCACGTGGCGGCCCTGAGGCCCTCCGATCAATCCCTCGATCTTTCCATCTGAGCCGCTAGATCCGCTCTTATTCCCAGCCCTCTGATCAAAACCTCCATCACATCCAAGCCGTCCGCCCGCGCTTCGCCTCCAATGCGCCACGTGGCGCATCCACCACCTTCGATCATGCCGCCTCAGATCTCATCAGAGGCGCTTCTTCGCGCCTCACTCGCCGCCGTTGGATAGCCAGATCCAGCGGCCATGCATCATCGTCAACCTCCGGCTCTCTTCTCTTCCCCATGTTCACCACCTCGCGCAACACCCTCGCCCTTTCCATTTTTTCCCACATCTCTGGCCAGTCCCTCCACTCGCCAACCTTCCCACGATCTTCCCCGATCATCCATCACCTTCGCCCATATCTAATCATCCCACGATCCACTCCCAGTCGCTCCACTATCCCCAGTCAAACCATCACCATCACCTCCTGGACCCGTCAACCTCGACTTCAAATACTTCGCCCTCTCCCTCAAACACCCCTCTCCACCTTTACGCGGGAGGAGGCCCAACCCTCCTCTGCCTCTCTGTGATAGAGAGAGGCGAATGGATCGAGCGACGACGACCTCTTTGCCCCGGTGAGACCCTCCGCCGTTCACGACGGAGCTGCGGTGCGATCAGCCTGCTCGAGCTGCCTCCACCAGCTGAGGAGATCCAGCGAAGACCCCGAGGTCCTCCGATGACCTCGAGCACAAGCCAATCGCACCGCCCGATGTCAGGTAAGCTCCTTCTTCTTCTCTTGTCTTTTTCTTTAATTTCTCTTAATTTTCCAGGTCTCTACAATCATCCTCGACCTCCGTCGCTCACTCCCAGAGCTCCGACTCACACTCCCCCTTCACGCGCTCGTCTCAGACCACTACCCCTGTCCTCCATACCCCAGTTCACATCCGACCCATCTCCTCCGCCTCCCACGGTGGAGGAGCTCAGAGCTCCTTTCTTCTTCACCTCCCTGAGCTCTTCACTCCGCTCCCCTTCACGAAACCCCAAGCTTCGGCTATCGATTAATGATGCAGGTCCGCTATACTTCAATGGTCGGGAACTTCGTCGGAGGTCTTTCGTGCAGCTACACCTCTGCCCTTCAGATGTGATCAGGCGTGTCCAGCATGCTTAGGAAGTCCCCACGAGCTCCAGCTACATCGCCAATCATCTACGGAGCTCTGGGGACCTTCATCGAACAAGTTAGAAGGCGGCGGAGCAAGAGCCCCTTTGCCGGAGTCCAGAGTTCACCGCCAGCCTTCAGCCAAGGACGAAGATGCAACTGCCGCTGGATGGTCCTCTCTCAGAGACCATCCAACGGTCCGGATGAGCCTACGCAACACCTCCAGTAGCCATTGGATCCTCACGATCCAATGGTCTCCAACCGGCCACACGTCAAAACCAGAGCTGCACCGAGCCTTCGCCTCTGATCCTATAGGCTTGGATCACCGAGCCTACGCCGAACCTCCTGGAGCTCCGACTAGCACCGAGCCTACACGAGCCGACCCGAAGCTACCCCGAGCCTCTGCCGACCCTCAGCCTTCTTCCGAGCCTGGAGTAGCACGCGCCTGGCGCGTGCTTTCTGGGTAAATTACGTAGAGGTCTACCAAAGTTCTTCAATTTGCAGAAAGGTCCTGCATCACGTGCAACGCGCGTGCACAGTGGGTTATTTGCAACGAAACCCTCACGGGTTTTCAAATTTGCAAATATGCCCCTGTGCGTGTGGTTTATTTACAGGGAATGCCCTGAACCTTATTTTTTTTACATTTTAGTCCCTCCCAGAGACCTGTCTGCAATTTTATTTTCATGTTTTCTTTCAGTTATGCCCTTGCTTTCTTTTATGCATATCTTGAGCTACATATATCCGATTGAATTGATTTCAGTTTCATTTTGAAGCTCTTCTCGTCATATTTCTTATGGCATGCTTAGATTTTAGTTTTGACACTATGATCCGTAATGCACTATTTGATTAACTAAGTGTCCAGATTTCTATGTTTCTCTTGCCTAGATGCTATATAAATGTAGAGTGCTTCATTATTTGACTCTGTTTGACTCGCATTTTTAATGGCTCAAGTAATTATCATTTCGAGCATATTATTTACTTTGCATTCGCATTTATTTGCTTGATAAAAATAAAAAAAATGCATGTTTATTTCTTTAATGCATTGTGCGTCTCCTTGCATACTTTGACCTATATGTCTTTAACTCAACACTTAATTAGATAGATTAAAATCTGAATAATATGGGAGAGGCTCGTGTCCCTGAGTTTGACCTTGGTATATTACCAAGTAAAATTAAATACATGACCATCTTATTCTTATCGAAATATCAATCAGATGGTCTTTGATGAGCCCGAATTGGCCCGACTGCGATGACGATTTCAAGTGCTAATTCAGCACTATTAAAGGGCCGATTTAGCGGCTCATCAAATGGCACCGTTGCCGGGGACACGACTCATTTCTTGTATTTTTTGGAATTTTGTTTATTTAATTAAGTGTTTCATTTTTTTATAGGTCAACTTGTTCATTTATGTTGCATTGCAAATTTTATTTTTTTATTTGATCTCTAACCTTCGTTTCTGTGGCAGGGCCCTTGGTGTTCAAGGAGGCGAGGAGCCGATGCTTCCCGCTGCGAGGAGCCGCCGAAGCTGGCTTGGAACAAATAGAGAAAATTTTTTTTGTCTCGCATTTTTATTTTTGCATGTCATGTTAACTTGTAATAATTCATCTTTTACAACAGTCTTCGATCGAAGGCTCGCGATTGTAATCGAACGATCGTGGTTGTGTGGGGATCGTCCCCACTTGAGTGTTGACCTAGGACCAGGCACGCGGTTCTTCGAGCGTATTCTATTTTCCATTTTTTTACGTGCTTGCTCGTAGGTAGGACACACTAATATATAGACGCACGTAGTTTCACTTCACTTAGCTAATTTAATAGATATTTTCTCCTCGCTAATAGAAGCTTAATAGGTGCGGCTTTTATCGACTTGCATACATAGATTTTGGTTTTAAAATCAGCCCCAAAATTTTTACGTATTTTTGCCAAGTCACTGCATGATTTCTCGCTTAGCCTAGATCGTGGTTACGCGGCTTTTTCTCGGTTTCTCTTTCCTAGCTTGATCACCTAGGATTAATGGAAAATGGGAATGAACGGTAGACGATGATTGCTTGATTTTCTGCTAACCTTAATTCAGTGACAATATTAAATAAAAATTGGGACTGTTAATTGCAAGTCAACCTTAAAATGGAGTAAAATTTAGTTTGGGAGAGCAACACCCTCGCGTACGCATTGATTTTCACTTAACATTTTTTCTGCGTAAAATATCAAATGTTTTATCACCAATAAAACCGACAAGATAACAAACCAACCTCGGTTGGTTTAATGTGTGAGTTGGTGAAATTAAAGGGTGTTGCTTGCTTGATTGAGCTATGTTTGCTCCGATACACTCCCCAGAGCCTTAGTCACTTCATCCATCTCCGTAGATTCAATCGCTCACTTGTAAATCCATCCATCTTCATCGTTCACCTTGGGTCCCTCCCAACATCAATTCTCATCTTTATACTTAGGCTAATATCAGCCTAAGTATAGGGGGGACCCGAGTCCCCGTGATTTTCTCTACTCTCCTTTCCTTGCCTTTATACTTAGGTTATTTCTAACCTAAGTATAGGGAGAGCCCCTCTTAGCTCCTGTATATTCCTTTATATTTAAATGGACCTATGTACTTGTATCATCTAGTGCTATGAGGACATAACAAAGTTTAAGTATAGGGGGTATACCGTTTATACCGTATACTTACTTTAGCTATAATCTGAAAAATTTGAAAAATTTAAAACTTTTTGGCTAAAGTAAAAATCCTTTGGACTAAGAGAACTCAAATGTTTTCACGGCTTATTCTATACTATGTTACGCTATTTTGACAAAAATATTTTCGAAAATGATTTTTCCTTGTTTTGAAAAATTCTTTTGAAAATGTTTTGAAAACTTTTTGTTTGTGTGACATGGTTTTGAAAATTTTTCTATCTCTTTTCAAGGAAAGTTGAGTCTAACTTGTGTTTTAACCTTTAAATTAAAATCCATAAAAATGAGAAAAACCCAAAACCCTTTAGGTGTCGTTAGTGACTACTAAGCCCAATTAAGTAGCCGCGTTCAGTGAGGGTTCGCCCTTAGCAGATTGGATGGTTTAGAGGACATCGCATAAGGCCCTGTCCTCAAGCAACGGGCTTCGGCCTGTACTTACATCCATACTGGCTGAATGCAGATGCTTAATTGAGTTTAGGCAGTCCTAATATCTCTTGAAGTCTAAAAAAAATCTTGTTTTGAATGAAGGAGCTGGATTAATCCTTTACACTTACACTTCCACCCAGGATCTGAAATGATCAAGGAAACTTAGTTTTATGAGGTCTTTGAGATTTTAGGTTAACCAGCCTTTGCCATCAGGGTCATAGACTTAATCATCTACATTCCCCTAGTTTTCTAGATTTGCATGCTATATTCCATGCTTAGTCTCAGACATAAAGAATATGACCAGCACATCACATGCACGACTGCGGTTTCAATGAGATGAGTTGATTTTTTACTTGAGGAATTGTGATGAGGAAGTTTAGTTTGGATTTGATCTAATGATGCTCGAGGATGGGATAAAATCTTTGGAGGCTTCATGAAACTTGAGTGTCAGCAATATTAGCCAGTATGAGAACTTGATTCTTATACTAATCTCTTGATATGGACCTAAGTGCCAGGGTGTGAATAAATGAAAAAATTATTGATCAGTGTGCGCCAACTCTTGGTAAAAGCGGTGGAGCTAGCCACAAATTATACAAGTCAACGAAATTTCAAAGAAAAGCTCTCATTCCACAAAGTCAAATATCAAAAGAGCTTCCACCAAAGGCGAGCGCTCCCAACCATTTCAAAGTGTCCACTTGGACCACCGCTATCAGGACCAGGAGTCGGGCTTGCACCAAAAAAGGGCTCTGCATCGTAAATGCTACAAGTCTAGGTGTAGAAGGTACGATAGGTACTCAAAAAAGGCACACCCTGGTGTACTCCCAGGAAAACTAGTGCAGACGGCTCCAACTTCTCTTGACGGACGCACTGATCAACACCAAAAAAATGTGTTGCGTAAAAGGCACTAGAGAGAATCCTTGTTCCAATGAGAGGGAGAGAAGAAATGACACAATCCCATATCCTCCATTACTGGCCTGCCATCTACATTTTTTTAAGTCTGACAACTAAAGAGACATTGGAATGGATGCAAGATTTGATTTATTCCCTAGTGTTGAGGATTGGGTCCTTAGGAGATTTTCTCGGACCAAGACTTTGGGTGACAATTTGACTCTACTCTTGGAATTGCAGTCAACACTAAATTTCATATCCTTTAGACTATATGTATATCAGAGAGAGTCTGGAGAATTAGAGGAATTGGGTGCCTCTTGATTAAGGCTGGGTTGAACTCTAGAGTCTTGGACTTCTAAAGTTGAGTCGACTTGACCAGATTGGATTCTGTACTCACATGCACAAGGGGGTTAATCCAGCTTATTCATTTTCTTTGATGCTCGAGGACGAGCATATTTTAAGTATAGGGGGGTGATGAAACCCAATTTCATCATCTTAATTTCATATTATTAACCCCCTTGCTTAAATTTGTGTCAATAAAACCCAGATAATATCCTGTAATTATCAGAGTCCTTAATAAATTAAAAACCACAAAAAAATCACAAAACTAAAATCCGTGGTATTTTTAGCCCTAAAAATGCCCTTAAAAATATTTGGTATCTTCAGATGATCTCATCTCCAGTGTTGGTCAACATGAAACTTGTAGATCTCATCAAGATCTACAACTTTCATGTTTTGCATTTTCTTAAATTCGGCCATCTTGACCTTCATATTTTAAATTTTCGTGTGCAATAATCTGATTGGGCCACGTGGCCCGTTCTGGGTGAGCCACGTGGCCCGCCCGCCTTGCACCATCCACCGCATCCATGGCCGTTGGATTTCACCTTGAATCCAATGGCTAAGCTCTCTCCACCTCCGCGCATTAACCACAACCGTCTGATAATCCACACCTCTCATCTGCACCGCACGAGATCGCTCTGTCCAGAACCCACCACGTGGCGACCCCGAGGCCCTCCGATCAAGCCCTCGATCTTTCCATCTAAGCCGCTAGATCCGCTCTTATTCCCAGCCCTCTGATCAAAACCTCCATCACATCCAAGCCGTCCGCCCGCGCTTCGCCTCCAATGCGCCACGTGGCACATCCATCACCTTCGATCATGCCACCTCAATCTCATCAGAGCTGCTTCTTCGCGCCTCACTCGCCGCCGTTGGATCGCCAGATCCAACGGCCATGCATCATCGTCAACCTCCAGCTCTCATCTCTTCCCCACATTCACCACCTCGCGCAACACCCTCGCCCTTTCAATTTTTTTCCACATCTCCGGCCAGTCCCTCCACTCGCCAACCTTCCCACGACCTTCCCCGATCATCCATCACCTTCGCCTATTTCTAATCATCCCAAGATCCACTCCCAGTCGCTCCACGATCCCCAGTCAAACCATCACCATCACCACCTGGACCCGTCAACCTCGACTTCAAATACTTCGCCCTCTCCCTCGAACACCCCTGTCGACCTTTACGCGGGAGGAGGCCCGTCCCTCCTCCGCCTCTCTGTGACAGAGAGAGGCGAATGGATCGAGTGACGACGACCTCTTTGCCCCGGTGAGACCCTCCGCCGATCACGACAGAGCTGCGGTGCGATCAGCCCGCTCGAGCTGCCTCCACCGGCTGAGGAGGTCCAGCGAAGACTCCGAGGTCCTCCGATGACCTTGAGCACAAGCCAATCGCACCGCCCGACGTCAGGTAAGCTCCTTCTTCTTCTCTTGTCTTTTTCTTTAATTTCTCTTAATTTTCTAGGTCCCTACAATCGTCCTCGACCTTCGTCGCTCACTCCCCGAGCTCCGACTCACACACCCCTTTACGCGCTCGTCTCAGACCACTACCCCTGTCCTCCATACCCCAGTTTACATCCGACCCATCTCCTCCGCCTCCCACGGCGGAGGAGCTCAGAGCTCCTTTCTTCTTCACCTCCCTGAGCTCTTCACTCCGCTCCCCTTCACGAAACCCCAAGCTTCGGCTATCGATTAAGATGCAGGTCCGCTATACTTCAATGGTTGGGAACTTCGCCGGAGGTCTTTCGTGCAGCTATGCCTCTGCCCTTCAGAGGTGATCAGGCGTGTCCAGAATGCTTAGGAAGTCCCCACGAGCTCCAGCTACATCGCCAATCGTCTACGGAGCTCTGGGGACCTTCATCGAACAAGTTAGAAGGTGTCGGAGCAAGAGCCCCTTCGCCGGAGTCTAGAGTTCGCCGCCAGCCTTCAGCCAAGGACGAAGATGCAGCTGTCGTTGGATGGTCCTCTCAGAGACCATCCAACGGTCCGGATGAGCCCACGCAACACCTCCAGTAGCCATTGGATCCTCACGATCTAATGGTCTCCAACCGGCCACACGTCAAAACCAGAGCTGCACCGAGCCTTCGCCTCCGATCCTATAGGCTTGGATCACCGAGCCTACGCCGAACCTCCTGGAGCTTCGACCAGCACCGAGCCTACACGAGCCGACCCGAAGCTACCCCGAGCCTCTACCGACCCTCAGCCTTCTTCCAAGCCTGGAGTAGCACGTGCCTGGTGTGTGCTTTCTGGGTAAATTACGCAGAGGCCCACCAAAGTTCTTTAATTTGCAGAAAGGTCCTGCATCACGTGCAGCGCGCGCGCACAGTGGGTTATTTGCAATGAAACCCTCGCGGGTTTTCAAATTTGCAAATATGCCCCTGTGCGTGTGGTTTATTTACAGGGAAGGCCCCACACCTTATTGTTTTTGCATTTTAGTCCCTCTCAGGAACCTGTCTGCAATTTTATTTTCATGTTTTCTTTCAGTTATGCCCTTTCTTTCTTTTATGCATATCTTGAGCTACATATATCCGATTGAGTTGATTTCAGTTTCATTTTGAAGCTCTTCTCGCCATCTTTCTTATGGCATGCTTAGATTTTAATTTTGACACTATGATCCGTAATGCACTATTTGATTAACTAAGTGTCCAGATTTCTATGTTTCTCTTGCCTAGATGCTATATAAATGTAGAGTGCTTCATTATTTGACTCTGTTTGACTCGTATTTTTAATGGCTCAAGTAATTATCATCTCGGGAATATTATTTGCTTTGCATTCGCATTTATTTGCTTGATAAAAATAAAAAAATGCATGTTTATTTCTTTAATGCATTGTGTGTCTCCTTGCATGCTTCGTCCTATATGTCTTTAACTCAACACTTAACTAGATAGATTAAAATCTGAATAATACGAGAGAGGCTCGTGTCCCTGAGTTCGACCTTGGTATCTTACCAAGTAAAAATAAATACATGACCATCTTATTCTTATCGAAATATCAATCAGATGGTCTTTGATGAGCCCGAATCGGCCCGACTGCGATGACGATTTCAAGTGCTAATTCAGCACTATTAAAGGGTCGATTTAGCGGTTCATCAAATGGCACCGTTGCCGGGGACACAGCTCATTTCTTGTATTTTTTGGAATTTTGTTTATTTAATTAAGTGTTTCATTTTTTATAGGTCAACTTGTTCATTTTTGTTGCATTGTAAAATTTGTTTTTTTATTTGATCTCTAACCTTCGTTTCTGTGGCAGGGCCCTTATCTCGCATTTTTATTTTTGCATGTCATGTTAACTTGTAATAATTCATCGTTTAGAGCGGTCTTCAATAGAAAGCTCGCGATTGTAAACGAACGATCGTGGTTGTGTGGGGATCGTCCCCACTTGAGTGTTGACCTAGGACCAGGCACGCGGCTCTTCGAGCGTATTCTATTTTCCATTTTTTACGTGCTTGCTCATAGGTAGGACACACTAATGTATAGATGCACGTAGTTTCGCTTCACTTAGCCAATTTAAAAGATATTTTCTCCTCGCTAATAGAAGCTTAATATGTGCGGCTTTTATCGACTTGCATACATAGATTTTGGTTTTCAAATCAGCCCCAAAATTTTTACGTATTTTTGCCAAGTCACTGCATGATTTCTCGCTTATCCTAGATCGCGGTTTTATCGAATACACGGCTTTTTCTCGGTTTCTCTTTCCTAGCTTGATCATCTAGGATTAATGGAAAATGGGAATGAACGGTAGACGATGATTGCTTGATTTTGTGCTAAACTTAATTCAGTGACAACATTAAATAAAAATTGGGACTGTTAATTGCAAGTCAACCTTAAAATGGAGTAAAATTTGGTTTTGGGAGAGCAACACCCTCGCGTACGCATTGATTTTCACTTAACTTTTTTCCGCGTAAAATATCAAATGTTTTATCACCAATAAAACCAACAAGATAATAAACCAACCTCGGTTGGTTTAATGTGTGAGTTGGTGAAATTAAAGGGTGTTGCTTGCTTGATTGAGCCATGTTTGCTCCGATACACTCCCTAGAGCTTTAGTCACTCCATCCATCTCCGTAGATTCAGTCGCTCACTTGTAAATCCATCCATCTTCTTCGTTCACCTTGGGTCCCTCCCAACATCAATTCTCATCTTTATACTTAGGCTAATCTCAGCCTAAGTATAGGGGGGACCCGAGTCCCCGTGATTTTCTCTACTCTCCTTTCCTTGCCTTTATACTTAGGTTATTTCTAACCTAAGTATAGGGGGAGCCCCTCTTAGCTCCCGTATATTCCTTTATATTTAAATGGACCTATGTACTTGTATCATCTAGTGCTATGAGGACATAGCAAAGTTTAAGTATAGGGGGGGTATACCATTTATACCGTATACTTACTTTAGCTAATCTGAAAAATTTGAAAAATTTAAAACTTTTTGGCTAAAGTAAAAATCCTTTGGACTAAGAGAACTCAAATGTTTTCACGGCTTTTTCTATACTATGTTACGCTATTTTGATAAAAATATTTTCGAAAATGATTTTTCCTTGTTTTGAAAAATTCTTTTGAAAATATTTTGAAAACTTTTCGTTTGTGTGACATGGTTTTGAAAATTTTTCTATCTCTTTTCAAGGAAAGTTGAGTCTAACTTGTGTTTAAACCTTTAAATTAAAATCCATAAAAATGAGAATAACCCAAAACCCTTTAGGAGCCGTTAGTGACTACTAAGCCCAATTAAGTAGCCACGTTCAGTGAGGGTTCGCCCTTAGCAGATTGGATGGTTTAGAGGACACCGCGTAAGGCCCGGTCCTCAAGCAACGGGCTTCGACATGTACTTACATCCATACTGGCTGAATGCAGATGCTTAATTGAGTTTAGGCAGTCCTAATATCTCTTGAAGTCTAAAAAAAATCCTGTTTTGAATGAAGGAGCTGGATTAATCCTTTACACTTACACTTCTACCCAGGATCTGAAATGATCAAGGAAACTTAGTTTTATGAGGTCTTTGAGATTTTAGGTTAACCATCCTTAGCCATCAGGGTCATAGACTTAATCAGCTACATTCCCCTAGTTTTCTAGATTGCATGCTATATTCCATGCTTAGTCTCAGACATAAAGAATATGATCAGCACATCACATGCACGACTGCGGTTTCGATGAGATGAGTTGATTTTTCACTTGAGGAATTGTGATGAGGAAGTCTAGTTTGGATTTGATCTAATGATGCTCGAGGATGAGATAAAATCTTTGAAGGCTTCATGAAACTTGAGTGTCAGCAATATTAGCCAGTATGAGAACTTGGTTCTTATACTAATCTCTTGATATTGACCTAAGTGCCAGGGTGTGAATAAATAAAAAAATTGTTGATCAGTGTGCGCCAACTCTTGGTAAAAGCAGTGGAGCCAGCCACAAATTATACAAGTCAATGAAATTTCAAAGAAAAGCTCTCATTCCACAAAGTCAAATATCAAAAGAGCTTCCACCAAAGGCGAGCGCTCCCAACCATTTCAAAGTGTCCACTTGGACCACCGCTATTAGGACAAGGAGTCGGGCTTGCACCAAAAAAGGGCTCTACATCGTAAATGCTACAAGTCTGGGTGTAGAAGGTACGATAGGTACTCAAAAAAGGCACACCCCGGTGTACTCCCAGGAAAACAAGTGCAGACGGCTCCAACTTCTCTTGACGGACGCACTGATCAATACCAAAAAAATGTGTTGCGTAAAAGAAACTAGAGAGAATCCTTGTTCCAATGAGAGGGAGAGAAGAAATGACACAATCCCATATCCTCCATTACTGGCCTGCCATCTACATTTTTTTAAATCTGACAACTAAAGAGACGGTGGAATGGATGCAAGATTTGATTTATTCCCCAGTGTTGAGGATTGGGTCCTTAGGAGATTTTCTCGGACCAAGACTTTGGGTGACAATTTGACTCTACTCTTGGAATTACAGTCAACACTAAATTTCATATCCTTTAGAGTATATGTATATCAGAGAGAGTCTGGAGAATTAGAGGAATTGGGTGCCTCTTGATTAAGGCTGGGTTGAACTCTAGAGTCTTGGACCTCTAAAGTTGAGTCGACTTGACCAGATTGGATTCTGTACTCACATGCACAAGAGGGTTAATCCAGCTTATTCATTTTCTTTGATGCTCGAGGACGAGCATAGTTTAAGTATAGGGGGTGATGAAACCCGATTTCATCATCTTAATTTCATATTATTAACCCCCTTGCTTAAATTTGTGTCAATAAAACCCAGATAATGTCCTGTAATTATCAGAGTCCTTAATAAATTAAAAACCACAAAAAAATCACAAAACTAAAATCCGTGGTATTTTTAGCCCTAAAAATGCCCTTAAAAATATTTGGTATCTTCAGATGATCTCATCTCCAGTTTTGGTCAACATGAAACTTGTAGATCTCATCAAGATCTACAACTTTCATATTTGAGTTTTCTCAAATTCGGCCATCTTGACCTTCATATTTCAAATTTTCATGTGCAATAATCTGATTGGGCCACGTGGCCCGTTCTGGGTGAGCCACATGGCCCGCCCGCCTTGCACCATCCGCCGCATCCATGGCCGTTGGATTTTGCCTTGAATCCAATGGCTAATCTCTCTCCACCTCCGCGCATTAACCACAGCCGTCTGATAATCCACGCCTCTCATCTGCACCGCACGAGATCGCCCGGTCCTGAACCCGCCACGTGGTGGCCCGAGGCCCTCCGATCAAGCCCTCGATCTTTCCATCTGAGCCGCTAGATCCGCTCTTATTCCCAGCCCTCTGATCAAAACCTCCATTACATCCAAGCCGTCCGCCCACGCTTTGCCTCCAATGCGCCTTGTGGCGCATCCACCACCTTCGATCATGCCGCCTCAGATCTCATCAGAGCCGCTTCTTCGTGCCTCACTCGCCGCCGTTGGATCACCATATCCAACGACCATGCATCATCGTCAACCTCCAGCTCTCATCTCTTCCCCACGTTCACCACCTCGCGCAACACCCTCGCCCTTTCCATTTTTTCCCACATCTCCGGCCAGTCCCTCCACTCGCCAACCTTCCCACGATCTTCCCCGATCATCCATCACCTTCGCCCATATCTAATCATCCCACGATCCACTCCCAGTCGCTCCACGATCCCCAGTCAAACCATCACCATCACCACCTGGACCCGTCAACCTCGACTTCAAATACTTTGCCCTCCCCCTCGAACACCCCTGTCCACCTTTACGCGGGAGGAGGCCCAGCCCTCCCCCGCCTCTCTGTGACAGAGAGAGGTGAATGGATCGAGCGACGACGACCTCTTTGCCCCGGTGAGACCCTCCGCCGATCACGACGGAGCTGCGACGTGATCAACCCGCTTGAGCTGCCTCCACCAGCTGAGGAGGTCCAGCGAAGACCCCGAGGTCCTCCGATGACCTCGAACACAAGCCAATCGCACCGCCCGACGTCAGGTAAGCTCCTTCTTTTTCTCTTGTCTTTTTCTTTAATTTCTCTTAATTTTCCAGGTCTCTACAATCGTCCTCAACCTCCGTCGCTCACTCCCTGAGCTCCGACTCACACTCCCCCTTCACGCGCTCGTCTCAGACCACTACCCCTGTCCTCCATACCCCAGTTCACATCCGACCCATCTCCTCCGCCTCCCACGGCGGAGGATCTCAGAGCTCCTTTCTTCTTCACCTCCCTGAGCTCTTCACTCCGCTCCCCTTCACAAAACCCCAAGCTTCGGCTATCTATTAACGATGCAGGTCCGCTATACTTCAATGGTCGGGAACTTCGCCGGAGGTCTTTCGTGCAGCTACGCCTCTGCCCTTCAGATGTGATCAGGCGTGTCCAGAATGCTTAGGAAGTCCCCACGAGCTCCAGTTACATCGCGAATCATCTACGGAGCTCTGGGGACCTTCATTGAACAAGTTAGAAGGTGGCAGAGCAAGAGCCCCTTTGCCGGAGTCCAGAGTTCGCCGCCAGCCTTCAGCCAAGGACGAAGATGCAGCTGCCGTTGGATGGTCCTCTCTCAGAGACCATCCAATGGTCCGGATGAGCTTACGCAACACCTCCAGTAGCCATTGGATCCTCACGATCCAATGGTCTCCAACCGGCCACGCGTCAAAACCAGTGCTGCACCGAGCCTTCGCCTCCGATGCTATAGGCTTGGATCACCGAGCCTACGCCGAACCTCCTGGATCTTCGACCAGCACCGAGCCTACACGAGCCGACCCGAAGCTACCCCGAGCCTCTACCGACCCTCAGCCTTCTTCTGAGCCTGGAGTAGCACGTGCCTGGCGCGTGCTTTCTGGGTAAATTACGCATAGGCCCACCAAAGTTCTTCAATTTGTAGAAAGGTACTGCATCACGTGCAGCGCGCTTGCACAGTGGGTTATTTACAACGAAACCCTCATGGGTTTTCAAATTTGCAAATATGCCCCTGTGCATGTGGTTTATTTATAGGGAAGGCCCCTCACCTTATTTTTTTTGCATTTTAGTCCCTCCTAGGGACCTGTATGCAATTTTATTTTAGTCCCTCCTGAGATACTGTGGAGAGTTTTAGAGAAGAGACAAGTACATGTCCTATACATTAATCTCATAAAGGATATGTATGATATGGCTTTATCTTGTGTAAGGACCCCGACAGGGAAGACTGATTATTTTGATATCAACATTGGTTTACATGAAGGTTCAGCTTTGAGTCCATTTCTTTTTACTTTGATTATGGACGAGTTGACAAGTCACATTCAAGATGAGTTACCTTGGTGTATGTTATTTGCTGATGATATTGTGTTGATTGACGAGACTAGAGATGTAGTAAATGAGAAGCTTGAGGTTTGGAGACATGCATTGGAGACTAAAGGTTTTCGTATAAGTAGGGCTAAGACGGAATATATGGAATGCACCTTTGATGGAAGCAATGGTGAAGGAATCGGGGTGAAGATTGGTGACGATAACATTCAGAAGAGAGATTCTTTTAGATATCTGGGATCTATTTTGCAACATGATGGGGAAATTGATGGAGATGTTACTAATAGAATAAATGCAGGCTAGCTAAAGTGGAGAGGAGCCTCCGCTGTTCTCTGTGATAAGAAAATTCCTTTAAAAATTAAAGGAAAGTTTTATAAAGCAGCCGTGAGACCTGCTATGCTTTATGGTTCTGAATGTTGGCCTGTGAACCATAGACATGTGCAGAGAATGGCTGTAGCAGAAATGAAAATGCTAAGATGGATGTGTGGACATACACGTAAAGATCGGATTCGGAATGATGCAATCCGAAAGAAAGTTGGTGTAGCTCCGATCGAGGATAAGATGCGAGAAAACCGCTTAAGATGGTTTGGTCATTTGCAAAGAAGGTCAACTGATGCACCGGTTAGGAGATGCGAGTGTTGGGATGTTGAGCCGGCTAAGAGAGGGCGAGGACGGCCCAAGAAGTGTTGGAAAGAGACTATACGAAGGGATCTTAGTTTTTTGGATATAAGTCTGAGATTGACCCAAGACAGATTTGAATGGAGGAAAAGAATCCATGTAGCCGACCCTACTTATTTGTGGGAAAAGGCTTTGTTGTTGTTGTTGTTGTGTTTTCTTTCATTTATGCCCTTGCTTTATTTTATGCATATCTTGAGATACATATATCCGATTGAGTTGATTTCAGTTTCATTTTGAAGCTCTTCTCGTCATCTTTCTTATGGCATGCTTAGATTTTAGTTTTGACACTACGATCTGTAATGCACTATTTGATTAACTAAGTGTCCAGATTTCTTTGTTTCTCTTGCTTAGATGCTATATAAATGTCGAGTGCTTTATTATTTGACTCTGTTTGACTCACATTTTTAATGGCTCAAGTAATTATCATTTCAGGCATATTATTTGCTTTGCATTCGCATTTATTTGCTTGATAAAAATAAAAAAATGCATGTTTATTTCTTTAATGCATTGTGTGTCTCCTTGCATGCTTTGACCTATATGTCTTTAACTCAACACTTAATTAGATAGATTAATATCTGAATAATACGAGAGAGGTACGTGTCCCTGAGTTCGACCTTGGTATCTTACCAAGTAAAAATAAATGCATGACCATCTTATTCTTATCGAAATATCAATCAGATGGTCTTTGATGAGCCCGAATTGGCCCGACTGCGATGACGATTTCAAGTGCTAATTCAACACTATTAAAGGGCCGATTTAGCAGTTCATCATACTGCTAATGCAAACTGGACCCTACAATATACCTCATCTAAAAATCTTTGTTTTGGGAAGAGTCGCCCCTCATTGGTTGATTTATATGCAGTGCGAGAGTGACCCGCACACTAGGTAGAGCCATACCCGAACTCCTTTCAGACTACTGGTCTTGCAGTTGGTTGTTCTCTAGTGAGGATTTCATCAGGTATCCGGTAATCGTTCCGGGACTTCCTTAGCAGATCAGGCAGATCGGATAGCCGGTAAATGGTATGCACCCATACTTGCTGAGAAAACTAACTGCGGGATTGGGCCAGTTTCCTGGGAGCATCGGGTTCCCAACAACTCGCTTAATCGCTATGATATCTTGATTTTTCACCTAAATAAAAAACAGACAAGATTAACGATCGATCTTTCACGGTCATTAGCTCCAGTGTCGAGTAGGTGAAAAAGGGGTTCGATTTATGATCCTGTTTGCACTCCAGATCTCATTGTCATAAATCCCTACATCACGATGATGGGAAGAAGGTCCCTTAGGCTGCCTTTGATAGCACCACGCTCGAGCACTCTTATCCATTCATCTAGGGCAATTTCAGAGAGCCTCGACTAGCTCTCTGAACCTGAGTTCGCTACCACCTTGTTCCCCCTTGACTTCATCCAGTCCTGAGGTGCCAGAGAAGAGGCCAACACAGTTATACGTTCATTTGACGGCACCTGAGTTAGGGTCTTTTGCCTTTGCAGAGACCCGAGACATGGACAGCAGTGAGGGACATATTGATGAGCAGTCATAGGGTTCAACGTACGTACTTGACCAGGATACCATCAACAACACACTCTTAGCCTCCCTGGAGATGATGCATCGCCAGATTAGAGATCAGGGAGCATTCATGGCAGATGTACGTCGAGAGCTGACGGAGATGAGAGCCGACAGAGGAAAGCCACAGAGACCAGCCGGTGGAGAGATACCTGTAGCTGGAGGAGGAGATGGACGTCCAGATGATCAGCCAGAGCCGAGGCCACCATGCACGATGAGGAAGTTGCACAAACCTAGTGTAACTCTCACCCATCGTTGGATTCAGCTCCCGAAGATCCTGGATGATTTTGAGCTTCGCCCCCAGACTATTCAGCTTCTGCCCAAGTTCCATGGGATAGCCACCGAGGAGCTGCACCTCCATCTCCCGGAGTTTGAGATGATTTGCAGCACTGTCCACGACAGATTCATGGACGAGGACACTATCAAGATGATCGCCTTCCCATTCTCATTAGTTGACAGAGCATCCTATTGGCTGAAGCATTTGGGGAGGTATGTTAACACCTGAGAGCAGCTCCAGACCGAGTACTTGAATAAGTATTATCCGCTCAGTGAGACAAACGCAACGAGAGTTATGATCAACAACTTCACCATGGTCCCGAACGAGCAGTTCCATGAGTGATGAATCCATGGTTCATCACCTCTATTCTTTTATTTTAGCTTCATTTCCTTAGTCAAATATATGTAAATACCCACTAATTTCATAAAATTACCCTTCAGCATGCATTTGTTAAATATGCATTTTTAACACTGTTTATATTCAAATAAAAGAATAAAGAAGAAAAGAAAAAGGAAATAAAATAAAAAATAAAGGATGTATTTATTGAAATAAATGAAGACTGACCCAAACTCCGAGAGAAGGTCAAGACTTGACCTCATCGACCAAGAATAAAGTAGAGGGAGATAGTATCTTCTATTAGAAAATAAAAAAATCAAATATTTTTTCTTGTATATTTGTACAAAACTTACATGATTTTATTCATTTAATTACAAAAATTTAATTAAATTATTTAATTAAAGAATCCGAGTCGTATCCACGACGGTTCCTCATAGAAAAATAAAAATAGAGATGGTTAGAAGGTAGTTATAATAAATAGAAATAAAAATAAAATAAAATTGGAAAATGACTACAAAGCCGTGCTACCCGGTAGTGGCGCCATTCTGAAGACATGCCTGGCAACTCGGGTTAAGTATGCAAATAATCAAGGGCCGTTGTGAGCCGAATCACCGAGCGTAATCAACGAGGAAAATATATAAAACCACTTTTAAAAAAATCAATCAATGAAAATTAAGCGGTCTTCACTATTTTTATTTACCTGGTATAGTGACCAAGGTTGAACACAAGGAGCACAATTGAAAAACTTAGTCAAATTTCTAAAAATAAAATAAATAGAATTTTTAGTTGTTTTTATTTTTTAATTTTTTAAATTTTCAAATAAGGAACAATATGCACAAGGGAAGAAATACACACAGCACACTCTTTTTGTATTTTTTCAAAATGGTCAAAAATGCTCAGAAAATGACAAAGAAAATAATTTTGGGTTTTATCATTTTTAAAAGGGATTTTTACCCAGCAGACCTTATAAATGTTTTAAAATGCCTCTACGACCTTTTGCACAACGTAATTACCCCATCGACCCTATAAATTACCCTAAGAACCCCCATGGGCTTAAAATATATTACCCGGAGGGTTCATGGGGTAAGAGTTGACAAGTTTACAGGGTCGAGGGGGGAATTAGGTTGTTTCAAAGGTCGTGGAGGTGATTGGCAAAGTTTATAGGGTCTGTTGGGTAAAAATCCCAACATTTTGGTTATTTTCCAAAGTTTTTTTTGGTATTTTTGTGATTTTATAAAAATCAAACAGTGGCAACAAAGGTAAACTATGCACAAACTGGAGTAATTTGCAACTTAAAAATATTTTAAATGCCAAAAACTCCTGAATTTTTTTATACTAAAACTTATACAAATATCTACACACAAGAACTGAAATAACTATTTTTGGATTTTTTTAGAATTTTCTATATTCTTTCTAAGATTTTTAGTATTTTGCATTTTTTTGGATTTTATAAATATCAATGCGTTAAAATGGGACAAAAAATAAAAAAACAATAGAGTACACCTAATCTAAATTTTTTTGTAATTTTTGTAGCAATATTCAAATTTTTATGATTTTTCAACTTACAAGTAGAGAAAATGTAGTTTTTGAATTTTTTAAAATATCAAATATAAACAAATTACAATGAAAATTTTATGCGATGAAAAGACAAATAGCAAGAATCTACACAATTTTTTTTATAGAATTTTTAGAGAGAGAAAATATTTATTTCAATGAAAAGAATAATAAAATAAATGTCTAGATAACAGGGGCTTATTTGTAAATACTTAAAATTTATGCATCAGTGAATAATAGGAAATAACTAGAGGGAGATTTTCGCAATTTACCCAATAAATACGTACAACACACGTGACTGGAGCAGGCATGGGGTATTTTGCAAATTTGGAAACCTCGACGACTTATTTACAATTTACCCAAAATATATTTTATTCTTAAGAACTAGAGTTCCTCTATCTCCTTCGTTTCTTCCCACGCAAGCCAAAGGGAGAGCCACCACCACCCCTATCTTCTTCTTCTCCAACAAGACGGTACGGCCTGGCGGTGATGGTCGCTGGCTGGAGACGGCGAGGCAACTGGGCAGATGGCGGTGAACGGTCGGCTGAGCCACGCGGCTGCTCTGCACGGTGGACAGAGGTCCGCATGGCGGAGAAATCGATGACAGGTGGAGGTTGCGGGCCGCGAGCTGAGATGGCTACGACAACGGTGGTGGTGGAGATCGGTGGAGGCAGGGACGCGATGCTAGAAAGGAGTGAGCCTTGGAGGTCGAGATGCGTAGAGGGTCGGCGGAGGAGTGGACGGCACACACGGGCGATGCGGGCTCCCGCGGAGGCACGCTCTAGCAGTGGTGGCACGACGAGCACCGCCAGTGGAGGGAGTCCGCGTGGTGGCGCAGGGCATGGCGGAGTGGATGATCGCGCAGGTGGGGTTGAGTCGACGCCTGCACGGTGGTGCTGGTGTTGCAAGAATTTTTTGTTTTGTTTTTATTTTTTTATAAATAGAACTGTATTTTTTTTTATTTTTTACCTGCAAAATAACGTTAGAAATAAAACTTATATTTTTTTTCTTTTTCTTATTGTAATCCTGTAAAATGTTAGAAAAAGAAATATATATATATATATATATATATATAATTTGTTTTTTAAAATAAATAGGATGCGAGCACGACGTCTCAATCCCAAAATCAAAAGGAATTAGTAGGCGTGGTTCCAGCGGAGGTGAGGGATCGGAACTGGGTCTCCGGCCACCGTGCATGGTCGGAGGTGAGAGATTGTGTACAGTAGAATGTGAATGCGCAGATTAAGAGAATGAATGTGAGATCAGAATCGGGGGTGGATGAAACCGGGATGGAGAATTTAAGAACTAAGATCTAAATTTTAATCATAAAATAGGAGCACAAATTAAATCTAAAATTTATCTAGAGGAATGACGGAAAATAAAATGGATCTCACCTTGGGATCGGATACGCCGTGATGGCCTTGAAGAGGACCGACTCGCTTTCACCGGATGACTCGAAGGCTGGGCATCCTTCTGCAACAAGAAGCTCTTAGAGATCGGGCTCCTCTCCACCAATGATTGATCAAAATAAAATGAAGGAGAGGTGACTCATTAAAAAGAAGAATAAATCAAAAAAAAGAAAATATGTACAAAAAGAAGGTATTTAGTGGTCATTCAAATAAATAAAATTAATTAATTAAATAAAAATAAAATTCGTAATTAAATAAAATAATTAAAATAATTAATTTACAAAAATTAATTAGCCACCTTGATGTGGTTATTTAAGGTAGAAAATCAAATCTTATATACATGGTAGGTTTTCAAATCGGGAGGGTCCAGCACATGAGGAGGAACATAAGAGACAGAGAGCCGTTATTTTATTTAGAGAATTAAATTTTGTGAATAATTGTAATAATTTTGGATTATCTGTACACTTGGACATTTGGACACTTGAACCATTTCGGGGTCTGTTTCGCCAAGTGTCGGTGCACTTGGGGGACCTCACCGTGTTTTGTTTTCTCGCTTTTATTTTTATTTGTTTCACGTAGATTTATTGTGCTGGAGCAAGGTAGCATTAGGTCCAAAGCCCCTGATAGAATATATGTTCCTATAGAACTCACTTGGACTTAGATAAATAAATCTGTGCTTCACGATAATAGAAGTTTCTGTTTATGACGGTTCTCGCATTGCATTCATATAGAGTAGTTTAATTTTTCTGCATGGATCATATTGCATGTAGCGCGTTGGAGTCAGTTACACACCTCTATTTCTACCATTTGCATCCATATTTTCTCGTGCATTGACATTTCTGTTTTCCCCCTCTGTTTTGTGGATATATGAATAAAGGAAATCAGAAATCACGTTAGTCGTTTCATTGGAAAATATCCAAAAAAAGAGAAAATCAAAAAAATTAAAAATCGAGGACTATTAATTAAACTTGACCATTAAAATGAAAATGTAATCGATCCACTTCATTGTTTTGGGAGAGCAACCCCCTCCTTGTTTGATTTATCTGCATCGAGAGAGTGACCCGTACACTAGAATAGAGCCATACCTAAACTCCTTTCAGACTACTGGCCTTGTAGCTAATTGTTCTCCAGTGAGGATTTCACCGTGTAGCCGGTAATCGGTCCGGGACTTCCTTAGCAGATTGGGCAGATCGAGTAGCCGGTAAATGGCCCACACCCAAACTGGCTAGGAAAAACTAGTTGCAAGGTTTGGGCCAGTCTCTTAGGATCATCAGGTTCCCAACAGCTCGCTCTAATCGCTCTGATAGATTGATTTATTACCTAAACTCTAAAAAATGACAAGATAATTGACTACATCGTCACGGTCTTCACATTGTATTGAGTAGGTGAATTTGGGGTTTGCATTGTTTTTGTATGTGATTGGCGTGAGTTGGTTACGACCATCTTCTCTAGATCATTAGCAGACACCTTCTGTCTCTGATAACAGGGGTGAATCAATCTGAAGTCGTATCAATCCACAAGGCGTACAGATAGTCGCTGATTTGACCTCAGATGAAATCCACAATTATACAACAATTAACCCACAACAGAAATAATTCAGTTAATGGCAAAAATGTGGAATTAAAATTTATTTTCTCTATAATAAAATGCATAGCAGGCAAGCATGTAGAGGTCAAACCACAGAGAGCAAAATGGTAGCCTACGGTTATCTATGTACAACAAAGTCATTCATTTGTATAATTCTTTTTATGGGTTTTTAATTTTATTTTTGGTTTTATATTTTTTTATTTGATTTTTAATTTTCTGATTTTGTATTTTCTTTTTATATATATTTTTTTCTTTTTTTCTTTTTTATATATAAACAATATAGCCTATATAAGGCTTATACATACAATATATAGTAATTTAGTTGTAAATACTATTAAATATAAACAAAATTCAGAAAATATATTGTTTTTTGATTTTTTATATATCTCTAATGGTTTTTGTATTTTTCTTGAATTTTTTGGTAATTTTTATGCATTTTTAAAGTCAAAAATATCGCAAATATGGGATTAATAAATAAATCGAAATTGATTTGGGTTTTAAAAATAATAAATAAGTCCAACAATAATCCAAATTAATTTTAGTAGATAAATAATAATATATATAATTATAAAATAGAAAAACATATTTTTGGTATTTTTATAGAATTTTTATATTTTTTGTTGGATTTTGGAGCTCTCTGATTTTTTAATTTTCTTTTTCTTATTTTTAGGGTTTTTTTGTTTTCTAGACTCATTAAATATCAAAATATACCATATATATTTTTTTTGTAATTTTTCAGAAGTTTTTATATTTTTTAGGTATTTTATAATTTAGTCAGGGATTATTTAGACTCCTTTTTAATTTTAATAAATGGATAAAATGCAAAAAATCCAATTAAAAATAAGGACGTGAAAGTGTATGACATGAAGCATCTAATCTTATTTTTTTGGATTTTTAGAAGCATAGTAGCTATTTTTAATAAATTGATAAAATCATCAAAAATACATGTCCTTATAGGGGCATTTTTTGCAAATAAAATAAAGTATAGGGGGCTTTGTGCAAAAACACCAAAAATGTATAACATGTATTTAATTTTTATAGACTAATTTCCCATTACAAAACCCACTAGGGTGCTCATGCAATTTTCCCATCATGTGGGACTACACGTGACAAAGACTGGGAGGGACCAAAATGTAATTCTGAAAAAGTTCAGGGGACTCCAAGAAACTTTCACAAAAATATACAACATGCTTTTCATTATTAAACTAAACAATAAATATAGAAACTAATAGGGGCTTACATGCAATTTTGCCACCTCACGTAGGACGGCACGTGAGGTGACGTGGACTGGACCCAAATGCAAATAAAATAAATATAGGGGGTCATGTGCAAAATGTCCATTTTATTTTAAATGGATAACTTTATTTACATGGATGAATAATAACTACAAAAATATGAGGGCTAGACGTGCAATTTACCCCTTATATGCGTGCTATCGGACGATCCTCCTCCCTTCACTTAGACACGTGGCACGCTCTGGTGAACCAATACCCCTTCGGAGATGGGCATTCTGGATCAGATCCGAGACTTTCATCAACGGCCGAGATGCGGCGAGGATGGACTGTGGAGAATAAGACTGGAGTCGCACCCTTGATCAGACGGCTGCTGCTTCGCTCGAAGAACAAAGAAGAAGGTCCCTGCCTCTGAGCTTCGATCATCGATTTCTCCGTCCTCTGACGGTCTTCGTCGCTGGCGAGATTCTCTACACGTCCGGGGAGATGCTCCGCAGCTGCAGGTATGCACAAGAAGGTCCAGGACCCCATGGAGAAGCCTGGCGAGCTCGGGAAAGAAGGGGGGCCTGAGAACCTTCAAGTCGACTCGATTTGAGCCCAAGAGGGTTCCTTCGCACGCGAGACCTGCATAGGAAGAACGAGTGGCTCGAGGGGCTCCTCCTAGACCAAATGTGAAGCTGGATATGCAAAGAAAAGGGTGGACCAAGAGGATTCCGGTGAAGAGGCGGAGGAGATCCTCGATTCACAGAACCTAAGTGGTCCTGGGGGATTGGATGTATGTGGAACGATCAGGTGACGATGAAGATTGATATGGAGGCGAAAAGAACGACAGGGATGGTCCGAGTGCGCGCGAAGGAGCTCGTTGAAGCTCAACTCCGGCGAACTACAGGGTGAGCGATTATAGTTGATTTACTTAACTAAATCCTAAACTAAAGATAGGAAATTAAACCTACAACTAAATTAAGCAAAATTAACGAGAAAGGGACATCTCTTATACATGGGGGACGTCCAGGGAGCAGGGTCGCCGACGGGCGGCTGTGGGTGCACCCCGGCCTCCTGGAGCTTCACCTAAGCACGCAACACTTCCTCCTGTCACGAGAAGATGATTGGGATCTACGGCGAGGTCTCCTAGGGCTTTAATGGTGACCAAATTTGAAGAAGGAGGCTGAGGGATTTATTTATAGACTTAATCGAGCACCCTTATTGACCGAGGAAAAACAACGATTTGGTTGTTTGTACACGTGATTAGAAGGTATGGCATGTATGTACAATGATCAATGAGCATTTCGTGTGAAGGGATCGAAGGTGATAGATGGATGTGGTGGCCGGTAAAAAATGGCGCAAAATCGGGGAAAAGACACGCCACGTCAAATCAAGAGGCGGGGGTCAAGTTAACCGAGGTCAACGAACGAAGCGCCCTGATTGGGCCACCTAAGCCGCTAAACGACAAAACAACAAATTTTATTCGAAAATAATTAATTTAAAATAGTAATGATTTTATTAATTTTGAGTAAAAAATAAAAAAATGTTTATTATTTTATGTAGTATTTTATTATGATTTTTATTTATTTTTTGTTTTATTTATTAGTAGTTAATTTTTATTAGTGTATTTATAGGTATATTCATCTATGTTTTATACGTTAGTATTTTTATCTTGTATATTTTATTTTATTATTTTATTCTATTATTTTTTATATTTATAACTTATTTTTATGAGTATAAATATATTTTTATTTTATTTTTATGATGTAATTTGTACACTTAAATAAATAAATATGTATATTACATAGGTATATTTATAGGTATTTTACCAATGTTGTATATACATCTTTTATTTTTAATGTATTTATTAGGTTTTATATTGATTTTTTATTTTTAATATAATATAAGCAATATTTACAATATTATAAAAATATAAATAATTGAAGAATAAGTTTCCCCTTTTATTTATATGCAGGTGTAATCATAGGTGTTTTGCCTATATAATTACATAGACTTATTTTATTTTTCATTTTCTTTTTGGTTTTATTTTAGTTTTTAACATGCACATATGTTATAGATAATATTTACAAAAATATTAAAAATATAAATTTGTAAAATAATAAGGGATGAATAAAATGAATATTGAGGATCCAAAACCTAACCACTAACTCAAAAATATAAAACCACCACCATTATAGCTCATGAAAGTTATATATAATTAGAAGTGATTTTGATGTGTTTTGAGTTTTTATTTGAAAGATATGGGTCTGTGAAGTTTGGTTTCTGACTTTTTATTTTGTGTATAAAATGTACACTGTGTATTATTTTTGTACAAACTCAATTTTGTATTTTTATTTACGATTATTATCTACAACTTCCATGCACAAAGCTTCATTAATTGGTGAGTAAATAATAAAAAATAAAGTAGGTGTCAAAAATGCATAAATAATGAATGAATAAATGGCAATTTTATTGTATTTGGCCCCTTATTCCCCCTACTTTATTCCTTGTCGACCAACTCAATTCTTGACATGGTCTCAGGGTTTAGGGTCATAAAATATTATCAATATTTTATGCCTTTTTCTTTTCTTCTCTTTCTTCTATAATTTTGGCATTAAAAATAGTATTATTTACACAATAAATGCAATAAATAATGGATGCTATTTTGTACAAATTAATGCCATTTACATGCATTAACTAGGGTTTTTAAGGCCAAAATGATAGAATAAAGGTGATGAAATGGAGATTCATCACCCCCTATACTTGCCATTGTTAGTCCCTAGCAAACACTTATGCAATAAGTAAAAAGAATGAATGAAGAAGAAAAGAAAAAGAAAGAGTGAAGAGAATTGCTTGCAATTGCAACACTTGTCCTTACAAAATCAAAATTTGGAGCTCAGGTTAGACCTTGATGTGAGAATGTGTGTAGAACCTGATTGGGAACCAAATTTAAAGTACGACAGCCTTCGAGAGTCAGAGAACTCGGTTCAAATCACCTCAATAGCCAGGTCAAAACTAGCCTACATCATACACAAACCCTTATGACTATGAAGTTGACTTGTACAGTGTAATTGATAGTGGCTCTCCCCAACTGAAATGACAAAGGAACTGACTTCTCCAGAATGACGACCCAATGATTCCCCAATCCAGCACTCTGTCCTCGAGGAGCGGGGTAATCCCTTCTAAGTTCAAGTGGCATCCAACTCAAGAGGATGTGAAGAAAAGAATGGACGGTATCCAGTATAGCTACCTATCCTAGGATGGATGACCAGTGTAGTCAAGTCATCCAGCTGCAGGCTTACATGGTATAGCTTTGATGCTCAAGCTTGCTTATTTTCTATACAACATATATACATACTTCCAGAGGCATTTTATTTTCATTTTCAGACCAGTCCACCTTTTTTGGAGTCTTCTTTTTTTCTGAAATAATATTTACAGCAGCATTTACATAAGGAGTTTTTCCTCTTGAGCCAAAAGACTATCCCTCTTTTGAAGCTTTATTGCAACCCACACTCTCCTGTCTTTAGACTTCATTGTAACTAGCCAAGGTTGGGGTGCACTTCCCTCCCTAGACGAGGAAGAATGTTTCCACCCGTGTGCGTCTCAGACCGGCAAATCCAACCCCCTCACCACTCCAACTGAGTTGAGCCAGTGAAAGGTGCAAGTGTCCAAATTAGGTCACGGTAGACAAGAGTCATGCATGCGTCTCGAAAATTTCTAGTTAGTTAGTAGAGGTGACTAGAACCCAGCCTTGAGTCTTAAAGAATTAAGTCCTAATGGACGTGAAGTACCTTAAACCTAGTTCCCTTAAGGTTCAATGCAATTAGGTGCAGTAAGGTTCAACTAAGCTCCAATCTTCGACTTTATTGGACTTGTTCAATCATCAAGCTCAATTGAAAAGAATATGAATGCTACACAAATGCTAGGTACAATGATGCAAAGAATGATGCAAACAATTTCAAAGAATTTGAAAACAAAGAGATTTTTTACACAAAGAATTCTGCAAAGAATTCTGACACAAAGTATAAAATATGTACAACTATTTACACGGGCATGCTTCTTTTTATTTATTCACAAGAATTAAGAATTTACAGGATTTATATGTTTATACAAACTGATTTTATTTAGGTATTTATGTACAATTGGTAAAGAATTTTACGTTTATTTATATATTCATTGTCATTTAATAATGCATTTATTCCATAAATTTATTTGAAAACAATTTTAGAAAATATAGTACACAATAATTTTCGCAGACATTTACAAACATCTGAAAGTTATTTTGCAAAGATTTTTCAAACGATATGCACATTTTTTTCAAAATATTTTCACAAAACATTTTCAAAATCACTTGCAAATAGGTTTTCAAATCCTTTATTTCACATAAAGAAAAGAATTTTTGCAATTCAAAATATTTTTTCAAAAGTTGAAAACATATCACAAAAAGTTTTCCAATCGGGTCACACCATTTTTCAAATCATTTTGCAAAAATATTTTTAACCTAATTTATTAATCAGCATTTACTAAAAGAATACATATCTTTACATCGATATATATTCTTAAAGGATTTGCAAGGGATTATTGCTAAGTTTTACACATTTGTAAAGATTTTTGAGTATAGTGTGTACACTCCTCAAACTTATTTGAAAACCATTTTGCAACAGTTTTGAAAACTATAGTCCAACATAATTTTCACAAATAGTTTTGCAAACATTTACACATATTTGAAAATCTTTTTGCAAAGGTTTTTCAACCAGTATATATATATATATATATATATATATTTCAAGATATTTTTGCAACCATTTTCCCAACCATTTGCAAATCGCTTTTTAAACATTTTTATTTTACACAAAGAAAATATTTTTTTGCAAACAAAAATATTTACAAAGGTTGAATACTTTTAACAAAATATTTTCCAAACAGCTTTCAAATGATTTTTCAAAAAGTATTTCAAACTATTTTTTAGACATTTTGCAAAAGTATTTTTGCTTGATTTTTAATCAGAATGTACAAAAAAAGTTTGGGGACCTACAACCATCTTTTATTAGAATATTGTGTTGAATTTTAACATTATTTTTAGCCGTAGGTATTATTTAAAATACAAAAGTACGAGTTATGACTTAAAGTATATACATAGTATATACGACCCACTATACTTAGCTCGAGCTATGCCCTCATAGATCAAAGAGAAAAAGAGAAGACATAACTCAGACTGAGTATAGAAAAGTCTAACGAATGAAGGAATGAGGAGATAAATAAACGAACAGGAAGTTGACAGCCCCCCCATACTTAGGATCAAATAATCCTAAGTATAGCAGAGTGTACACAAGGCAGGGATGGTCACGGGTGAGAATGAACAGATCGTACTCAGATTGTCTCCTCCTATACTTAGTGTAAGATATACCTAAGTATAGACAAGAAGAGGAGACAATGGAGAGGATCAAAGAATGAAAGGATTCTGGGTGTTCACCCCCCCATACTTAGGACAAATCACATCCTAAGTATAGAAGACTGATAACAAGGGGCGACACCTTTTTGGTAGAAAAAACAATAGAAAAGGAAAAGAAGAAAAGAAGAAAAGAGAAGAAATCAGAGGAAAAGTTTTTGAGGTGCATTGTCCGAATCTTTTGATGCAGCCAGTGTTGTGGATGTTTCTTCAGAGCACAGAATCTGGATTGAGTCGACAATAACCAAGAAATTATCAGGCTCAAGGTAGGGCTTCAATAGTTGACCGTTGACGACGAATGGCTGTGCGCCAGAAGGTAATTCTGATATGGCAATACTTCCATTGTCACGCACTTCACGAACTTGGAATGGCCCTGTCCATTTGCTTTTAATTTGCCTGGGAATATCTTTAACTTTGCATCAAACAACCACACTTTCTGCCCAACTTTGAAGGTCTTTCGTTTGATGTGCCAATCATGCCAGCATTTCACCTTCTCCTTGTACATCAATGTGTATCATATGCATAGTCTCAGAATTCCAGGAGTCTGTTTAGATCATCTTTCCTTTTCTTACCACTACTTTGTGAGTCAAAATAGCACATATTGATTGTCCACAAAGATTTATGAATTAATTCTTCAGGAAGATGACATGGTTTTCCATATACAATATGATATGGCAACATGCCCAAGGGAGACTTGTAAGCGGTTTTGTATGCCCATAGGACGTAGTTCAAGAGTTGGGACCAATTCTTTCTGTCCAGCCTCACAAGTTTCTGAAGGATTGTCTTGATTTCTCTGTTTGATAATTCTATCATGCCATTGGTCTGTGGATGATAAGGAGATGCGACTTGATGGTAGATGTCGTATTCCTTCGTTAATTTCTTGACCTCTTTATTTATGAAGTGGCTACCCCCGTCTGATATCAGAATCTTCGGAATCCCGAACCGTGAAATGATATTCTCTCTAGGAATCATCACACTATCCGACTATCTGCGGCTCGAGCAGGGATAGCTTCAACCCAACGACTCACATAGTCGACGACAAGAAGGATGTGCTCATATCCCTGACTTTTAGGGAAAGGCCCCTTGAAATCGATGCCCCAAGCATCGAAGACATCTTCTATCTGAATGATTTTCAGGGGAATCGAGTCTTTTGCTGTGAGCATGCCCTTCAATCTCTGACAGTCAGTGCATCGTTTGACGAAGGTTGTTGCATCCTTGAATAGTGTGGGCCACCAGAAGCCACACTAAGTACTTTTGTTGTTGTCCTATCTCCAGAGTGATGTCCACCAGATTCGAGTGAGTGACAATGCTTGAGGATACTATGATGCTCCTATTGAGGAATTCACCTACGCCAAATGCAATCTGCCCCTTCCCTGAATAAGAGAGGATATTTCCATTGGTAGAAATGGATTATCGACAAGAATTTGTCCTTCTAAATCTTCGTCCAATCCGGCGGTACTACCCCTGAAATGAGGTAGTTGACGATATCAACATACCAAGGGAGTGAATCCATAACCAAAATTGACTCGTTAGGAAGGGTTTCTGTGATGGGTGCACTGTTCAGCAGAGGCTATTGATGCTCAATTCTGGAGAAATGATCTGCTACCATATTCTGAACTACAGGCTTGTCCTTGATTTCCAAATCAAATTCCTAGAGAAGAAAGATCCATCTGATCAGTCTGGGCTTGGCATCCTTCTTCTGCTGTAAATATATGATAGCAGAGTTGTCTGTGAAGATGGTAACCTTCGATCTAAGCAAATAAGATCTGAACTTTTCCAGGGCGAATACCACAGCCGGCAACTCTTTTTCTGTCACAGTGTAATTTCTTTGAGCTTCATCTAATGCTTTGCTGGCGTAATGAATGGCATAGGGCATCTTGTCTTTCCTCTGTCCTAAAACAACCCCAACTGCAAAGTCTGACGCATCCTTCATGATCTCGAAAGGGAGAGACCAATCCGGAAGCTATAAGACTGGAGCTTGGGTGATAAGCTCCTTCAACTGATTGAACGAATGGAAAACCTGCTGATCAACAATTAAAATCGATCTCCTTGCATAAAAGTTCTATAAAAGGTCGGGCGATGCGGCTGAAATCACGGATGAATCTTCTGTAGAAACACACATGCCCCAGGAATGACCTCACATTCTTTATTGTCTGAGGTGGTTCAAGATTGGCAATCACATCCACCTTTGCCGAGTCGACTTTCATCCACGTTTGGAAATGACATGACCCAGCACAATTCCCTCTATGACCATGAAGTGGCTCTTTTCCCATGACAACACTAAGCTGACTTCACGGCATTTTTGAAGTACCCTGTCTAGGTGCTCAAGACAAGAATCGAAACTGTCACCATAGATGGAGAATTCGTCCATAAACACCTCAAGAAAACTACCCACCATCTCGGTGAAAACTGCAAGCATGCATCTCTGGAATGTCGCTGGTGCGTTGCACAATCCAAAGGGCATTCTTCTGAAAGCATAAGTACCGAACATGCAAGTGAAGGTAGTCTTCTCTTGGTCCTCAAGAGCGATTGCCACTTGGTTGTACCCGGAGTACCTATCCAGAAAGCAGAAGAACTCCTTGCTGGCTAGTCTTTCCAACACCTGATCAATGAATGGCAAGGGGAAGTGGTCCTTCTTTGTTGCTATATTAAGATGGTGGTAATCAACACATACACGTCAGGATGTCGGTACCCTAGTAGATATCTCCTCTCTTCTTTTATTTGTAACCACAATAAGCCCCGACTTCTTTGGAACTACGTGCAAGGAGCTCACCCATTTGGAGTCAGAGATGGGATAAATGAAGCCTACGTCATACCATTTTGTGATTTCTCTCATGACGACGTCCAAGAGATTTGGATTCAGTCTTCTTTGGAATTCGCGGGGCGACATGGCATCTTCTTCCAGGTAAATATGGTGTGAACACAATGCAGGATTTATCCCACGGAGATCTGATACATGCCAACCAAGTACCTTGTAGTCCTTTTCTAGAACCTTGAGGAGTCAAGATTCTTGCTTCAGAGTCAGCCTGCTGCTGATGATGACCGGGTACATGTTTTCTTCACCCGCATGGAAAGCATACTTCAGGCCTGCTGGAAGTGGCTTGAGTGCTGGTTATGATCTAGCCAACTTGTTAGTCACTTCAGAAACTATACTAGTGGTAGCATGTGCTGCTTGAATTTTGGCAGAGCTACTGACCTCAGTACTTTGCTGAGATTCTGATAATGTGCCGAATAGTTCTGCACTAGGCTCATCATGTTCGGTCTGGAGTGAACCATTGGAGTCAAAAAGGTGCATCAACAAATTGGATTTTGTCTCCCCAATTATCATCGGAGCATGTGTCGACTGTGCTTTCCAAGTCCTCCTCTAGAGAGAGGATTTCTTGGGTCCATGGATCATCCAAAGAAAGTGGTGTATCTCTGATTTCTGTAATAAAGTCACAGTCTGCTACACGACTCTCATCAGTCATGACTTTCGGCTCGCTGATTATGTCTATAGTGATTCTCTTGCTGCCTGAGCTGAAAGTGATCTTGCCAGACCCATAATAAACCACGGCTTTTGAGGTGCACAGGAATGGCCGACCAAGGATGATAGGGGTCTGGAGTAAGGGTGCTGGGGAGTCCATATCAAGGACTACAAAGTCAACTGGGAACTGTGTTTCCCATACCTTTACCACAACATCTTCCAAAAGACTTCTAGGTCACTTGATGGATCGTTCAACGAATTGAAGGATCATTCGTGTCTGCTTGAGCGGACCTACCTCAAATTCTTACATTAATGATGAGGGCAGAAGGTTGATGGAAGACCCGCTATCAAGAAGAGTGCGCTCGAAGACCTGATCAAAAATCTCACAACTGATAAGAGGTGCCCCTTTGTCTTGCTTCTTATGTGGGAGATTGCTGATGGCAGCTACAATGGCCATGGTGAGAACGTCCTTCTCAACCTGTCAGTGTATGTTCTTTCGTACTGGGTGACGCTTGCTTGTACATGCTTCTTTCAGACCTTTCTTCACAGCTGGCATGTATTCCATGGACTTCATTAGAGGAATCTCAACAGTCAAGTTATTAATGATATCCACAACTCTAGGATCAAATAATGCACTTTTTCTTTTTGCATTTTTTTGGGTTTTTCTATTACATCAGGAAAAGGAATATGTACATTGCCGGAATACAAATTAAAGTTCTTATTTACCATAAAACCATCGTCCACAAACTATTATACATCAGGACTACAAAAAGGAGTACAAGCTGGAAGCTGAGGTGCTGGTACTGGTGGACGGGCAAAAAGTGGGGCCTCCGCTCCATCGGTTGGCATGGGATCGGTTGCTACTGGCAGCTCCTCCAAGGCTGGTGCGACTTCACCTCGACGAAGATCTTTTTGTTCTTTTTGTTTTTGCTAATTTTGTGTGCTTTTTGCTGATGCAGATGGTAGTCAGTGGCAGCAGGAATGGCTCCTCCTCCTCCTTCTTCTTCTTTCTCACTCGTCCTTGTAGCTGGCACACTTGATGCAGAAGATGATGATTCACCTGAAGCTTTATTCTCCCCATTGTTGGTGGAAGGCGGAGGCAAGGCCCTATCACTTCTGAGAGTTACAACATTAGACAAAACAATAGTACAATCATCCGAATCTGTAGGCATAGATGGGACATCACACTCTACCTGCTCCTTCTTTTTGAAGCTGTTGGGGTTAGCTTTGAGCTGTGCCGGAATGGTAGTTTTAGTGGCGGTCAGGTCATCCAACTTCTTTGTCATATCTGCTAGGCCTTTGACGAGCTGGGCCAAGCAATCCAAGGTCGGGTTCACGGGATTTGCCTCAGAAGGTTCAGCGTGTAGACCACATTGTTGCTGCAGGTGCGGGAGCTGAGACAATGACTACTAGTGGTGCTGCTGTGGTGGAGGAAGCTGAAACTGATTGTAGGAGGGAGGAGGATACTGCTGATACCGAGGAGGGGCAACCGCATACGTGTGGTAAGGCGGTGGCTGTCGATACTGGAGCTGCTGGTAATGTTGATTCTGCCTCCATTGGTTAGCATATTGGGGAGGCTGATGATACAGGGCAGGCGGCGGCTGCGAGGACTGTCCAAAACGACCACCCTGTGGTTGGTGGTACTGCATGTTGGCTTGTTGTTGGCCCTATGGGTGTTCAGAAGGATGATCCAACTACACATCATTGCTCCATACCCCATTTACTTCTTGGATCAGGGGTGGTGGTGGGAATGCTGGATCTGACTGATTGAGGAAATCTGGCTAGTAAACAACCATCTGCTACTACGACTGGCCATGGTCGGGTGTCTTCATGTAATACACATGCTGAACTACCAGTGGCTGCTGGCTCGGTTAAGGCTGATGTGGCGGTGATGGATCGTCCTTCTTCTCAACTGGAGCATCTAGAGATGGTGTTGCCGACTGGACAGAGTTGATGGTGCCTACCCGCAGCTCCAACTGCTTGGTAATCTGATCCAGTTTATCAAGATTCTGAGTCCTCTTCTCAATCACAGTGAGTTTCTTAAGGTCCTGTGATCTCTTCTCAATGATGTCGACCTTCGAGAGATGGCTCCCGATAATGCTAAGGTTGGAGCTCTCATCTCTCTCCCCCTCACGAGACGTTGCCATGTGTACTTACTTCTGGAGAATCTGAGGCTGTTTCTGATATGCCTTGGATGAAGAGAGGGCGGCCTCTCCCTCAGCCATTTGCTCAAAGATCTGCCATACGACATCTTCATCCTTATTAAAATGTGAGCCCTCATATGCTGCATCAACGAGCCTTTGACTTTCTACATTCAGACCCCCAAACAAGTGTTGGACTAGGCTGGTCCTTGGAGTCTCATGGTGAGGATATTTCTCCTATAGATCTGTGAATCTCTCCCAGGCTTCGTGGATACTCTCATATGCACCCTGAGAGAAATTGTTGATTCAGGCTCGCATCTGATTGAGCCGACCGAGAGGGTAGAACTTGTGTAAGAATGCGGACTTCAGCTCCTCCCAAGTCATCACAACCTTTCCCAGATGATTGACCCAGTAGAGGGCCTTGTATTGAGGGCGGAATAGGAATGCCATCATCTTCATGTTAGCAATGTGAGCCCGAGGCGAACCATTCCTACAATAAATGTTATTGTAATAAATGATTTATCAATAAAAGTTATTGATTTTGTTTCACTCCCTTTCTGATATTGAATGAATGAATGCACCATAAGGTCCCTCTGTACAATAAGGGTTATGTACCATGGCCAACTTGATAATCATATACAGCTGTTGATTTAATGATTGAATCATAGAGGCTGATGCTTGGATGAATATCTAAGGAGTTAGATAGAGGACTCATCAAGCATCATCAATGATTAACATGTAGTGATCTCCAGTCTGAGTGGGAAATGGCAATCCCATCTCATTAGACTGATATCTGATCGACCTCTTGATGCAGGTCCTCTGCATAGGAATATTGATTCGGAGGTATCAGATTAGTCAAGTCAATGAGTTGACTTGACGAGATCGAGATAACCAAAGACCTATGATGAATACTGTCACATCACAGGCAAACATCCTCTGACCAGAGACAGATATATTACTATATGTCTGAGCATGTACATTTGGCAGACCAATAGGTTGATGACCTAATCAAGGTCTATACACCGACGAGCTGGTGTGCATGTAAGGGCATATGAGTAATATGATCTCTCAAAGGGATCATACATGTTCACTTGTGAACCGAGAGACATGAGCTCACTCATGAGGTATTGGGATTGATCAAATTCCATGCATGGTCATCATGCTTTAGAAGCATGATATGAATTTGAAGGTAAGATATATGCTTTGTGAAAGCATATGATCTGTACCATATCCCAAGGACCAAGATTGAGAAACTTAATGATCAGACTATGAAGATGACAGTGTAAAAGTGATCTTTATCTTCATGATGATCATGAGTCTTCCAGTATGCAGGATGTGCAGGTATTGGGAATACCTGAAGGGTGATTTGATCATAAACGATTGTATAGCCATGACGCTTCCATTCCGAGGGAGTGATGAAACAGGTCTGGATTTTAGTGACTCCTCTCATTAGAGAAGTGACCTAATCTTAGTCCATGTACTGGACATTGATCTGAATGAGATTCAGATGCAAATGAGAAGACTAGGTTTACGGTCTTGATTTAATCAAGCATCTATGAGAGGTCCATGGGATCTGGATTTGAGATGTGATCTCAATATCCAAGTCACTATACGTGGAACAATACAATCGCCCTGTCCTTATCTCCAAGTATCTGAGGAGAAATAGCATTGTTCTGAAATGGTTAAGAGCAATTCCATAAGATCTAAGCAAAGAGAAATTGATAATTAAATGTGATTTAATTATCATGATGTATGAGAAATTATCCAATATAATTAAATGTGATTTAATTATTATGGATAAGAATAATGTGGATAGTAATATCCAATTATTCCTAATATATTATAAATGTGATTTATAATGTATTAGAGAGAGGTAAATATAATTTATATTAGTAGATTAATTATTAATGTGTATTGGATACACATTGTTTAATTAATTGAAAATGTAAATTACATTTTGTTTTGGGTTGTGAATTTGATTCACAATAATTCAATGTCAAGATTGCAATATTCCCAAAATTAATTGAGAATTATTTTGGAGAATTAAAATACCAACAAATTGTTGTTGGAAATTGAGTAGAGAGAAAATCAAGGAGATTGCCCCTCCCTTTTGGAAAGGAGGGGGCGTCACCAATTCCTTGAGGGAATTGGTGGCTGTCCCCCCCTTTCAAAGAGGAAGGTGTATCTCCCTTATTTTCTCTCTCTCTATTTGTGTGATTTAATTTGGTATTATATTTATTTGATTTATCAAATATATTTAATCAAAATTAAATCACAAGTTGTTGGCTTTTACCAACAACAATCTTGACCATTGGATTGTCCTAAATCAATCTCATCCATTGATTTTATATGATACATGGATTGAGATCCATGGATCCCAAAACCCTATAAATAGAGAGGCATACTTGGCTCTCTCTTTACATGCTATTGTAGCACTCTTCTCTCTCTCTCTTTTTCCATACTCGGCAGCCCTCTCTCCCCCTTCCTCTTGGTGGCCATCCACCTTGGTGGAGAGAATCGTCGTCGCCCTCGCCTTCGCGCTGCCGCTTCGACGCTCTACGTTCTCCGTCTACTTCGAGTGCTTCGCCCACGAAGGAGACGTTCGATCTCGTGCGACGAGATCAGGAGCAACCGTGCTTGGATCAACTTCTTGGATTGCGAGGACTACGCGGTTCATCCCCGTGCTCGCAAGCGATTTCTCCGACGATCGGACTTGAGACAGGAGGTCTCTTCTCTTAGAGACTCGATCAACCACGCTTCAAGAGGTATTGCATTATACTTGTTGTGGTTATAGATGAAACGATCCGAGAATGGTTTTTGGATCATGTGGTTTCATCGAATAAAATTTTTAAATTCCGCTGCACCGAACAACTAGTACGACTAGTCGTTCTTCGTCGTATCCGATACGACGCTCACGCTTCCGTGATGCGCTTGAGGATCTCTCCATATCCTTCAAGTGGTATCAGAGCCTTAGGTCGACGTTTTCGAATAGTGATTCGCTAACCGAGGACGACTTGGGTTCGTTAAGGACGCGAAAGTTTTCATCGCATTTGATTTCGCAGATCTGTTTAGTAAATAAATTCGGCACTTTTTAAATTGTTTAAACACGAATTTAATACTTGGATTTTGTTCCCCATTAAATAAGGAAACCATAGGATCTGAGTTTGCGTAAATCGGATTTCGTATGCTCGAGATATGGTCGTTTTAATGAGCATGTATGCACTGTTGCGGGAACTGTGAATCTGAACGTGATTAAAAGGTTAATTACTGTTTAGACTTGCCTCGAAATGCGTGAAACATCACTTAAGTTCTGTCCTAAATCAAATTAGCAAACTTTATAAATTGACTTTGCGTAATTTGGATTTAATATGATTGAGATATGCTAATTTTAGTAAGTATGGGTCACTGCTGAAATTGCTTTCCTAATCAAGAACCATGTGATTGTCAATTAATGAAATTAATTGTTAATTTCGAGAAATAATTATGAAAAATATTTGTGAAATATTAGAGAATGATTATTTCCTTAATTGACTTGGCCCCAACCAATTAGTTGATTAGATTTGATCTAAACCATAATTGGAATTACAATCATCAAACTTCTTGCTTGAATAGGACTTAAAATCAAAATTGTTTTGATTACTATATGGTATAATTTCGGTTGAAGAACCGATGATCATCTCAAGTACAAAATAATCAATTTGGCATTATCCTTTCCCGAGGCGGATATGGTGTCTAGTCGGGGATCGCTGGGGTAGCGGGTTGCAACGTATGCGGTCCGTCCCACTCCCGCCGGTACTGGCCATGACAGCGGGTAGGGCCGGGATATTGTCCGAGGGATTATGATGTATTTTTCTAATTATTAAAATACGAATTAATACGTACTTTGAGAATAATACCATATATATATATTAAGCATAAAATTAAGTTTGATTGATTGAATTGGATTGATAATTAATTTAATATGATTAAGTTAATTATATCCAATTGAGAATACTCTAATATGATTAGAGTTAATAATTCCCTTGGAAGAATTAATTATATGAATGTGATTCATAGTAATTAATTGAATTTGAATAAGAAATGGAGGATCACATAAGTGACATCCATGGTCTCCCGTCAAGGCGAAGTGTTTCGTCGCCAAATATTATATGTAGGAGACGCCTGTCCGAAGTGACAGCTCCCACATATGATCCGTTTGGATCGGGCTCGTCGCTTCTCGAAAGAGTAAGGACGTATGCGTAGTGACCCCAATATCGGGTCCTCATATTATTGGGGCGATATTGGATTGCGCATAGCGAGTTGTATTCCTGTTGACGGTTGGTTCAATTAATGACGAGTCAACATCACCTTAGGGGTGGTGGGCTCGGGTATTAAAGACCGAATTGGGAAATGCAAGTTGGACTTGCAAGGCGGAATGTGTTCCCGCTTCTCTTTATTGGAGTCATAGGTTCTCATATTATAGGGATATGACAAGGATAAAGAGAAGATCCCAGTTCTTGCTTGAGATATATTGGTAAGTATATCTCCTACTTTGAAAGTGAATAAGGGAATGAACTTTCGTAGTTGACATAGCAAGACTAATTTGATTTAAAATGCCTTAATCAAATATCATAAAATTGAATATATGATTATATGTTCTAATATAGTACATTCTCAATTTCAGAAAATGAAGTCCATGAACCCACTGAGCAGGCTTCTGGAGGTCAACCAATTGACCGGACCGAATTACTCGGATTAGATCCATAATTTGGAGCTTGTGCTTTCGGCAGAGCGCATCAGCTATGTGCTCTCTGAAAACAAACTTGAATACCCTAAATCTAAGGAAGATAAAGCATATAATGACAAGTATGATGAAGATCATGTCTTGGCTAGATGCTACATCTTGGGTTCTCTCTCCAATGTTCTCCAGAAACAACATGTGGAGATGAGTACTTGCCAGGAAATAATGCAGAATCTAAAGGATATGTTTGGTGATATTAACCGCACCCAGCGGTACAATGTTATGAAAGAACTGGTTCGCTGCAAGATGCAGGAAGGGACTTCGGTCCGTGAACATGTACTCAAAATGTTTGGGTACTTGTCGGAGCTTGAGACTCTGGGGGCGACGATGGATGCAGACATGCAATCCGATTTCATTCTGCTGTCATTGCCCAAATCTTTCAATAACTTTGTGGTGTCATTCCACATGAATAAGCTGGAACTGACAAATGCTGGGCTTCTTGCTGCATTAAAGTCTGCAGAAGACGTAATGAAGAAAGATGGTCCCACTGGCACTGCAATGGTTGCACAGGTCAAAGGGAAGCGCGGTCGGAAGCAAGGTTCTCGGAAGGGCCCAGCCCAGAAGAGAAAGAAGAAGGGACAAAGTGTTGCCTCATCTTCCAATGCATCCACTTTAATGGCGTCAAAGAAAACCGACGTCTGTCACCACTGCAAGAAGCCGGGGCACTGGAGGCATAATTGCCCGGATTACCTGAAGTCGATCGACAAAGGTAAAGCCCCAACAGGTATGAAATATACTTTTATCATTGAAACCAGCTTTCTCGTTGGACGAGAAGGAAGTTGGTAGTTGATTCTGGTGCTTCTATTCATGTATGCAATTTGTTACATTTGTTTCAGGAAACTAGAAAGCTTGAAGAAGGGGAGATAGTCATCCAGATGGGATCTGATGCAAGTGTTGCAGCAGTCGTCGTCGGGACCTGCCGACTATCATTATCTAGTGGAAGAGTCCTAGTACTTAAAGAGTGTCTTTATGTACCTGAAGTCAGAAGGAATTTGATATCTGTATCTAAGCTAGTTAGAAGTGGATATTCATTCCTATTTTGTAATAAATTAGTCATAAATCATTATGATAAATATATTGCAGAGGGTATTTTGACTTCTGGAGGACTCTATGAATTGTGCATTAATGAGCATGTCATGAATGTTACAACCACTAATAAAAACCCTAAAAGATCCAGGAGTAATATAAATCATTCAAACATGATTTGGCATCAAAGGCTTGGTCATTTATCTGTTGATAGGATCAATAGATTGATAAAGGATGGACCTTTGGATTTTCTACAGGTTCAGCCTTTACCTACCTGTGAACATTGTATTCGAGGTAAAATGACTAGGATGCCTTTCCGTAACAAGGTTACAAGATGTGAAGGTATTATTGACTTAATACATACTGATGTATGCGGTCCCTTCAGTACCGCGACTCGAAATGGACATCGATATTATTTGACGTTTATTGATGACCAGTCGCGATACGGGTTTATCTTCCTATTACGTCATAAGTCTGAAACCTTTGAAAATCTCAAAGAGTTCAAGGTTTTGGTTGAGAACCAAACCAATAGGAAGATTAAACGAATTCGATCTGATCGAGGTGGCGAGTACTTATCAGATGAATTTAAGGAATACCTTAAAGAGAATGGAATTATTTCTAATCTCACTCCTCCTGGAACTCCCCAACTTAATGGTGTTGCTGAAAGACGCAACAGAACCATCATGGATATGGTTCGTTCAATGATGAGTAAAGCACATTTACCACTTAGTTTCTGGGGATATGCAGTAGAGACTGCAATATATATCCTAAATAAGATTCCTAGCAAATCTGTACCTAAGACTCCTCATGAGCTATGGTATGGAACCAAACCTAGTGTTAATCACTTGAGGGTTTGGGGTTGCTTGGTCCATGCAAAGAATGTGGATGCAAGTAAGCTAGAATCTCGCTCTCGTGAGTGCTACTTCATTGGGTATGTTAAAGATGGTATTGGATACCAACTTTATGACCCTGAGACCCAAAAGGTTTTTGTCTCTAGAGATGTGAAATTTCTAGAGGATGATTTCCTTAAAGGTCAAGACAAAAGTGAAGTAGAGGAACTCATTGAGTCCCCTGAGGACTCTGAGCTTCCTGAACCAGAAACTGAAGAAGTAAATCAAAGATGAAACACCCATACCTCTTCGAAAGAGTTCGAGGGTGGTTGCACCACCTGAAAGGTATGGATTCCATGTGTCAAGTGAAACTGACAATGATCCTACTTCATTTGATGAAGCACTCGCGGATCATGACATGGATAGATGGATGCTAGCAATGAAGTCAGAAATTGACTCCATGCATAAGAATGGTGTATGGACCCTAGAGGATCCACCTAAAGGGGTAAAACCCATTGGGTGCAAATGGATCTTCAAGAGAAAGAGGGGACCTGATGGGAAAGTAGAGACTTTCAAGGCATGGCTCGTAGCCAAGGGCTACACACAGAGAGAAGGCATCGACTACGATGAGACGTTCTCTCCTATGGCTATGCTTAAATCCATTAGGGCATTGCTAGCTATAGCTGCATATCTTGACTACGACATCTGGCAGATGGACGTCAAGACGGCTTTCCTCAATGGATACCTCGAGGAGGATATCTACATGGAGCAGCCCCAGGGCTTCATGACTGAGGATGGCAAAGTATGCAAGCTGAAAAAATCCATCTATGGGCTCAAGCAAGCTTCTCGTAGCTGGAACATCAGATTTGATGAAACCATAAAGAGTTATGATTTTGTGCAAAATCCTGATGAACCTTGTGTGTACAAGAAGCTTAGTGGGAGCGCCATTGTGTTCATCGTGCTTTATGTAGATGACATCCTTATCATTGGGAATGATACAGGGATGATGACCAGTGTGAAGATTTGGCTGTCCCATACCTTTGAGATGAAAGATCTTGGAGAAGCCTCTTACATCTTGGGTCTGAAGCTGTTCAGAAACCGAGAGAAGAGGATATTGGGATTGTCACAGCAAGGATACATTAAGAAGATTCTTGAACGATTCCGTATGGACAGCTCCAAGAAAGGATTCTTACCCTTGAGACATGGTATCCACCTGTCTAAAGGAATGGCTCCTCAAACTGTTGAGGAAAAGAAGGCCATGGCTGGATGTCCTTATGCATCAGCCGTAGGAAGCTTAATGTATGCCATGATGTGTACTAGGCCAGATATCTGCCATGCAGTGGGAGTGGTAAGTCGTTACCAATCCTGCTATGGAGAACAACACTGGAATGCAGTAAAGAACATATTCAAATATCTAAGATGGACGCAAGATTACATCTTGGTCTATGGAGATGGTGATCTCCAAGTCTTGGGATATACATATTCTGACTTCCAATCGGATATTGATGATCGAAAGTCGACATCAGAGTTTGTGTTCCTATTGAACGGTGGTGCTGTGAGCTGGAGAAGCAAGAAGCAGAACACTACAGCAGATTCAACAACAGAAGCCGAATACATTGCCGCATCGGATGCTGCAAAGGAGGCGGTGTGGTTACGCAAGTTCATCCAGGAGCTTGGCGTAGTTTCCTCTGATACTCCCATCCCGCTACTATGTGATAACACAGGAGCCATTGCCCAGGCGAAGGAACCCAGATGGCATCAAAAGAGCAAGCACGTAGAAAGGAAATACCACATCATTCGGGAGATTCAAAAGCGTGGTGACATCATCATCACCAAGGTGGCCTCTACCGACAACGTTGCTGATTCTCTTACCAAACCTCTGACACAGAAGGTTTTTGACCAGCATGTAATGAGTATGGGTTAAAGGCTTGTTCCTGAATGGTTCTAAGGGCCAGTGGGAGATTGTTAGCAATGTGAGCCCGAGGCGAACCATTCCTACAATAAATGTTATTGTAATAAATGATTTATCTATAAAAGTTATTGATTTTGTTTCACTCCCTTTCTGATATTGAATGAATGAATGCACTATAAGGTCCCTCTGTACAATAAGGGTTATGTACCATGGCCAACTTGATAATCATACAGCTGTTGATTTAATGATTGAATCATAGAGGCTGATGCTTGGATGAATATTTAAGGAGTTAGATAGAGGACTCATTAAGCATCATTAATGATTAACAAGTAGTGATCTCCAGTCTCAGTGGGAAATGGCAATCCCATCTCATTAGACTGATATCTGATCGACCTCTTGATGCAGGTCCTCTGCATAGGAATATTGATTCGGAGGTATCAGATTAGTCAAGTCAATGAGTTGACTTGACGAGATCGAGATAACCAAAGACCTATGATGAATACTGTCACATCACATGCAAACATCCTCTGACCAGAGACAGATATATTACTATATGTCTGAGCATGTACATTTGGCAGACCAATAGGTTGATGACCTAATCAAGGTCTATACACCAGCGAGCTGGTGTGCATGTAAGGGCATATGAGTAATATGATCTCTCAAAGTGATCATACAGGTTCACTTGTGAACCGTGAGACATGAGCTCACTCATGAGGTATTGGGATTGACCAAATTCCATGCATGGTCATCATGCTTTAGAAGCATGATATGAATTTGAAGGTAAGATATATGCTTTGTGAAAGCATATGAACTGTACCATATCCCAAGGACCAAGATTGAGAAACTTAATGATCAGACTATGAAGATGACAGTGTAAAGTGATCTTTATCTTCATGATGATCATGAGTCTTCCAGTATGCAGGATGTGCAGGTATTGGGAATACCTAACGGGTGATTTGATCATAAACGATTGTATAACCATGACGCTTCCATTCCGAGGGAGTGATGAAACAGGTCTGGATTTTAGTGACTCCTCTCATTAGAGAAGTGACCTAATCTTAGTCCATGTACTGGACATTGATCTGAATGAGATTCAGATGCAAATGAGAAGATTAGGTTTACGGTCTTGATTTAATCAAGCATCTATGAGAGGTCCATGGGATCTGGATTTGAGATGTGATCTCAATATCCAAGTCACTATACGTGGAACAATACAATCGCCCTGTCCTTATCTCCAAGTATCTAAGGAGAAATATCATTGTTCTTAAATGGTTAAGAGCAATTCCATAAGATCTAAGCAAAGAGAAATTGATAATTAAATGTGATTTAATTATCATGATGTATGAGAAATTATTCAATATAATTAAATGTGATTTAATTATTATGGATAAGAATAATGTGGATAGTAATATCCAATTATTCCTAATATATTATAAATGTGATTTATAATGTAGTAGAGAGAGGTAAATATAATTTATATTAGTAGATTAATTATTAATGTGTATTGGATACACATTGTTTAATTAATTGAAAATGTAAATTACATTTTGTTTTAGGTTGTGAATTTGATTCACAATAATTCAATGTCAAGATTGCAATATTCCCAAAATTAATTGAGAATTATTTTGGAGAATTAAAATACCAACAAATTGTTGTTGGAAATTGAGTAGAGAGAAAATCAAGGAGATTGCCCCTCCCTTTTGGAAAGGAGGGGGCGGCACCAATTCCTTGAGGGAATTGGTGGCCGATCCCCCCTTCCAAAGAGGAAGGTGTATCTCCCTTATTTTCTCTCTCTCTATTTGTGTGATTTAATTTGGTATTATATTTATTTGATTTATCAAATATATTTAATCAAAATTTAATCACAAGTTGTTGGCTTTTACCAACAACAATCTTGACCATTGGATTGTCATAAATCAATCTCATCCATTGATTTTATATGACACATGGATTGAGATCCATGGATCCCAAAACCCTATAAATAGAGAGGCATACTTGGCTCTCTCTTTACATGCTATTGTAGCACTCTTCTCTCTCTCTCTTTCTCCATACTCGATAGCCCTCTCCCCCCCTTCCTCTTGGTGGCCGTCCACCTTAGTGGAGAGAATCGTCGTCGCCCTCGCCTTCGCGCTGCCGCTTCGACGCTCTGCGGTTCTCCGTCTACTTCGAGTGCTTCGCCCATGCAGGAGACGTTTGATCTCGTGCGACGAGATCAGGAGCAACCGTGCTTGGATCAACTTCTTGGATTGCGAGGACTACGCGGTTCATCCCCGCGCTCGCAAGCGATTTCTTCGACGATCGGACTTGAGACAGGAGGTCTCTTCTCTTAGAGACTCGATCAACCACGCTTCAAGAGGTATTGCATTATACTTGTTGTGGTTATAGATGAAACGATCCGAGAATGGTTCTTGGATCATGTGGTTTCATCGAATAAAATTTTTAAATTCCGCTGCACCGAACAACTAGTACGACTAGTCGTTCTTCATCGTATCCGATACGACGCTCACACTTCCGTGATGCGCTTGAGGATCTCTCCATATCCTTCACTTCACTATGTCTAGAGGAACATTGAGATATTGAGTAGTACAACAGATACATGAGAATTGATGCAGATGAATGTACGGCTCTTCACTGGTGTTCCCATGGAAAGAAGGGAGAAAAATCGAGGAACTGAGGCTTCAACTCAAAGTGAGCATGCACCGGTGGTATGCGGATCCACTTAGTCATCTGGCTGTCTTCAGGGTCGTTGTCTCTTTCAGCGTGGGTTTGGGCCTTCCTTGTTCAGACTCTTCCTCCTCAGGATTGTCACGGGGTCCACCACCACCTCCTTATCTGCCTCCTCCTCCTTCAGGTTTGTTCATCACATCATTCAGCATTTCCTGAAATGCAGTCTGTGCGAGGGCTTGCTCTGTCAGTTGCTACTGGATAGTTTGGATGGATGCCAACAACTGTGCATTGACCTGATTTTGATCATGCATCTATCCTTGCTCTGTCTGAGGGGGCTGCTGACCCTTGCCTTTTCCTTGAGGATCCATCTCAGGGTCTGAATCTGAAGAGATGAATTCTGGATTGGGATCCAGGGCTTGGTTTGTCTTTTACCTACAAGATGAGAGAATCTCAATCAGACCGCTTTGCAATTGGATCCCAGTGCCATGATGAATCTGGAATCAAGGTCAATTCCAGAGTGTTGTGAATGAAAAAGGATTTGGACTGTAATCGACTTTCATTCACAACGGCGAAAGTGGGACAAGAGTGATCCCAGTTTATTTGGTTGTCAAGAGAAAGGGTAGAAGACGAGGAGTCTGGAGATCGACCCACAAGGTCCGGATCGGGTTCTCGGGAATCATCTCGAATTATTGGCGAGGTCGAGTCCATGGAATCGATGTAGGTATCGGTGGGATCCCGACTAAACCATCCATAGATCACCTCGTGAAGCAAGAGGGGAGTAGATATCGGAAGAAAGATACGGTGGTCAACGATGAACAAATAGGAATGCAAAACAATAGAAACGCTCGAACTGAGGGGGATCAAAGGGAAAAACATATGACAAAATTTGCACAAGTGCGCAAGACTTGATCCTTGAATCTTAATCTAGATCCATACAAACACAATACAAAATTGGGTCCACCAACTCACGCCATGTGAATCCATAAAGGTTCGTCTACTTATTACCTTTTCAGTTTTAGAGTTGTTATTTCAGGCATATCTTATAACAAGTCCTTAGCAAGCTAACCCTATAGGAGAGAGAGTACTGCTAAAAAGGTATCCCATACTTGTCCTCCTCCTTTGTAACCTGTAGTCTGCACTTTTTGATGTCCTTGTAACCTTCCTGGATCCCTACTCAGCCAAATAAATAGAGAGAGGAAGCCGATAGGCAAAACTAATACTTTGATTCTCGCTCAGAACGAAATCACCTGTGAGTGTGCAAGAACCTACTCGGACACAAACCGATGAGATAGACACCCCATGAAGGCGTGGCCTATGCTCAGTACTTCAGACCATGTCGATGTACCACACAAGGCGGGAACACCATCAATGAAAAGGCCCTACTCGGTCATGTACGATATAAGCACCATTACTTCGGAAATACAGGCGATACACAAGGCAATTTCAGACAAGGATTTGGGCTCTATTCCTTATGGGACGTGCCTCGCTCATGTGAGGAGTTTTGGTCCCCTCCAAAAGTACCAAAAAGAATGAGGGCTTTATGAATCACGAACAATGATCGTCCATTATGGATTTTAATTAAGGTCAAGTTTATTTAACAGTCCCCTTGTTTTAATTTTTGGGTTGTCACTTTTTTCGAGTCTATTTTCATACAAGGACCTAACGTTTTTGTGGATTTTCATTTAAGTCCTAGGTGCTCAAAATCATAGGGAGATAGCGGAAAAGCCGTGCAAGTTGATTCATTGATGGAAATCTCACCATTGAACCTAATGATGCATGCTGAGTTAGAAGACTTACAGTGCATCCCAGCTCTCTCAATGTGGTATGCAAAACAAAATTTTTAAACCTATCTACATGGCGGTGTGCAATCGACAAAATCGCCCTAAATAGTAGCTTATATTAATCGTGAATAATAAAGAGAGAAGATGTCAGAGTGTGTTTAATGATTCCAAGGTCCGGTCTTTGATGCCGATTGGTGCCTGCCAACGGGTCCTGCACGCGCTGTATGTGACCTCTAGCAGCACACGATCTCAGATATGAATTATAACATTATTATTTTGACTAGATCCATACGTAATAGACTATAGGAACATGCATTCTTATTAAGGTGTGGACCTAGTTACCGAGTCAAGCAACCTAAATCTAGGAGCTCCATGCACACAAAACAAAGTAAAATAAGGCGGAAAGCTCAAAACAGTGGAAAACAAAATAAAAAGAAGGCGATAAAAGGCGAGAAACTGCGACGAGCCCCTAGGTGAACAGACACCTAGGCACTGGACCTCGTTGTGAAGAGTAGATTCCAAGTTATATTACATGCCAAAATTCTCTCTCACCATGAAATTACAAAATTGATTTTTTTCTAAGCTAATTCCTCCTCCTGCTTCCTTAGTGCTCTCTCCATGTGGTCAAAAAGAAAAGACCAGCCTCCTCCAAGCTTGGCTGCATTGATCACCTAAGAAACCGTCCTCGCGTGGCAGGCCCTCGCATCAAAGTAGCAAAAATATGGCATTAGAATTTTTAATCGAATAATCAAACCAATGAATATTTACAACAATAATAAAATAATTAACTACAAATAAATTAATAAATATTTACAACAATGAATCAATAAATCAGATAAATCATTGTAAAAAATGACTAGTAAAAATAGGCTACGCTCATAATTCCCCGGCAACGGCAGACAAATCGATTTCAATCCACAAGGCAGACAGACAGTCGCTGATTTGACCTCAGATGAAATCCACGTTTATACATTAATTAACCCACAATAAAAATAATTCAATTCATGGCAAAATGTGGAATAACAAGCAAGCACGTAGAGGTCGAACCACAAAGAGTAAAATGGTAGCCTATGGTTATCTATGTACAACCAAGTCATTTATTTGTATAATTCTTTTTGTGGGTTTTTATTTTTTTAATTTTATTTTTGATTTTATAAATTTTTATTTGATTTTATATTTTTAATTTTTTTGTTTTTTTCTTTTTTATATTTTTATATTTTTCTTTTTTATATATAAACAATATAGCCTATATAAGACTTATACATACAATATATAGTAATATAGTTATAAATACTATTAAATATACATAAAATTCAGAAAATATATTGTTTTTGGATTTTTTATATTTTTCTAATGTTTTTTATTTTTCCAGATTTTTTTGCTATTTTTATGCATTCTTAAAAGTGAAAAATATCCCAAATATGGGATTAATAAAAAATTTGAACTTGATTTGGGTTTTAAAAATAATAAATAAGTCCCAAAATTACCCAAATTAATTATAATAGATAAATAATATATATAATATATATATATATAGAAACATATTTTTAGCATTTTTATAGAATTATTATACTTTTTGTTGGATTTTGGAGCTTTCTGATTTTTTTAATATTCTTTTTTTATTTTTAGGGTTTTTTGTTTTCTGGACTCAATAAATATGATAGTATACCATATAGAATTTTTTGTAATTTTTTGAAATAGTTTTTATATTTTTTGGTATTTTATAATTTAGATAGGGATTATTTAGGATCCTTTTTAATTTTAATAAATGGATAAAATGCAAAAAATTCCAATTAAAAATAAGGGCGTGAAAGTGTATGACATGAAGCATCTAATCCTATTTTTTGGATTTTTAGGAGCATAGTAGCTATTTTTAATAAATAGATAAAATCATAAAAAATGCATGCCCTAGCAGGGGCAGTTTTGCAAATAAAATAAAGTATAGAGGGCTCTGTGCAAAAACAAAAAAAACATATAACATGTATTTAATTTTATAGACTAATTTCTAATTACAAAACCGTCTAGGGTCGTCATGCAATTTTCCCATCACATTGGGACTACACGTGACGCAGACTGGGAAGGACCAAAATGTAATTATAAAAATGTTTAGGGGCCTCTAAGCAATTTTCACAAAAATATACAACGTGTTTTTAATTTATTTGACTAAATAATAAATACAGAAACTAAGAGGGGCTTACATGCAATTTTGCCACCTCATGTGGGACGTCACGTGAGGTGACGTGGACTGGACCCAAAAACAAATAAAATAAATACAAGCGGTCATTTGCAAAATGTCCATTTTATTTTGAACGCCTAACTTTATTTACAGGGCTGAATAATAACTACAAAAATGCGGGGGCTAGGTGTGTAATTTACACCATATATGCGCGCTATCGGACGGTCCTCCTCCCTTCACTTAGATACATGGCACGTTCTGGTGAACTGATACCTCATCGGAGATGGGCGTTCTGGATCAAATCTGGGACTTTCATCAATGGCCGAGATGTGGCGAGGATGGACGGTAGAGGTTAAAACAGGAGCCGCACCCTTGATCAGACGGCTGCTGCTTCGCTCGAAGAACAGGGAAGAAGGTCCCTGCCTCCGAGCTTCGATCGCCGATTTCTCCATCCTCCAGCGGTTTTCATCACTGGCGAGATGCTCTACACGTCCGGGGAGGTGCTCCGCAGTCGCAAGTATGCACAAGAAGGTCCAGGACCCCATGGAGAAGCTTGGCGAGCTCGGGAAAGAAGGGGGGGGGGTATGGAAACCTTCAAGTCGACTTGATTTAAGCAGGAGGGCTCCTTCGCGCGGGAGACATGCACAGGAGGAATGAGTGGCTCGAGGGCACCTCCTCGACCAAATATGAAGCTGGATATGCAAAGAAAAGGGTGGACAGAGAGGATTCCGGTGAAGCGACGGAGGAGATCCTCGATTCGCAGAACCTAGGCGGTCCTCGGGGATTGGATGTACGTGGAATGATCGGGAGGCGATGGAGATTGATATAAAGGTGAAAAGAACGACGGGGATGGTCCGAGTGCGCGCGAAGGAGCTCGTCGGAGCTCAACTCCGACGAACTACGAGGTGCACGATTATAGTTGATTTACTTAACTAAATCCTAAACTAAAGACAAGAAATTAAACCAACAACTAAATTAAACAAAAGGAACGAGAAAGGGACAACTCTTATACATGGGGGATACCCAGGGAGTAGGGTCGTCGGCGACGGCGGCCGTGGGTGCACCCCGGCCTCCTGGAGCTTTACCTAAGCACGCAACACCTCCACCTGTCACGAGAAGATGATTGGGATCTAAGGCGTGGGCTCCTAGCGCTTTAATGGTGACTAAATTTGAAGAAGGAGGCAGAAGGTTTTATTTATAGACTTAATCGAGCACCCTTATTGACCGGGAAAAACAACGATTTGGTTGTTTGTACATGCGATTAAAAGGTATGGCGTGTATGTACAATGATCAATGAGCATTTCGTATGAAGGGATCGAAGGCGATAGATGGATGTGGTGGTCGGGGAAAATGGCGCAAAATCGGGGAAAAGATATGTCGAGTCAATTTAAGAGGCGGGGGTCAAGTTGACCGAGGTCAACGAACGAAGCGCCCTGATTGGGCCACCAAAGCCGCTAAACGACAAAGCAGCAAATTGTATTCGAAAATAATTAATTTAAAAGAGTAAATGATTTTATTATTTTTTGAGTAAAAAATAAAAAAATGTTTATTATTTTATGTAGTATTTTATTATGATTTTTATTTATTTTTTTGTTTTATTTATTAGTAGTTAATTTTTATTAGTGTATTTATAGGTATATTCATCTATATTTTGTACATTTTAGTTTTGTTTTGTATATTTTATTTTATTATTTTATTCTATTATTTTATATATTTATAACTTATTTTTGTGAGTATAAATATATTTTTATTTTATTTTTGTGATGTAATTTGTACACTTAAATAAATAGATATGTATATTTTGTAGGTAAATTTATATGTATTTTACCAATATTGTATATACATATTTTATTTTAATGTATTTTATTAGGTTTTATTTTGATTTTAATTTTTAATATACTATAAGCAATATTTACAATATTATAAAAAATATAAAGAATTGAAGAATAAGTTTCCCCTTTTATTTATATACATGTGTAATCATAGGTGTTTTGCCTATATAATTACATAGACTAATTTTATTTTTCATTTCCTTTTTGTTTTTATTCTAGTTTTAACTTGCCCATATGTTATAGATAATATTTACAAAAAAATATAAAAATATAAATTTGTAAAAATAATAAGGGATGGATAAAATGAATATTTTAATCGATAGAATGTACACTTTGGACCCATAACCTAACTTTCACACAGTAACTCCGAAAAATATAAAACCACCACCATTAAATAGCTTGTGAAAAGTTATATACAATTAAATTTGTGATTTTGATGTGTTTTTGGTTTTTATTTGAAAGATATGAGTATGTGAAGTTTGGTTTCTGGCTTTTTATTTTGTGTATAAAATGTACATTGTGTATTATTTTTGTACAAAATCAATTTTGTATTTTTATTTACAATATTATCTACAACTTCCATGCAAAAAGTTTCTTTATTTGATGAGTAAATAATAAAGAATAAAGTAGGTGTAAAAAATGCATAAATAATGAATGAATAAATGGTAATTTTATTGTATTTTGGCCCTTATCTCCCCATACTTTATTCCTTGTCGACCAACTCAATTCTTGACTTGGTCTCGGTGTTAGGGTCATAAATATATTCAATATTTTATTCCTTTTTGTTTTCTTCGCTTTATTCTAGAATTTTGGCATTAAATACAGTATTATTTACACACAATAAATGCAATAAATAATGGATGCTATTTTGTACAAATTACTGCCATTTACATACATTAGCTAAGGTTTTTAAGGCCAAAATGATAGAATAAAGGTGATGAAATGGAGATTCATCTGTCTCCTTCACTCTGTTTCTCTTATCCCATCCTCCCACCCTTCATCTCTCCATTCTCATCATCTCTGACCATCTTCTAGGGAGGTCGGGACCCCGATCGACCTCTCGCCTCCTTCTCTCTTTGCCCCCTCCCCATTCCCTCTTTCTACTGGGCATGGTGTGCTTGACACCCGCATAGATCAGATTGAGCAGATGCGAGACCCAGACGATTTCTTTGCTGGGATGAGAGTGCATTCCATAAGCAATCACATTGAGCAGTTACAAGTTTTAAACGACTTCTATCCTGAGATGATGGTTGAGCAGTCCGATTAGGAAGCGTAGTCAGCTTCTGCACTGAGACCCTTCATTCTGGATTTGGAATTCATTCAACGACTGCTGAAGTTTTCAGGGGAAGTGCACGAGGAGCCATATCTTCATATATCTGAGTTTGAGGAATTTTGTGTGAACCACGCCTATTTAGATATCACTTCTGAGGAGCTGATGCTGACCTTCTCATTTACACTTCAAAGCATAGCCATGAGTTGTCACCGACGATTGGGAAGGAAGTTCTCTACGTGGGGAGACTTACACTTAGAGTTCTTATAGAGATTTTACCCCCAATGTAGAGCAGATATGATGTGGTCTTGCATTATAGATTTTTCAGTAGACCCCCAGGAGCCGTTGAGAGATTCATGGCTTAGGTTTATTGACCTATTAAGAAGATTTCCATATCATGGAATCTCGACGACTGACCTTGTACAGATCACTGCCCATTCTGATGAGCCGAAAAAATCCTAATGATCCGGATCAGGTAAATATATCACTCGGGTCGTTGCGACCCGGATCGATAGAGACCTCAGCTCAATCAAGAAAATCAAGTGCAGACCACCAAAATAGAGTAAAAATCAAATAAACACGATAGCGGTCCTGGCTGTTGGATTAGCCTAGTATAGCGACCAGGGTTGGACTCAGGGAGCACGTGATGGCCTTGCAGCCTACGAAGTAGTCTAAAAAGAAATAAAATAAAATAAAGGTATTTTTGGTGGATTTTTAATCTTTTTATATTTTTTTGGATTTTTAATTAATAAAGAAATAAAAGAAACCAATAAAACAACCAACTACAAACAATTATTTAATCACTCAAAAATCACTCAAAAATTCAAATAAAAATATTTTTATGTTTTTTGAATATTTTTTACTGTTTTTGGTTAATTTTTGGTAATTTTCTGATTTTTATTGAATTTTATAAAAATCAAACAAGGCAGAAAAATGAAGGTACTGTCCAATCAGGTGTCAAGGGCCAATTTAAAATGTAAAATGGCCTTATTAACACCTGAAGGTTGTAAAGATCAAAACACAAGGAAAATTTGGCCACTGGAATTATTATTTTTGGGCTTTTCAATTAATTATTAGAAATTTTATAGTGTTTTTAGTGTTTTTCAATTTTTATGGGTTTTGTATATCCAAAAATGACCAAAATTGGTTAGAAAATCAAACAAAGCAAAACAACTACTATATATATTTTTTGCAATTTTCAGAGGTGATTTAATATTTTTTTGTGATTTTTAAAGCTAGACAATAACGAAAATAAGTGTTTTTGAATTTTTAAAAATATCAAATGAAATAAAAAATGTCTCCAAAATTTTGAGAAAATTTTACACTATGGCAGGAGCCATGTGTACAATTTTCATCAATTTTGGAGTTGATTTGCTATTTTATCAAAAATAAAAACAATGGTACAATGCATAGGGACCTGTACGCAAATAGTAGAAAGTCCAGGGGGTCCGGTGCAATTTCTCCATGAAATCACGCACAAGGCACGTGATCTGGGCACTCAGGGACCTATTTGCAAGGAAACTTAGGTCCCTGGACTAATTAGTAACACGTACTAAAAGTCCAGGGGCGTAAGTGTAAATTACCCACTAATAAACGTACATGCACAATAAAACCACGCACAGGGGTATTTCTGCAAATATCAAAAGTATAAATGCATTCAAGAACACCCTGAAACTATGAGTCCATACATGCAAATAACCCAACAAGCACGTGTCAAAGCACGCGTCTCACTACACACAGGGGCATACACATAAATACCAGAAGCTACAGGGTCCTCTATGCAACTTACCAAACACAAATGAAAGTTTTAAAATATTTACAGGACCTAAGGTTAACAACTAAAAATCTAAGGGCCTAAGAGATGTTTACCCTTTATTTAAGTCGAGGCCCGGATGCTCGCCACGTGTAGATCCAACGGTAGAGAAGAGGCGCGGCTAACACTGGGGTCCTCGGCTCGAATCAACGGCAGGGGCCTCGCCACGTGGAAGATCGGGCGGCTGGGAAGCAACGTGGGAAGCCCTCGCTGATCGGACGGTCCCGATCACTCCTCCAAGGATCGAACGATGCTGGCGGCTCCTCAAATGGACGGCTGAGATCTGAACTGGAGCTGGAGGTCAATCGGACGACTCTGGAAGGTCCTCGATGAACTGGACGCCGACGAGGTTCGCCGGACTCGTGTGGGTGCTGGAGGCCTCGTCGCGGGCTGCTGAAGATCGGAGGAGAAGCTCCTTGGCCTCCCGCGTCCACTGGTACCCTCCGATGGTGGCGAGGAGCTCTGGAGAGCTCCGGCGGCACTGGTGGAGGAGGAGCGGCTGCTCCAAATGGTCGAGACCCTCAGATGGGCTCGAATGGACCTGAAAAGCACAGCAACGCACTCGCGGGTCGAGGGCAAATTGCTTCGATCGTGTAAGCGGGGGTGAAGGTGGTCGGTGCGGCGGGGCGTGCGAGCTCCGGCGGAGCGACGGCGAAGGAACTCGACACCCAGTTCCTTTGCGAACTGGGGTGAATGAGTGGGCGGAGAAGATGCGCGGAGAGAAGGTAATCGTGATAAGCGACTCCGATGGTCGGAACGAAGGCGAGGATGGTCGGAATCAAAGCGGAACGACGATGGGTCGATTTGGGGGAAAATGGAAATTCGGGAAAAAGAAGAAGGAGAAGGGCTACCTAATGGATGCAATCGACTGTGGAGGAGCCGGGGGTGCTCCAGGTCCTATCCTCAAGGACCGTCGGTGTCCGAGGCTCGAGCATCACCTCCAGGCGGCGCACGACGGCGCGTAGATACCTGATCGATGGTCGACTCGTCTCCTCCTCGCTGCAACACTGCCTGGAGCGAGCTGTCACTCTCGCGGAGGCGATGGAGGTCCTTGGGTGGAAAACGAATGATCAAAGATGAGTGAAATCGGAGGCGGATCTAGGACTTTATACGGCAAGGGGTCCGGCTAAATCAGGTCGGGCAGGGCACAGCAAGGCGCGGATCCCGATGCAATCAACCGGGCGAGGATCTCGGATGTACGAGGAAGAAGTGGCGCCCGAAAAGATCGGATTTGGTGATCGGGTCGTGACGTAGTAAATCGGCGAAATCGGGTCGGGCGTCACTCAGTCGTGGGAAGTGGTCCAAGGGGGGGAGTTGACCGGGGGGTCAACGTCCCCGTGGACCAATGGGGACATGCCACGTGGAAAAGATTTGGAAATTCATTTAAAAATAGAGGATGGCCGAATTATTAAAAACTTAAAACATGAAAAATGTTTATTTTAATTTTTTCTATTTTTTGTGATTTTTAATTATTTTTTTGAAATAAAAATAAGGTATCTACATTCTAGTGCTATACATAGGTATATATATAATAAGGGTTTTTGATTTTCGATTTTTAATTAATTATTTTTGTACATTTTTATTCCTATTTTATATTTTATTTATTTATAGCATAAAATTAGGAATAAAAGGGTATTTTTATTTTTATTTTATTATTTATATACAAGGGTGAAATAAATAGATATATACAAGTATATACATGGTATATGTACAATGTTCTTTTTGATTTTTAATTTAATTCTTTTTATTTGATTTTTGTTTTTATGGTTTTTATTTTATTTATTTACAACATAAAAGATCGAACATATACAAATTTTATGGAAATTAATTTATTTATTTACAAGTCTAAATAAATATAGAGGTGGTTGTATGTACATGGTGAATATGTACAAGTGAATATTTTTATTTTCTTTTTTAATTTTTCTATTTTTATTTGGATTCTATATTTACAAATATATACAAGCCCATTTTATTCTATTTTTAGAGGAAAATATTTTTATTATATTTACAGGGATATTTACACACATGAGCCCCTATCTCTCTCTCTACTTTGGCTTTTATGCGGTCAGGCCCATGCTGAGCCCTCCCTTGGGATTAGGTTGCTCAATATTTATTCTAAATATTTCCCTCCTTTTCTTTTTATTCTTTATTCTTTTATTTTTTGCACAAAAACACGCTATTTATTAGTTTTTACACAATGCATGCCTTGGATAATTATTTGTATTTACACATATCTAAATGTATTTGCAAAGGTTTTTGTAGCTAAAATATAAGAATAAAGAGTGATGAATGAGTATTCATCACCCCCTATACTTAACTTTGCTAGTCCCTTAGCAAACACTTATTTGAAAAAGAAGTGAAAAAGAGAAAGAAAAAGAAAAAGAGGAGAATGCACATGGATCAAGGTTGAGTATTAAACTTGCCTTCATTAAATTGAATTATGGAGCTCGATCAGATCTTTGGATTATTAATGTGTCGGAACCTTATTTGGACTTAAGCTTAAAACTCAACAGCCTCTAAGTTCCACCAATCTATAATCAAGACTCCTCAATAATCCAGATCAGAACAAGTCACCAAACACAAACCTTGAAGACCCTGAATCTTTCCTTGTAATGTGAATGTGAGGTATAAGCTCTCCACCTCAGAAATGGCAGCTTGACAACCCTCCCCAACAAGGTAACTCTATGACCCCCAATCTGGCCACTCCTTCCTCGAGGATCGGGGTATTCCCTTCTAAGTTCAAATTCAACCGGCTCAAGAAGAGGGGGAAGAAGAGAATGGACCATGGCCAGTGTAGCCAAGTCTCCCTGCTGCAAGCTACATAAAGTGGGACGTGAATCTCAAGCTTGGCTTATTGCACTATATACATACTCCGGTGGGATTATCATTTTCTCTCAGACCCACCACTATTTTGTAGTTATTTTCTTTTTGCATTTTTTTTTCAAGTGCATCTGTACAACATATACATGTGCAGCATATATACAAGGAGTTTTCCTCTTGAGCCAGTAGACTATCCCTCTTTTGAAGCATTATTGCAACCCACAACTCCTGTCGTTAGACCTCATGGCAACCAGACCAAGTTGAGACGCACTTCCTTCACTAAAAGAAGAAGAGAGGTTCCGCCTAGAAGTACTACCCTCATATGCTACCCCAAGTCAAGGAAGGCTGCCTCTTCACCACCTCATCCGTAGAGAGCTCGGTGCTAAGTGCTGTGTCCAAGTAAAGCCATTGTCTATATGAGTCATGTGTGTGTTATTAAGTGCTCTACTTAGGCTCATTGAGATGACATGTGATCATAGCCTAGTGGACTCAAAGAATTAAGTCACCATGGACCTGAAAAGTCTTAACCCTAAGCCCTATAAGGTTCCTCTTAGAATTAGGTGGATTAAGATCTTAATCAAGCTCCATTTCCCAATTTAAATTCAGGCTAGTTTAAATGTCAACTATCATCCAGAAAAACTATATACATATATACAAAGATGCTATTTACACAATATTTACACACATGCAAAATTTTTGAAAAATGTTTTGAAATCATGAATGGATGAATGCATGAAATGCAAGTTTTGCAAAAGTATTTACACACATTTACACAAGATTTTTGCAAACTTTTGATTTTCAAAACATTTTGGAAAAATTTTGTACTATATACATAATTTTGATATGAAAATATTTACACAAACTTTACACAAAAGATTTTTGAAAACATTTTTACAAAAATAATTTGTACACTAGCTATGTATGTGCAAATAAAAGAATGATTATTTACAGGAAAATTTTTTAATTTTTGTGATTTTTAGGGTTTTTAGCCATTTTATTTATTAACACACTCACACAAATTACGAGTTATGGCTAAAGTATATATGGAATATATACACACCCCCTATACTTAGCTCGAACGATGTCCTCAGAGTCAAGAGCGATGAAGAAGACATAACTCGTGCTGTGTATAGGGAAGTGAAAAGGAAGGCTATATACAAAGACGAATGAATGAATAGAAAATCAAGAGGGTCTCGGCTTTTCCCCCTATACTTAGGATCAAATAATCCTAAGTATAGTAGGCTGTACACAAAGGGAAAACCGAGTGGAGAATGTACAGGGTCTACCCCCCCTATACTTAGGGTAAAATATCCCTAAGTATAGGCAGCAAAACAGGGGTAGAAAGAAACAAAAGAAAAACTCGAAGGTCCTACATCCCCCCCTATACTTAGGGTAAAGTACACCCTAAGTATAACACAATCAAAAGATGAAGAAAGGGATGTGGGACTAAAGAATGTGATGATATGGACATCTGGATCTACACAGGTCGGAAGAACAATGATAATCAGGCGTGAGATGCAATAGATGTGAGTCAATAGACCACATCTCACGCAAAATGAACCGGGGCAACATCAACGACCCGCTGCTCATGATCTAGAAATGGCTTGAGCCGCTGGCCGTTCACTCGAAAGGTACTCTCAGAAGACAACTCGGATATGTCAATGCTACCATTGTCGTGTACCTTTCTCACCAAGTAGGGTCCCTTCCATTTGCTCTGTAGCTTCCCTGGAAATATACGAAGCCTCGCATCAAACAACCATACTCTCTGTCCAGGCTCAAAATGTTTGTGGCTGATGTGAGAATCATGCCACTCCTTCACTCTTTCCTTGTAATGTAGGCTGTTTAAGAAGGCGGTATCTCTAAGCTCCTCCAGGGTTGCTAACTCTGCCCTCCTCTAGTCTCCTACACTATCTGGATCTATAAGAATATCAGTGACTGCCCAAAGTGACCTGTGTCTCAGCTCAACAGGTAAATGGCACGGCTTGCCATATACGAGGAGAAAGGGAGATGTGCCCAATGGTGTCTTGAAAGACGTCCTATATGCCCACAAGACCGAGTCCAAAAGCTGTGACCAATCCTTTCGGTCAGGGCGGACGACTTTCTGCAAAATAGTCTTGATCTCCCTGTTCGACACCTCAGCTAGACCATTCGTCTGTGGATGGTAAGGAGTAGCAACTCGATGGTCTATGCCGAACTCGCTAGCAAGGGCCTTCACCTGGTCGTTGATGAAATGAGACCCCCCATCTGAAATCAATACTCGAGGTACCCCGAACCACGTGATGATGTGCTTCCTCAAAAATCTGCAAACTGTCCTGGCATCAGCGGTTCGGGCGGGGATGGCCTCAACCCAACGACTCACATAATCAACGGCTAGCAGAATGTACTCAAATCCCTGACTCTTAGGGAATGGACCCATGAAATCGATGCCCCATGCGTCAAAAACCTCACAGAAGTGAATGGGCTGCATCGGCATCATATCACGCTGTCCACAAGTGCCCATCCTCTGACAGTCAGTACACCTCTTCACGAACTCATCAGAGTCCTTGAAGAGGGTAGGCCACCACAAGCCGGATTGGAGCACTTTCTGTGTCGTTCTCCTCCCAGAATGATGTCCTCCTGCCTCAAGCTTGTGGCAGTAAGTGAGGACGCTATGGTGCTCCTCCTGAGGAATGCACCTATGCCAGACGCTATCCCCTCTTCGTGGTAAAGGATGGGATCCTCCCAGTGGTAGGACTTGGCCTTCGCGAGGAAGGTCTCAAGCCTCTGCCTGGGCCAACCTTGTGGGACTTTCTTAGCAACAAGAAAGTTCACAATCGGCATACCACGGGAGTGAGGCGATAGCAATGATCGCCTCATCTAGGAAGGTCTCACAAATAGGATCAATCTGCTCAGAATCCTCAGGCTGCTCTAATCGGGAGAGATGATCCGCCACCACATTCTTGACTCCAGATTTATCCTTGATCTCAATGTCGAACTCCTGGAGTAGAAGGATCCATCTAGTCAGTCTGGCCTTGGCATCCTTCTTTGCCATGAGGTATCAGATGGCGGTATGATCAGTAAACATGGTCACTCTAGATCCAATAATGTACGATCTGAACTTATCTGGGGCGAACACTACGGCTAGCATCTCCTTCTCTGTGACTGTGTAGTTCCGCTGGGCAGAATCCAATGTACGGCTAGCGTAGTGGATAGCAAACGGGACTCCATCCCTCCTTTGTCCCAGCACGACCCCCATGGCAAAATCGGAGGCATCCGTCATGATCTCGAATGGGAGAGACCAATCAGGCGGCTGGAGAACATGAGCCTCTATAACACACTGCTTGAGAGTCTCGAAGGACGAAAGACACTTGTCATCGACAAGGAACTCGGTGTCTTTCGTCAGTAGGTCAGTCAACGGTCGGGCAATCCTGCTGAAATCATGAATGAATCGTCGGTAGAAACCGACGTGCCCCGGGAATGACCGTAACTGCCGCAAATTGGACGGCGGTGCGAGTTTTCTAATGACATCTACCTTGGCCGGATCGACCTCCATGCCCCTGTTGGAGATGACGTGGCCAAGCACCGTCCCTTGAGTCACCATAAAGTGTCTCTTCTCCCAAGATAGCACCAAGTGAACCTCTATACATCGCTGAAGTACTCGGTCTAGGCAGTCAAGACAGGAGACGAATCTGTCGCCGTAAACCGAGAAATCATCCATGAAGACCTCCAAGCACTCCCCTACCATGTCCGAAAAGATCGACAACATGCATCTCTGAAAGGTCGCAGGGGCATTGCATAGCCCAAATGGCATGCGTCGGAAGGCGTATGTGCCGAAGGGACATGTAAAGGTGGTCTTCTCCTGGTCCTCAGGAGCGATGGCCACCTGGTTGTAGCCCGAGTACCATCCAGAAAACAGTAGTGGCTCTTCCCTGACAGTCTCTCAATGATCTGATCAATAAAGGGCAGGGGGAAATGATCCTTCTTGGTGGCCTGGTTGAGTCTCCTGTAGTCAACGCAGACCCACCAAGAAGTGGGTACTCGTGTAGCAATCTCCTCTCCAGACTCGCTAATCACTGTAGTGATGCCCGTCTTCTTAGGCACCACATGCAAAGGGCTGACCCACTTGGAGCCGGAGATGGGGTAGATAAAATCGGCGCTCCACCATTTCGATATTTCTTTCATGACAACCTCTCTCAGATTCGGGTTCAGCCGCTGCTGGAACTCACGCGACGGCTTCGCCTCATCCTCGAGATAGATATGGTGGGAGCGCAGGGCCGGACTTATCCCCTGGAGATCTGCTACGCTCCATCCTATCGCCTTGCGGTTCTTTTCAAGAACCCCCATCAGACGAGATTCTTGCTCTCCAGTCAAATCAGCGGAGATAATGACTGGGTACTTTTCAGGCTCACCCGCAAGGAATCGATACTTCAGCAAAGTAGGTAGCGGCTTCATCTCTGGACAGCTGGGTGCTGGTGGATCTGGCCTTTGAAAAGTCTGCGTGAACGCTGTCAAATCTGCATGGGAGAACTGAAACTCTCTGTCAATCTCAGAAACTGGAGAAGGCTGCCCTGATGGACTGTCTCTTCTCTGCTCGACATCTACCTCCTCCTCAGTTGTAGGCTCAGTGGAAATCAAGTCTGGCATGTAATCATCACAATCTGCCCAATCAGACTCTGACTCCGAGGGATCTGTATCCTCTAAGGTGGCATCAGCACCACCATCATCAAAGAATCTGTCTCGCGATCAAGAACCAACTCTGCTGCCTCAGAAGTATCCTGGACCAGGAATGTGCTCTCCAAGCTCTCCTCTGCTGTCGTCTCCGCATCAGCTGAATCTGAAAATGAGAGGATGGCCTGTGCTGCTGGGTCTTCCCAAACTGCCTCATCGTCTGTGATCACAAAGTCACAGTCCTGGTGGATGTCTAGCCCAACATCTGTCATCTGCTCTGTGTCTGAAGTGGTCTCCGAGCATGATCTGTCTCTGGCTCGGCTATCCTCGACCGTCTCTATTTGTACACTTACGCCCTCGACGCGAAAGTATACCTTCCCGCTATCATGGTCAGTCACCGCCTTGGCTGTGGCCAAGAACGGATGACCAAGAATGATAGGGGGTATCGGTCACTGAATCAGGGATCTCCATGTCCAACACTATGAAGTCCACGGGGAATTACAGGCCCTGAATAGTGACGACAACGTCTCGCAACAACCCCTTCAGCCTCTTGACAGATCGATCAGCAAACTGAAGGACTATCCTGCTCTGTCTAAGAGTGACCAACTCAAAGCGGTCGAGAAGGGCTGTCGGAAGGAGGTTGATCGAAGATCCGCTATCTAATAAAGTACGGTCGAACCTCTGCTCTCTAATGTGGCATCTGACATAAGGGGCTCCGGAATCTGGCCTCTTGGCCGGCAGACGGTTCTGGATCGCGAAACATGTGGCTTTCGTCAGCACATGGATCTCTGAATGGTGGTTCCTCCTCTTCCTCTTGACTGTGGTCCTGTCTCTCAATGAACGTTGAAGAAGGGGGATGTGCTGCAAAGCCTCCTGAAGAGTCAGCTGTATGTGCAACCGATCTATCATCTGCTGGCTGAACTCTTCCTGATCTCTCTTTTTTGGATTTTCTTTTTTCTTCCCCTTCCCCATCTGAAGGGCTCTAGGGAAGGGGATCACCGGGTCCTTCTCAGATGAAGGACTAGGAAAAGGTCTAGACGGCTCGACGACCGGATCCACACATACATCATGCACCACAGTGGGACCAGAAAAAACCAAACCTTTTCCTCTATTCACAACAGAGTTCCGAGATACATCAGAAGTAGGAAAAACTACAGGTCTCTCAGAATGAACACGGGTGGCCTCAGCATCACCATCGGCTGGATCAACTGGAAGACTCGCGGCCTCAGTACCGCGCTCTGGCTTGGCATAGTGGGTGGCCCCAGTACCACCTCCTCCAACTGGTGAATTGGCGGCCTCAGCACCACCGGTGGAATCAGCATCCTTGGTGGCATCAGTACCACCGTCATCGTCTCTAGTGGCCTCAGTACCGCTCTCCTCCTCCTCGTCAGGCGCTCTGGGTGTATCCTCATGGTGTCGCTCAGACGAGGCACCGCCTGCTGGCATCCTACCGCTCCTAAGTGTGACAAAATCAATATCAAAAAGATATCCAGTCATATTACCAAATGCATCACTAGGAGTAGTATACTTAGTACAAGCTACCTGCTCAGATTTCCTCTTCAGGCTGTTGGGGTTCGGCTCAATCTGGGCAGGTGATGAATCTCCATTTCATCACCTTTATTCTATCATTTTGGCCTTAAAAACCCCATCAAATGCATGTAAATAGCATCAATTTGTTTATAATAGCATTCATTATTTATTGTATTAAGTATACATAAAATAAGGTTTTTAATGCCAAAATTATAGAATAAAGAGAAGAAAAGAAAAAGGAATAAAATATTGCAAATATTTTATGACCCTAACCTCGAGACCAAGGCCAGCATGGAATTGGTCGACAAGGAATAAAGTAGGGGGAGATAAGGGCCAACAGTACAACAAATACCTCATTTATTTATTCATTTATTTATGCATTTTTGACACCAATTTTGTACATAATTATTTATTCATCAAATAAAGAAACTTTGTACATGAAAGTTGTAGATAATAATGTAAATAAAAATACAAAATTGAGTTTGCCTAAAAATAATACTTAATGTACATTTTACACACAGAATAAAAAGCCAAAATCTCAACTTCACAGACCCATATCTTGCAAATAAAAACTCCAAATCACTCAAACTCACTCTAATTGTATATAGATTTCCAAGAACTATTTAATAAAATTGGTTTCATAATTTTTGGATTCCATCTGCAAAGTTAGGTTTTTGGCCCCCATTGTGCAACCTGCCGGATTAAAATATTAAATTTATTCAGTATTCATTATTTTTACAAAATTATATTTTTAGAATTTTGTAAATAATGTATATAAGACATGTACATATTGAAAGTAGAATAAAACAAAAAGAATTTGTAAAATAAAATACGTCTATGCAAGATGTAGGCAAAATACCTATGTTAAGTATGTACATAAATAAAAAGGGAAAACATTCTTTAATTATTTTATTATTTCATATTTTTATAATATTGTAAATATTATATATAATATATCAAAAATACGAATCCAAAATAAAAACCAAGAAAATACATTAAATAAATAAAGTATATACATTATATAGGTAAAATACCTATAAGTATGCCTACTTATATATGCACCTATTTATTTAAATATGAAAATAAACTCATAAAAATAAATAAAAATATATTTATACTCATAAAAATAAGTTATAAATGTCTAAAATAAGAAAATAAAATAATAAAATAAAAATAAACAAAATAAAAATAAATACATGTAAATACACTTATAAATACATCATTAAAATAAATTCATAATAAAACACATCAAAAAAATAAATAAAAATCATAAATAAATAATACATTAATTAATAAACATTTTTTATTTTATAATCAAAATTAAATAAGGTCATTTATTATGACTAAATAATGAGTCAAATTTGTGCAGACGTGGACCAATAGGATTCCAGCATTCGTTGACCGCGGTCAACTCAGCCCTCAGCCTCACTAGCCCGTCAAATCTGTCAGACGTTGCGTTTTCTCCAAATTTTCCCGATCAACCCATCGCTCCAATGACATCGGTCCCTTCACGGAAATTACTCCCAAAACATTGTACATACACACCCATGGCTTATTTCCCCTGTATCTAGCTTGGATTCCTTATTTTTGGCCAGCCAATAAGGGCTCCCATTATGCTCGAAAATAAATCAGCCTCCAGCCCGTCAGATCTGTCAAACCCCTCGTATTCTCCCATTTTTCCCGATCGCCCCGTCCATTGATCGCCTTTGCTTCCTTCACAAGAAATGCTCCTGGTATCTTGTACATCCACGCCCCAATGTTAGATCTAATGTATATATCACCGATTCCTTATTATTTGCCAGTCAATAAGGGCGCATACACATGTTTATAAATAACCCCTCTCCCTCCTCCAAATTTTTTTGGCCATTTCCCTAGCCCTAGAGCTCCCACCTTCGGCCTAGTGTGGATCCATGTGACAGGTGGAGGTCCCCTGAAGGTTGTGGAAGCTCGTGGAGGAAGGAGATGCGCCCACGGCGGCGCTCCAGCAGTCGTCCTGCTCCTTGGCCCTCCAGCCAAGTTCGAGCTGCGCATTTATTTTCAAAGGTAGATTTTTATTCCCGCATTTCGTTACTGTCTTTTATTTTGCATTTAGATTATTAGAATAGCGTAATTTAGTTAAATCGAAGTTCGCCGAAGCTCTGCTCCGGCGACTTCTCCACCGTGCCTCGACTGTGTTCCGACCGCCCTCTCGCGTCCATTTTCATACCCCTTCATTTCACTGCGCTCCAGGCACCCCTCACACACCCAGATCTTCAACCGATCTGGAGATCTGATCTCATTCTTTCACCCATCGCCGGAGATCACCACCCGAGTCCACCCTTCGCCCATTTTCCCTTCTAACGGGACGAGGCAGTTTGCCCTGGTCCCTTGTTTCGTTCTGTGCAGGTACAAGGTGCTTTGAGGCACCTGGAGGTGTTCTTTGACGCTCGCCGGAGGTACCTGGAGCGCCATCTTGACATCGACCTGGTGGCCGCGCTCCGGTGACTTCCTGGCCAATCTGAGGCCTCCTGCGGTTAGCTGGAAGCACCTACGACGTTTTGGGATACCTTGGAGCAGCAAAGGCCGGCGGAGAAGCGAGATCTCACCGGAAGTAGCTCACCCAAGCGAGCATTCTTCTCAGTTCTTCCAGCCGTCTTCCTCGCTGTTGGATGAAGAACAAAATTCCAGGTTGAAGATTCACCGTCCGATGGAACGAGGCCTTCACCGTCAGATCATCTGGGATGATCTAATCTCACGCGTCCATCCGCGAACCGGTGCCAGCTGCTGGATGCATGCCACGTGTCTAAGTGAAAAGGATCCAACCGTCCATCCAACGCGCCTTTTGGGGGTAAATTTCATATACGTCCCTCGCCTTTTTGTATTTATATTTTAATTCTGTAAATAAACTTTTACGTTATAAAATAATTGTTATTTTTACAGTAGGACCCTTGTACTTTCCTTAATTACATTTAGGTCCTCCAACGCCTCACGTGCAGTCCCACGTGAGGCGCGTGAATTTTGCACTATAGCCATGGATCTTTTTGTATATTGGGAAAAAGTTCGAAAACTTTAAATAAATGTTTATTTATGTAGGTATTTTTGCACTATGCCCCCTGTTATTTATTTTATTTGCAAAAATACCCCTGCCAGGCTATTTAATTTTTATGTCTTTCTTCTATTTATTAAAAATACCTATGTAGCTCCTAAAAATTCAGAAAAATTAGGATAAATGCTTCATGTAGTGTTCTTCCACGTCCATATTTTATTTCACATTTTTTGCATTTATCCTAATTTCTAAAAATGAAAAAGTAGCCCTTTTTGTACTGTCTAATTTATAAAATACCAAAAAAAATAAAAAAACATTATGAAAAAATACAAAAAAATTATATATGGTATATTTATATATGTATTGAGTCCAGAAATTGAAAAAACCTAAAAATATGAAAAAGGAAAAAAAATAAAAAATCAGAAAGCTCCAAAATCCAACAAAAAAATAGAAAAACCTTTAAAAAAATATCAAAAATACATTTTTCTCTTTTATAATTATCTATATATTATTACTAATGTATTAAAATTAATATGGGTAATTTTTGAACTTATTCTATATTTTTAAGACCCAAATTATATTCGGCTCTTTAATTAGTCCCATATAAGGGACATTTTTGAAATTTAAAATACAAAAAATTTAGAAAAATTCCAAAAAAAACTAACTAAAAAATATATACAAAAATATAAAAAGCCAAAAAAATATTATATATATATTGAGTATTTATATAAATATTTAACCAGATACTACTCCTCTCTCTCTTCTTATATATATCTCTTTATATATATATGTATACATATATATATTATATAATTAAAAATATGAAGAGAAAATAAAAAAATATATAACAAAATAAAAATTATAAAAACAAAATAAAAATTAAAAAAATATACATAAAATCAAAAACCCACAAAAACTATAAGAATTGGACAGGATCATTGAATTGAATAATTGTACAACCAAGTTCACCACATCACCATTCGCCTCCCACTGTTCGACCTCTACTTGTGCTTACACCTATACACATTTGCATGTAGAGTTATAATAAATTTTAACTCCACATTTTTGGATATTCATTGCATATATTTCATTGTGGGTTAATTGTTGATTGATTTGGGGATCTTTAAGTGGTCAATTCAGCGACTGGATGTATCGCCTTGTGAGATATCTAGACCCTTGATCTTCCCCGAGTCATCAAATGGCGCCGTTGCTGGAGACGCAACGGATTTTGTATGAATTTTGTGTGGTTTTTAATTCATTTATTTAATTCTTTGCTCATGTCCATTATTCATTTCTTTATTTTTTTTTATTGAGATTATTGATTGACTGTTCTGACCCATCTCTTTTATTTATCTTTGATGCGAGGGACCGCCAAGCGAAAGAAGGACCTCCTAGGAGGTCCTATGCACCCAAGCAAGGTGATGTTGGCTCTTCTACACCAGCCAACAGGAGAGAGCATCGAAGGAAGATGGAGGAGAATTTTTGAAGGCAGTCTACTTTATGCATTTTATTTTAATATGTATATTTATGTGAGAGAGTGACACTTAGAATTCTGTAATAATACATGACTCTCACAGGTACATGCCGACTCCCGAGGTCCAGTGCCCGAGGGATTGTTCCCTTGGGGGCCTCAATGATTTTGATGCTTTTCCTTTTCTTTATTTTATTTTGTTTCCATTATTTTGTGTGAATGAGCCTTAGCTTAGGAGTTGCTTGCTCGTAGAGTTAGGTCCAAACATCCTAATATATATTTGCATGTACCTATAGTTCGCTTTGGACCTAGATCAAACTCTAAACAGTCGCCTTGCCATCTCTTAGCCCTTGTGCCACAACGAGCCCCGCAAAGCGCTATCTCCTAAACTCAAGTGTGTTGAGCAGAGGAGGGGTGAGCCAAGACCGGACTTTTTAGGCTAAAGATCGGCGAGCGACTTGTGGTGCTTCACGTTAATAGCAATTTCTGAACCTAGGGCGATTTCTTCGGCTTGCATTTGCATATAGCATAGGTTTCAAATTCTGTTCTGCATCCCGCATGGAGAGAGCTGGGAGGCACTGTAAGTCTTCTTACTTAGCATGCATCATCGATTTCCGACTTGCATGGCTTTTCCGATCTTCTCCCTCTGTTTTTGCCAACCTAGGATGCTTAATGAAAATTGGAACCTCGATAGGCATGTGCATTGAAAATACCCAAAAAAAGTGATAACTCAAATAAAATCAGGACTGCTAACTTTATTGGACCTAAAATAAAACATAATGGACTTCCTTGTCTTGGGGAGAGTAACCCCCTCATTGTATGCGTTTTAAATTGCCCACGTACACACTAAGGAGTAGAGCCCAAATCCCATCAAGCCTCCTTAGTGTTTGTACAACTTTGTGATTCTCACCTCACTCTAAAACTGAAAAGATAAATGATGGTCACTTGACGGTCTTCACTGTGTTGAGTAGGTGAATTGGGGGTTTGCCTTGTGTCTTGATTATGACTTGGAGTCCATTATGCTTTTCTTTCATTATTAGAGTAGTAGGTCCCGTCCGTGCGAGTCATGCATTTTTTATCTTTGAGTCTCTCTACCTCTCTTATACATATACCTCTTCATTTGCATTGAGTCGTGATATTGGCGCTTGAGCTCAATCATTTCTTCGCCAAGTCCTTCGTTTCCCTCTTCTTCACCATCTTCTTCGTATCCACCGTAACATTCCCATCTTTTCCGGTTCGAGGAGAGCCTGCTCTTCGACCACCATTTTTGACGGTGTTTTCGCCTTGTGTGGAATACCCAATTTTGTCTATGTCCTGATCTTCTCGCCCGCCCTCCTCGTTCCCTCTATATCACCCTTCTACCTCCCATGATATTGGCACGCACGCTAAATCAGCTTCTCCACTTCATTGTGTTACCCTTCTTATCCATCCTTCTTGTGTACCCCGTATCACCACTCCCTTTACCCGGGAATGCTGTGTATATTGAGGAGGCCCGCATCGAGGAATATTTATACAGATTATTTAAGTCGGGCATGCTGTTGAGGTTGCCGAGATTGATTTGGTGGATTTGACTTTGGATACATGCATACGAGCGTATTGAGGATTTTTGTTGCTGCATAGAGCATATGTGTGATGCATTATTGAGGAATTTTAGTTCTCGCATACCGGGTTGAGGATGTGGTATGATGAGATGACTTGGTGATAATTTCATGAGTACTAATTGATCTATCTATTTTGAGGTTCCGTCCATTTTGATTTTGAGGATTGACTTATTATTCTGATTTGGACTTCCTGATAAAGGTGTGCGGATCCTGCATGATCTCTCATCTTCCTGTTTGACCCATCCTTGACCTCCTGACTCTTCGATCCACCCATGGCATTTAGAGGAATCTTGATGACATATTGTGCCATCTCAGCTGATTAGAGTAACTTGAGGGACCGCATTGTGAATGACCTGATTATTTGCTCCCTCACATGATCTTATGCCCTCCTATGGATTGATGGATTCACACTATTTCGAGGACCTGAGATTTTATGCCAGCATTTCCATGACCTACATTGATCTAGTTTTCATTGCTCCCCGAGGACTATCTGCAGGAGAATGCGACAATTTCTAGGACTACGGTTTCAACCACTGCTTGGGACGCCATTGTGATGGGACCCGAAACCGAGTCATATGATATGCTTGATTGGCCTCCCCCAGTGATTGTGTACCCGACCTGTCAGTACACGAGGCCAATGTACTAGACTCATCTGAGTCCGCTCTCCTTGACGGTCCTCACAAGGCAGAGCTCCACTTTTCTGATTATTCCCTGCCTAGCTCGTAGCTCCCCGAGGGTTATCTGCGGGAGACTATGACATATTTTCAATCTGATTGGTCTCTTCTGTTGGTAGCCGATTTGTCGACTACTGAGACCACTATGTGGGTCCGTCTGATGGACCCGGCTCCTTCGAGCCCTTCTCTCTCCTTGACGATCCTCGCAAGGTAGAGACACATTCTGACTATTCTTTGCCTAGATTGCATTACTCCCCGAGGACTATCTGTGGGAGCATGCAACCCTCTCTTTACGCTCGGTTCCCCCTACTGACCGTGTCTCCGATCTGCGGAGCGCGGAATTGAGTCGTCTGATATACATGATTTTTGGTCTCATCTTGAGTTGCCTATCCGATCTGTGGATCATGGGACCCATCTGATTAGACTCCTTTGAGTCTGCTCGCCTTGACGGTCCTCGCAAGGTTGAGCTCCTGCTATCTGCTATATTCATGCCTAGCTGGCAACACGTTCCCCGAGGGTTATCTGCGGGACGCTGCCACATTCTTTAGACTTTCTGGTCTCTTCTGCTGGTAGCCGATATGTCGCCTACCGAGACTTTACCTGATGATCCGTCTGACGGATCACTGACGCCTTTGCATCTTCTCGTCTTGCTGACCCTTGTAAGGTCGAGTCTTTTTCTGATTATTCATTGACTAGTATGTACCATTCCCCAAGGGTTATCTGCGGGAGGGTACATCACCTTGTAGGTACTCGGTTTTCACTTCTGGTGTCTCCTATCTGTTGGAGCACGAAGCCGAGTCTTCTGAGCTTTCTACTTGGTCTCCTCTCTGATGGTGTATCCGATCTGCGGATCACGGGACCAAGTCTTCTGATTATGGTCTGATTTCTGGCTCCTTTGAGCCTGCTCACCTTGACGACCCTCGCAGGGTTGAGCCATGTCTTGCGGTATTCGGTGTCTCCTGTGATCTTCTGACCTCATGACCACCGAATGCCACGATGTCTCATATTCTCTATCTTCCATATCTTATTGAGACTATGATTGACCAGAGGAATCTGTACTATTCCTTCTTCCTCCCGGTCTTATAGTATCAGCTCTGTTTCCTCATGCTGACCCTTCGAGCCGATTGACTGATTCATGCTACCGGACCCGATATCTGTACTTTAGATCTATTTTGCTCCGGTAGCCGACACCCACATAACTGCATATCAGGGTGTCTTTTCACCTTCTGACTTCGTCCTTGTTCTCACAGGGAGACGCCGATGAGAGTACGGTATTCACTTGTCAGATACCGTCCTGTACTCCACCAATTTTTCACCGCTTGTATATATGTGTGCCTTGTTCATTCTTTCTCCCGCATGATATGTGTGCCCTAGATCTATCACCATATCTGTGTGTCTACACTTAGGACGTGCCTTGTCCTAAGTATATGGGGGTACACATCGCGTTGTTCTTTCCTTGTTCAGTTTTGTCACTCCTGTTGTTGCCTATACTTAGAGATAGCTCACCCTAAGTATCGGGGGAGTGATGCGTATATTCTCCACGATCTTTTCATCAATCTGTATATACCTATCTTTTCTTCTTTTCCTTTTCATATTCCTTTATCTAAATAAAAGGTGCCTCCCCTTTGTGTCAGTTTCCTATACTTAGGACGTACTTTGTCCTAAGTATAGGGGGGGTGTACCCCTGATTTGTTCATATGTTTATTCCCACCCTTGACCCTCCTTGATTTGTGTACAGTCTGCTATACTTAGGATTACTTGATCCTAAGTATAGGGGGGACGGTCAAATTCTATTTCCTTCATCTCTTATTCTTATATTCTTTAGACTTGTCTATACTCAGTACGAGTTATGTCTTCTCTTTCTCTTTTCCGATCTATGAGGACATAGCTCAAGCTAAGTATAGGGGGTCGTATATACTATGTATATACTTTAGCCATAACTCGTACTTTCACATTCTCTTAATAATATGGCTAATAATTCTTTAAATTCGTTAAAAACCCTTAATAAAAAGATGTGATTATTCCTCAAATTCTTTTTGTATTTAATGATTAATAAATCAGGTGAAAATATTTTTTGCAAAATGTTTGAAAAATAGTTTGAAAATCTTTGTGAAAATCTTTTGAAAACTATTTTGAAAACGTTTTGTTACATGTTTTCAACCTTTGTAAAAACATTTTGATTTGTAAAGTTTATTTTCTTTGTGTGAAATAAAATGTTTGAAAAATTATTTGCAAACGGTTTGAAAAATGGTTGCAAAAATTTGTGAAAATCTATATATACTGTTTTGAAAAACCTTTGCAAAATGATTTTCAAATGTGTGTACATGTTTGTAAAAATGTTTGTAAAAAATTATTTTGGACTATAGTTTTCAAAAATTGTTTGAAAAATTTGTGTCAAATAAGTTTGAGGAATAGATACATCTAATAAAAAATAATAATAAATAAAAATAAAAAAATAATAATTAATTAACAAAATTCTTTAATAAATGTACATATATACCTATAAATAAAAACTAAATTGTAAATTCTTAATTCTTGTAAAATAAAGCAGCACGACCGTATAAATAGTTGTACATATTTTATACGTTGAGTACCAAAATTATTTTATTTGCAAAAATTCTTTGTGTAAAATTCTTCTCTTTGTTTTCAAATTCTTTGAAAAAAAATTGCATTATTCGTTGCATATTTGTAAATAGCATTTGCATTGCATTCATCTTCTTCGATTGAGCTTGATAATTGAACTAGTCCAATAAAGTCAAAGATTGGAGCTTGGTTGGACCTTACCACACCTAACTGCACTGGAACCTTATGGGAACTAGGTTTAAGGTACTTCAGGTCTATTCAGACTTAATTCTTTAAGAAATCAGGGCTAGGTTCAAGTCACCTCAGTGGACTAACTAGAACTTTTCGCAACACACGTATGACTCTTGTCGGCCGTGACCTAACTTGGACACTTGCACATTTCACTTAGCTCAACTCAGTTGGAGTGGTGAGGGGGTTGGATTTGCCAATCTGAGACGCACACGGGTGGAAACATTCGTCCTCATCTAGGGAGGGAAGTGCACCCCAACCTGGTCCAGTTTCAATGAAGTCAAATGACAGGAGAGTGTGGGTTGCGATAAAGCTTCAAAAGAGGGATAGTCTTCTGGCTCAAGAGGAAAAAGTCCTTATGTAAATGATGCTGTAAATAGTATGTTGAAAAAAACTCCAAAAAAGTGGACAGGTTTGTAAAATAAAAAATAAAGTGCCTGCCGGAGTATGTATATATGTTGTATAGAAAATAAGCAAGCTTGAGCATAAAAGTTATACCATGTGAGCCTGCAGCTGGATGACTTGACTACACTGGTCTTGCATCCTAGGATAGGTGGCTACACTGGCTACCATCCATTCTTTTCCTCCCCCTCCTCTTGAGTTGGATGCCACTTGAACTTAGAAGGGAATACCCCGCTCCTCGACGGTAGAGGGTTGGATTGGGGAATCATTGGGTTGTCATTATGGAGAAGCTAGTCTCTTTGTCATTTCAGTTGGGGAGAGCCACTATCACTTACACTGTACAAGTCAGCTTCATAGTCATAAGGGTTTGCGTATGACGTAGGCTAGTTCTGACCTGGCTATTGAGGGGATTTGAACCAAGTTCTGTGACTCTCGAAGGCTGTTGTGTTTTAAATTTGGTTCCCGACTAGGTTCCACACACATTCTCACACCAAGGTCTAACCTGAGCTCCAGACTTTGATTTTGTACAGATGAGTTTAATAATCATGGTCAATTCAATTTATTCTTTGAATTCTTTATTTTTGTTTTTTCTTTTCTTCTTATTCTTTATTCTTTTTGAACTTATTGCATAAGTATTTGCTAGGGACTAGCAAAGGCAAGTATAGGGGGGTGATGAATCTCCATTTCATCACCTTTATTCTATCATTTTGGCCTTAAAAACCCCAGCAAATGCATGTAAATAGCATCAATATGTCTATAATAGCATTCATTATTTATTGTATTAAGTATACATAAAATAAGGTTTTTAATGCCAAAATTATAGAATAAAGAGAAGAAAAGAAAACGGAATAAAATATTGCAAATACTTTATGACCCTAACCCCGAGACCAAGGCCAGCATGGAATTGGTCGACATGTAAAGTAGGGGGAGATAAGGGGCCAACAGTACAGCAAATACCCTCATTTTTATTATTCATTTATTTGTGCATTTTTGACATCAATTTTGTACATAATTATTTATTCATCAAATAAAGAAACTTTTTACATGAAAGTTGTAGATAATAATGTATTTAAAAATACAAAATTGAGTTTGCCTAAAATAATACTCAGTGTACATTTTACACACAGAATAAAAAGCCAAAATCTCAACTTCACAGACCCATGTCTTGCAAATAAAAAACTCCAAATCACTCAAACTCACCTCTAATTGTATATAACTTTCCAAGAACTATTTAATAAAATTGGTTTCATAATTTTTGGATTCCATCTGCAAAAGTTAGGTTTTTGGCCCCCATTGTGCAACCTGCCGGATTAAAATATTTAAATTTATTCAGTATTCATTATTTTTACATAATTATATTTTTAGAATTTTGTAAATAATGTATATAAGACATGTACATATTGAAAGTAGAATAAACAAAAAGAATTTGTAAAATAAAATACGTCTATGCAAGATGTAGGCAAAATACCTATGTTAAGTATGTACATAAATAAAAAGGGAAAACATTCTTTAATTATTTTATTATTTCATATTTTTATAATATTGTAAATATTATATATAATATATCAAAATACGAATCCAAAATAAAAACCAAGAAAATACATTAAATAAATAAATTATATACATTATATAGGTAAAATACCTATAAGTATACCTACTTATATATGCACCTATTTATTTAAATATAATAATAAACTCATAAAAATTAAATAAAAATATATTTATACTCATAAAAATAAGTTATAAATGTATAAAATAAGAAAATAAAATAATAAAATAAAAATAAACAAAATAATAATAAATACATGTAAATACACTTATAAATACATCATTAAAATAAATTCATAATAAAACACATCAAAAAAATAAAATAAAAATCATAAATAAATAATACATTAATTAATAAACATTTTTTATTTAATAATCAAAATTAAATAAGGTCATTTATTATGACTAAATAATGAGTCAAATTTGTGTAGACGTGGACCAATAGGATTCCAGCATTCGTTGACCGCGGTCAACTCATCCCTCAGCCTCACCAGCCCGTCAAATCTGTCAGACGTTGCGTTTTCTCCAAATTTTCCCGATCGACCCGTCGCTCCAATGACATCGGTCCCTTCACGGAAGTTACTTCCAAACATTGTACATACACGCCCATGCTTATTTTCCCTGTATATAGCTTGGATTCCTTATTTTTGGACGGTCAATAAGGGCTCCCATTATGCTCGAAAATAAATCAGCCTCCAGCCCGTCAGATCTGTCAAACCCCCCGTCTTCTCCCATTTTTCCTGGCCGCCCCGTCCATCGATCGCCTTTGCTTCCTTCACAAGAAATGCTCCTGGTATCTTGTACATCCACGCCCCCATGTTAGATCTAATGTATATATCACCGATTCCTTATTATTTGCCGGTCAATAAGGGCGCATACACATGTTTATAAATAACCCCTCTCCCTCCTCCAAATTTTTTTGGCCATTTCCTTAGCCCTAGAGCTCCCACCTTCGGCCTAGTGTGCATCCATGTGACAGGTGGATGTCCCCTGAAGGTTGTGGAAGCTCGTGGAGGAAGGAGATGCGCCCACGACGGCGCTCCAGCAGTCGTCCTGCTCCTTGGCCCTCCAGCCAAGTTCGAGCTACGCATTTATTTTCATAGGTAGATTTTTATTCCCGCATTTCGTTACTGTCTTTTATTTTGCATTTAGATTATTAGAATAGCGTAATTTAGTTAAATCGAAGTTCGTCGGAGGCTCCGCTCCGGCGACTTCTCCACCGTGCCTCGACTGTGTTCCGACCGCCCTCTCGCGTCCATTTTCATACCCCTTCATTTCACTGCGCTCCAGGCACCCCTCACACACCCAGATCTTCAACCGATCTGGAGATCTGATCTCTTTCTTTCACCCATCGCCGGAGATCACCACCCGAGTCCACCCTTCGCCCATTTTCCCTTCTAACGGGACGAGGCAGTTTGCCCTTGTCCCTTGTTTCGTTCTGTGCAGGTAAAAGGTGCTTTGAGGCACCTGGAGGTGTTCTTTGACGCTCGCCGGAGAACCTAGAGCACCATCTTGACATCGACCTGGTGGCGGCGCTCCGGTGACTTCCTGGCCAATCTGAGGCCTCCTGGGTTAGCTGGAAGCACCTGCGATGTTTTGGGATACCTTGGAGTAGCAAAGGCCGGCGGAGAAGCGAGATCTCACCAGAAGTAGCTCGCTCAGGCGAGCGTTCTTCCCAGTTCTTGCAGCCGTCTTCCTCGCCGTTGGATGAAGAACAAAATCCTAGGTTGAAGATTCACCGTCCGATGGAATGAGGCCTTCACCGTCAGATCATCTGGGATGATCTAATTTCACGCATCCATCCGCGAACCGGTGCAGCTGCTGGATGCATGCCACGTGTCTAAGTGAAAAGGATCCAACCGTCCATCCAGCGCGCCTTTTGGGGGTAAATTTCATATACGTCCCCCGCCTTTTTGTATTTATATTTTAATTCTATAAATAAACTTTCACGTTATAAAATAATTGTTATTTTTGCAGTAGGACCCTTGTACTTTCCTTAATTACATTTAGGTCCTCCAGCGCCTCACGTGCAGTCCCACGTGAGGCGCGTGAATTTTGCACTATAGCCATGGCTCTTTTTGTATATTTGGAAAAAGTTCGAAAACTTTAAATAAATGTTTATTTATGTAGGCATTTTCGCACTATGCCCCCTGTTATCTATTTTATTTGCAAAAAATACCCCTGCCAGGCTGTTTAATTTTTATGTCTTTCTTCTCTTTATTAAAAATACCTATGTAGCTCCTAAAAATTCATAAAAATTAGGATAAATGCTTCATGTAGTGTTCTTCCACGCCCATATTTTATTTCACATTTTTTGCATTTATCCTAATTATTAAAAATGAAAAAGGAGCCCTTTTTGTACTGTCTAATTAATAAAATACCAAAAAGATTAAAAACATTATGAAAAAATACAAAAAAATTATATATGGTATATTTATATATGTATTGAGTCCAGAAATTAAAAAAACCTAAAAATATGAAAAAGAAAAAAAAAATAAAAAATCAGAAAGCTCCAAAATCCAACAAAAAATTGAATAACCTTTAAAAAATACCAAAAATATATTTTTCTCTTTTATAATTATCTATATATTATTACTAATGTATTAAAATTAAATTTGGGTAATTTTTGAACTTATTCTATATTTTTAAGACCCAAATTATATTCGGCTCTTTAATTAGTCCCATATAAGGGACATTTTTGAAATTTAAAATACAAAAAAATTAGAAAAATTCCATAAAAAATAACTAAAAAATATATACAAAAAAAATAAAAAGCCAAAAAAATATTATATATATTGAGTATTTATATAAATATTTAACCAGATACTACTCCTCTCTCTCTTCTTATATTATATCTCATTATATATATGTATACATATCTACATTATATAATTAAAAATATGAAAAGAAAATAAAAAATATATATAACAAAAATAAAAATTATAAAAAAAAAATAAAAATTAAAAAATATATATAAAATCAAAAACCCACAAAAACAATAAGAATTTGACATGATCATTGAATTGAATAATTGTACAACCAAGTTCACCACATCACCATTCGCCTCCCAGTGTTCGACCTCTACTTGTGCTTACACCTATACACATTTGCATGTAGAGTTATAATAAATTTTAACTCCACATTTTTGGATATTCATTGCATATATTTCATTGTGGGTTAATTGTTGATTGATTTGGGGATCTTTAAGTGGTCAATTCAGCGACTGGATGTATCGCCTTGTGAGATATCTAGAACCTTGATCTTCCCTGAGTCATCAGCAGGGATGGCGTCTTTCCCTCTCACATGTCCCGCATCTCCTGGCGGAACTCGTCCATCTCCCGTCGAAAGGTTGCCTGCTGATCGGTGAGAAGGCGAGCTATATCATCCAAGACGGGGCTCTCATGGGAGCCCGACGGGTAGCCTCTCTGGTAGTGAGGCTGCTGGAACTGGTGCTGTGCTGAGAGGGGTACGGGTGATGCTGCTGCTGTTGGTGAGGCTGGTCTCGCCTCCAAGGTTGTCCCTGCTGATAGGGACGAGGACCATACGACGACTGCTGCTACTGCTGTGGTGGGTACACTGGGGGCTGCTGCTGCTGCGGCTGGTGATCCCTCTGATGGTCGTACTGGCCACCCTGTCCTGATGACTGCTGCTGGGGCTGGGCACCTCCGGTCCCCCAACGGAATCCGGAATGGTCTCGTCGGATTACCGGGCTGAGGGCAGTCATACCAAATCCCGTTGACATCCATCAACGGCTCTACATCGAACTGGGGTGGCGGGAGTACTGCCAGAGGCTGATCCGGTTGGTATACCACCATCTGCAAGTCTGGAGATGGTGGTGACTGGTAGATGGGCTGCGGCTGCTGGTACGGCTCCGCATGTACAAGGTGAACCTGTCTAGGCTGCTGGTGTGAGCTGGAGCGCTGGGACGAGCTGCTGCTGCTGCCGGAATCGCCTCGCAATTGAAGACGGGGCTGGGAAGCCGTCTGTGCCTCCTGGAGACACATGAGCTGGGTTTTCATGTCGCTCAGAGTCTGTGCCATCTGCTCCATCAGAGTGATGCCCGACACTACTTCTTCTCAATCAACTCCATCCGGTCCAGCTTCTCACTGATAATCCCCATGTCTGCGGCTGATGACTCTGCCTATGCTGATGCTACTGCGGACGAACTGGAAGGACCGGCGTCGACCCGTGCTATCCTCTGGTACTGCACGGTCTGTGGCTGCTGGGGTCTAACCTAGGTATACAATCGGGTCTGGGACATCACCATGTAGTTCTCAGCCATCTCCTTGTAGATGGCCCAGACCTGGTCGTGATCCTTGGTGAAGTAAGACCCGCCACAAGAAGCATTCACCAAGCCCTGAAGCTCTGGTGTCAGCCCGCTGAAAAAGCTTTGCACGAGGTTCGACTTGGAAATGTCGTGGTGCGGGCATCTATCAGTCAGCTCTCTGAACCTCTCCCATGCCTCATGGAACTGCTCGTTGGGGAGCATGGAGAAGTTGCTGATCAGGGCTCTCGCGGCATTGGTCCGCCCGAGTGGATAGTACTTATGTAAGTACTCAGTGCGGAGCTGCTCCCAAGTGTAGACAAACTTCACCAGATGTTTCAGCCAGGTGGCCGCTTTGTCTGCCAAAGAGAAGGGGAATGCAATCATCCGTATCGTGTCCTGGTCCACCTGATGATCGTGGACAGTACTGCAAATCATGGGAAACTCCTGAAGGTGGAGATGGGGCTCCTCGGTGACGAGCCCGTGGAAGCGGAGGAGAAGCTGCAAGGTGTTCGGGGGGAACTTGAAGTCCCCCACGATGGCTGGTAAAACAACCCAATGATGCATCAGGGTCGATCCGAGGTTGTGCAACTCCCGCATCGGTCTCGGTGGGTCTCCTGCTCCTGCCGCTGCGGCTGCTGTGGCAGCTGCTGCTGCATCATCTGGGACTCTCGGCCCGTCTCTACGCTGCTCTCGCTCTGCTCTCATATGCTCCATCTCTCTCCTCATATCTAATATGAAAGCTCCCTGATCCCTCAACTGCTGTTGTATCGTCTCGAGGGAGGCGATCAGGGTGGAGTTGATCGCACCCTGGTCCAGAACAAAATGCTCGGGCTGTGGACCTCTAGAGCGATCATCGGAACTACCGGCCATGGTCTCTGCAAAATCAAACGATCCATACTCAGGTGCCGATAAATCTGAAAGTCTCTCCTCTGGCACTGGCCTCTCGAAACAGAAAGAAAGGGGGTCGAGGGGGAACAGGGTGGAATCATACTCGGGTTCGGAGAGCTGGTCTCGGCTCTCGCGAACCAACCTAGATGAACCGGTAGACGCGCCCGAAAGCGGTGCAGCCAGAGGCTGCCTAAGAGATCGTCTGCCCATCATCTTGATGTGGCGAGTAAGGCGGATGAGATCTGGAGAAACTATGATCACAAGCAAACCCCAAGTTCACCAACGCAACACGAGCTGAAGACCGTAAAGGCTCGGTCAATTTATCTTGTCAAATTTTATTTTGGTGAACAATCAAGATATCAGAGCGATTATGTGACCTGTTGGGATACCCGATACCTTCCCAACCGATTGTCCCGCACAGAAGAGTCGGTAATCAGTCGAGAAGAGTACGGGAGGGCTCTACCTAGTGTTCGGGTCACTCTTTCGCACAATCAAACCAAGCAATGAGGGGGTTGCTCTCCCCAAGATAAATTTTTAAATCAAGTGTCTTTTAGTGATCAATAGTTTTAGCAGTCCCAATTTTATGATTTTTCTTTTTAGGTCTTTTTCAATAAAAATCAAAACGCCTAACGAATTTTTTGGTTCTCCTGGTTATTAAGTCAAAAATGGGGGGAGAAGATGAAAAAGCTGATGCGCGATGAAATCAATGATGCATGCAAAGTAAGAAAGGCGTACCTGACTCCAGCACTCTACATGCAATATGATCCGCGCAGAATTGAAAGACAGAAAGTAAACTACCTATATGGTGCAGCGGGAAAAGCCGAGGCCTAAGTAGGCAACTTCTACTCGAAAGAACCGTCTAGCTGGTCACCAGCCTTCGATCCAGAGAGTCCGGTCTCGGTCTACCCCTCCTCCTCCCGATAAATCGGGTTCAGGAGCAGCGCTTGGTAGGGTAGGCTGCAGCACGTAGGCTCGAAGGAAATGAATCAGCTATTTTTATTAATATTTTATTAGTCGGTCCAATTAACGATCTATAGGCACAAGCAATCTATTAGGTGTGTGGATCCTACTCAGTACGGCACAGTCAAGCAGAAAGTCCTACGGCTAGGGGCTCGAGAAAAACCGCGTAAAACCGTAAAAGGCAGCGAAAAACAAAAACCAAGAAAAAGCCGCAAAAAACCTAAGGGTCCCTCGAGCACACCGGTGCTCGGTGAAACAGACCATGAGAAGCTGTCCAAGTCCAAGTCATGTTGTCCCTGTGTTATTACAATAGTTCAAATGACAGAAATAAAATCTAATCTACTCCTTGCCCACTCAGCTACTCTCTCACGCTCTCCTGTAGCTCCGTGCAGAAAGAAGCCGCCTCCGAATCCTGCGGTTGCGTCGGCTTCTCGAGAGTCGCTGCCTCGGTCCTCAGGCCCTCGCAAGAAAGCAACAAAGTGTTATCAACCTGATAAAGTAATCAAATATAGACAAGAAAACAAATAGGGGTATATGTGCAAAAATGGCAAATAAAATAAACAATCAAAATCAAATAAAAACAAAAATAGAAGAAAAGAAAATAAAATAAAAGAAAACAAAAATAAGAGAAAAACAAAAAGCCGCGAAAAGCCGCGGACTCAGAAAGAGCCGCGGAAAGCCACGAAAAAGAAAACAAAAAGAAAATGAAAAATAAAGAAAAAGACTACTAAGCTGTGCTCCCCGGCAACGGCGCCATTCTGATGAGCCGAAAAAATCCTAATGATCCGGATCAGGTAAAAATATCACTCAGGTCGTTGCGACCCGGATCTATAGAGACCTCAGCTCAATCAAGAAAATCAAGTGCAGACCACCAAAATAGAGTAAAAATCAAATAAACACGATAGCGATCCTGGCTATTGGATTAGCCTGGTATAGCGACCAGGGTCGGACTCAGGGAGCACGTGATGGCCTTGCGGCCTACAAAGTAGTCTAAAAAGAAATAAAATAAAATAAAGGTATTTTTGGTGGATTTTTAATCTTTTTATATTTTTTTTGGATTTTTAATTAATAAATAAAATAAAGAAACCAATAAAACAGCGAACTACAAACAATTATTTAATCACTTAAAAATCACTCAAAAAATCAAATAAAAATATTTTTATGTTTTTTTATATTTTTTACTGTTTTTGGTTAATTTTTGATAATTTTCTGATTTTTATTGAATTTTTTAAAAATCAAACAAGGCAGAAAAATGAAGGTACTGTCCAGTCAGGTGTCAAGGGCCAATTTAAAATGCAAAATGGCCCTATTAACACCTGAAGGTAATTTTCCTGTAAAGATCAAAACACAAGGAAAATTTGGCCACTGGAATTATTATTTTTGGTTTTTTCAATTAATTATTAGAATTTTTATAGGGTTTTTAGTGTTTTTCAATTTTTATGGGTTTTGTATATCCAAAAATGACCAAAATTGGTCAGAAAATCAAACGAGGCAAAACTACTGTATATTTTTTTGTAATTTTTAGAGGTGTTTTAATATTTTTTTTGTGATTTTTAAAGTTAGACAGTAACGAAAATGAGTGTTTTTGAATTTTTAAAAATAACAAATGAAATAAAAAATGTCTCCAAAAATTAGAGAAAATTTTACACTATGGCAGGAGCCATGTTTCCAATTTTCATCAATTTTGGAGTTGATTTGCTATTTTATTAAAAATAAAAACAATGGTACAGTACACAGGGACCTGTACGCAAATAGTAGAAAGTCCAGGGGGTCTGGTGCAATTTCTCCACGAAATCATGCGCGAGACCTGGGCACTCAGGGACCTATCTGCAAGGAAACTTAGGTCCCTGGACTAATTAGTAACACGTACTAAAAGTCCAGGGGCGTAAGTGTGAATTACCCACTAATAAACGTACATGCACAATAAAACCACGCACAGGGGTATTTCTGCAAATATCAAAAGTATAAATGCATTCAAGAACACCCTGAAACTATGAGTCCATACATGCAAATAACCCAACAAGCACGTGTTGAAGCACGTGTCTCACTACACACAGGGGCATACACGTAAATACCAGAAACTACAGGGTCCTCTATGCAATTTACCAAACACAAATGAAAGTTTTAAAATATTTACAGGACCTAAGGTTAACAACTAAAAATCTAAGGGCCTAAGAGATGTTTACCCTTTATTTAAGTCGATGCCTGGATGCTCGCCACGTGTAGATCCAATGGTAGAGAAGAGGCGCGGCTAACATTGGGGTCCTCGGCTCGAATCGAACGACAGGGGCCTCGCCACGTGGAAGATCGGGCGGTTGGGAAGCAACGTGGGAAGCCCTCGCTGATCGGACGGTCCCGATCACTCCTCCAAGGATCGAACGATGCTGGCGGCTCCTCAAATGGACGGCTGAGATCTGAACTGGAGCTGGAGGTCAATCGGACGGCTCTGGAAGGTCCTCAATGAACTGGATGCCGGCGAGGTTCGCCGGACTCGTGTGGGTGCTGTAGGCCTCCTCGCGGGCTGCTGAAGATCGGAGGAGAAGCTCCTTGGCCTCCCGCGTCGACTGGTACCCTCCGATGGTGGCGAGGAGCTCTGGAGAGCTCCGGCGGCACTGGCGGAGGAGGAGCAGCTGCTCCAAATGGTCGAGACCCTCATATGGGCTCGAATGGACCTGAAAAGCACAGAAACGCACTCGCGGGTCGAGGGCAAATTGCCTCGACCCTGTAAGCAGGGGTGAAGGTGGTCGGTGCGGCGGGGCGTGCAAGCTTCGGCGGAGCGACGACGAAGGAACTCGACACCCAGTTCCTTTGCGAACTGGGGTGAATGAGTGGGCGGAGAAGATGCGCGGAGAGAAGGCGATCGTGATGGGCGACTCCGATGGTCGGAACGAAGGCGAGGATGGTCGGAATCAAAGAGGAACGGCGATGGGTCGATTTGGGGGAAAATGGAAATTCGGGAAAAAGAAGAAGGAGAAGGGCTACCTAATGGATGCAATCGACTGTGGAGGAGCCGGGGGTGCGCCAGGTCCTAGTCTCAAGGACCGTCGGTGTCCGAGGCTCGAGCGTCACCTCCAGGTGGCGCACGGCGGCGCGTAGCTACCGGATCGATGGTCGACTCGTCTCCTCCTCGCTGCAACACTGTCTGGAGTGAGCTGTCACTCTCGCGGAGGCGATGGAGGTCCTTGGGTGGAAAACGAATGATCAAAGATGAGTGAAATCGGAGGCGGAGCTAGGACATTATACGGCAAGGGGTCCGGCTAAATCAGGTCGGGCAGGGCACGGCAAGGCGCGGATCCCGATGCAATCAACCGGGCGAGGATCTCGGATGTACGAGGAAGAAGTGGCAAACAAGGCCAAATTAATTTTAATGGAAAAGAAGTCCAATTTAGCCAATTCGTATTTTTCCTAGAATCTTAATCCAGTGATGAATGCAAAACACATTTTTTTAGAATTTTCAGGGTTAAAATGCAATAAATAAAAATGTACACTTTTTATGGGTTTTTTTCACAATTTCTCACACAAACAGTAAGCAAAAATTATGAAAAAATTACTGGAAAATAAACATGATGCAAGAAAGCTATACTAATTTTTTTTGGAATTTTTTGATAAGTTATGAATTTTTTATGGATTTTTTTAGTGAAAATAGAGTGACAGTGAGTAAATAATTTCTAATAAATCCACATTGTCAAATTAATTAGAATGCGAATTATCTCAGAAAGGTATTTTCATGTGGCATACAGGAGACTTGAAATTTCGCAAAAAGGATATACGTGGATTTAATTAAAAATCAAATACTAAAAACACTCTACAATTTATTTCAGGCACAAGACATCTCCATTTTAGATGAAATTTGGATAGTAAGTTCATCACATATCAAGGCATCATGTAAACTTTTTGTGGAATTTTTAGAGCAACCGTTTGTGAGATATAAATTTAAGAGTCCAGATTGGGTAAAATATGCAAAAGTTCAGTTGCACAATTTTATTTAATTAACAATATCTCACAAAAATAAAAATAAATATTCAGATGACAGAGAATAAGTTGCTCCACACAATGCTATTTTTCTTTAAATAAAAGGATGCCAAAACAAGGTCCAAATTCAAGTACAAACACAGGGGTATTTGTGCAACACAGAAAACAATATTTACAAAGAAAATATATACAGGGATTGTTATGCAATATTAGAAACTTTACAAAAAAGTTATACAATTTTTACAAAATAAAAAAAATAAAAGCTACCTTCTTCTTCCTCCTGGACCCGATGGGAGAAGAACCCAAAGGGGGAAGTGCTTGGCGGCGGCGGCAGAGGTTGGCGACGGCGGAGGGCGGTGGTGCGGAGGTGCGGCGGAGAGCGGCGCGGAACCGCGGCCGGCTGGTAGTGGCGTGGTGGCGCGGTGGATGGCTGGAGCTCGACGGTGAGGGGGCGGCGGTGCCGCACTGCTGATGGCGGCGAACGGCAGAGCGGCGAGAGGCGCGGCTGCTGGGCGGCGTGGCGGGTCGCCGCTGGTGGAGCGACGCCCGTGGTGGCGGCTACGCCGCTTGATGGTGAGGGCGACAGGTGCGCCGCTGCCCGTGGATGGAGGGGGCGGCGGTGCACTGCTACCCGTTTTTTTTTATTTTTTTTTAAATTTCTTTTTTTCTGCTGTAATAAAACAAAAGGTTTTTTTATTTTTTTTTAATTTTTTTAATTTTTTTTAAAACAGGGAATGAACATGATGGAAAAAAAACTTATAAGGTGGGTTGGTGGTGGTGATGATGATAAACTAAACAAATGGGGAAAAAATGGTGTGATGGTGGTGGGATGAAAATGATGGTGATCAACATAAAAAGAAGACAAAATATTAGATGAAATAAAATAGCAAGAAAAATGAGGAGAAATACTTACCTGATATTCGCCGGATTTGCGGAGCAGCTACGTTGGACTCCTGTCGTCGCTTCGATCCGATTGGCGAAATAAAATCGAAGAGGCTACGCGAGCTCGATGAGGAACTCGTGACGCGGAGCGGAGCTCCGCAGATCTCGCCTGAAGGAGGTCGTCGCTTGAGGAAGACGCTTCGCCGCTGTCACCAACTCCACGTTCCAAGCTCTCTCCTTTTTCTATAAGAATGGAGGATAGGCAAAAAATGAGGATGGAGATGTGTATAAAAGAGATGGAAGGAATGGAGGTTAGAATGGAAGTGGAGTAGAATGGGAGGTTAAATTAGTGGTGGAGTTGAATGGGAAGTTAGATGGATAATGGTGTGGAATGGAGGTTGATGAAATAAAAAAAGTTAGTGTAGAGAATATGATTAGATAAATAAAAATAAAAGTAGGCTACTAAAAAGAGAAAATAAAATAAAGAAAAGAAAAAGAGTGGGGAATTTACAAAAAGAAGATATACAACATGTACATATTTTTTTTGTTTGCTTTTCTTTTTATATTTTTTATCTTTTTAATAGTAGCTATGTACAATAGGAAAATACAATAAAATACTACAATCAAAATACAACACCACAATGATTTTTTTTGGATTTTTAGTAATTAAGAAAGATAAAATAAAAAATGAAGAAAGAAAGAATATCTACATTATATACAATGTAAATCTAGGTCCCAAAACCCAACTTTTCCAAACCAGCTCCGATTTTAATGAAACCATTTCCGTTGAATAGATAATTTTCTAACTTGAACTTTAAAAGTGAGTTTGGTGAATTTGGAGTTCATACGGAGCGGGAATTTAGCTTGGAAGTTGGACTTTACAGCTTTTTCTCTTTGAGATCTAGGAGCATTTATTTGAGGTGAAATTTGTTTTGTATTTTTATATTTTTATATACATTTTTATAAACAAGTTAGAGAAAGAATTAGGCAAAAAGGAGTTGAAATGAAGTTATTAAAAATACATGAAGTTTTGGGCTATTTACAAGTATAAAACTCCTTTATTTTTGTGGCTTTATAGTGTTAATTTATTTTATATAATCCAATATACAATAATTAGTGTGTTTTATTTACAAGAGTTATTTTGTTAATTTATTGATTTTATGGATATTTATTTGGGATTTTACTCGGGGATTTTGCTAAGATCAAGATATTGCGATGATGAATCGCGGATTCATCACGCCCGGAAAGATCGGATTTGGTGATCGGGTCGTGACGTAGTAAATCGGCGAAATCGGGTCGGGCGTCACTCACCCATGTGAAGTGGTCCAAGGGGGGGAGTTGACCGGGGGGTCAACGTCCCCGTGGACCAATGGGGACAAGCCACGTGGAAAAGATTTGGAAATTCATTTAAAAATAGAGGATGGCCGAATTATTAAAAACTTAAAACATGAAAAATGTTTGTTTTAATTTTTTTCTATTTTTTTTGTGATTTTTAATTATTTTTTTGAAATAAAAATAAGATATCTACATTCTAGTGCTATACATAGGTATATATAATAAGGGTTTTTTATTTTTGATTTTTAATTAATTATTTTTGTTCATTTTTATTCCCATTTCATATTTTATTTATTTATAGCATAAAATTAGGAATAAAAGGGTATTTTTATTTTTATTTTATTATTTTATACAAGGGTGAAATAAATAGATATATACAAGTATATACATGGTATATGTACAATGTTCTTTTTTATTTTTAATTTTGTTCTTTTTATTTGATTTTTGTTTTTATAGTTTTTATTTTATTTATTTACAACATAAAAGATCGAACATATACAAATTTTATGGAAATTAATTTATTTATTTACAAGGCTAAATAAATATAGAGGTGGTTGTATGTACATGGTGAATATGTACAAGTGAATATTTTTATTTTCTTTTTTAATTTTTCTATTTTTATTTGGATTCTATATTTACAAATATATACAAGCTCATTTTATTCTATTTTTAGAGGAAAATATTTTTATTATATTTACAGGGATATTTACACACATGAGCCCCTATCTCTCTCTACTTTGGCTTTTATGCGGTCAGGCCCATGCTGAGCCCTCCCTTGGGATTAGGTTGCTCAATATTTATTCTAAATATTTCCCTCTTTTTCTTTTTATTCTTTATTCTTTTATTTTTTGCACAAAAACATGCTAATTATTAGTTTTTACACAATGCATGCCTTGGATAATTATTTGTATTTACACATATCTACATGTATTTGCAAAGGTTTTTGTAGCTAAAATATAAGAATAAAGAGTGATGAATGAGTATTCATCAATCACCATGAGGGGGATGACTAGAGAAGATTGCACTGGTAGTTACCACGTGTGGTTGTTCACACCACAGTCCCCACATGGACATACATTTTACCATCTTGGGAGATATTTTAGCCGATTCATCAACTTCAGAGCCTTCACGAGATGATTTATTTGGGACAACACACGAGGGAGATATGAAACCATTTGAGTGTGTGGCACTTCATGCTGATTCAGACAACATACACCAGCCAGAGGATGTGGATTCTACTACATTTCAAATGACGGACGTGTTGTCCACCACTGTGAGTTCCCAGAGCCAGACATTTGTCGAGTTCCCGTTGGTTTTACAACTAGAGTTTGAACCAATCCCACACTTTCACGTCGAAGATTCTTGTATTCTAGATCTGCTAGTATCCCAAGAAATGGAGGAGGATCCCACATTTCAGCTATCCTTTCAATCATTTCAGTGTCCACGTCCACCTGATTCAGCTATCCTCTCAGATTCAGATACACATTTGGATGCATCTCAGCATAGAGAGCTTGATGATGGGCACCATTTTGATTTGACAGATCTAGATAGTCCCGTATTTGAGCCTTATGTCCTCCAGTTTGATGAGATTGATACATTCCATGAGGACCAGATGTTAGCAAGCATTGTCGCAACTCAAGGATCAGTTTCAGACACTTCTACAGCTTCTGCGTTGTTGATGAGTACCATTTCCTATTTCCAGATTATTCAGAAGCCGTCTTCAATTGATGGGACCTTTTTGTGTGAGGAGTGGGTGCTTGACAGTGGTGCGTGTTCCCAGTTAGATTATGATTCATCTCTCTTCATCGATGATTTTGCTTTACTCCCCGAGGGTTATCTGCAGGAGGATGCCACGTACCATGTGTATTCGATTTCACTGTCTGGGAGTGTATCCGATCTGTCGGATCATGAGACCGAGTCTTCTGATACGTCTGATCTAACCGAGTCTGAGTTTTCTCTCCTCGACAACCCTCGCGAGGATGAACCGATCTTTGAGCTATTCGATGATGTTGCTGATTTCTGTACATGTAATGCATCTGATATCAGCTTTCTTAGTGCATCTCCTGATCATGACCTTCCATACCTTTTTGAGACGGTGATTAACGGGGAGGATTCCACGACTGATTCTTCTTTCTCTACATTCAACTTCTTCAGCTCTGCCCTTCCACTCCATTTTGATCTTGAGCCAACGCATTCTTTTGTGCTACCGGATCCTGATTTCATTCTCCCATATCTTTACCCAGTAGCAGACACCTGCCTAATTGTTTACTTGGGCGTCATAGTTTACACTGTTGACCTCGTCGTTATTCTCCTACCGAGACTACGATGACAGTACGATATTCGCCTCACAGATGCCGTCCTAAACCTCGATACTGCGTTATCCTAGCCTTTGCGCCCAGCTAGGGGCGTAAATTCTAGCGCTTGTTGAGAGGCACCTCAACATTGTCTTACTTGTCTAAATCCATTCTGTCCATATCATTCATTCTTTCTATCTAACACCCCATCTCCATCTTATGATTATGCTATACTTAGGGTGTACCCTAAGTATAGGGGGGATGTCAAACTTGTGATTATCTATTTGATTATATTACCTCTGTTCTGATTCCTATATTTAGGGATATTTTACCCTAAGTATAGGGGAGGTAGTATCTGTACATCCTATTCCTCGGTTTTCCCATCTGTACAGTCTTCTATACTTAGGATTTCTTGAACTAAGTATAGGGGGATCACTAACTCCTATTGATTCTATTCTTTTATTCGTCATTGTAGCATAGCCCTTCTTTTCACTTTTCTATACATAGCACGAGTTATGTCTTCCTTTGTCGCTCTCGGATCACTATGAGGACATAGTTCGAGCTAAGTATAGAGGGCTGTCGTATATATTGTATATATATACTTTATCCATAACTTGTACTTTCATATTTTTTAATATGGCTAAAATTCTGTATAAATACATGTAAAATTTAGAAAAACCAACTAATAAAAAAGATGCAGATATTTCCTCAAATTTCTTTTTGTACATACTGATTAAATAGTCAGGTTAAAATATTTTGAAAAAATATTTTGAAGGTAGTTTGAAAATTTATTTGGAAAATCTATTGAAAACTATTTGAAAAATGTTTTGAAAAATATTTTAACCTGACTTATTAATCAATATGTACAAAAAGAAAATTGAGGAAATATCTACATCTTTTTATTACTTGGTTTTTCTAAAATTTACACGTATTTATACAGAATTTTAGCCATATTAAAAAATACGAAAGTACGAGTTATGGCTAAAGTATATATACAATATATACAACACCCTGGCAACTCGGTTTAAGTATGCAAATAATCAATGGTCGTTGTGACCCGAATCACCAAGCGTAATCAACAAGAAAAATATATAAAATCACTTTAAAAAAATAATCAATGAAAAAGTAAAAGGTCTTCGTTATTTTTATTTACCTGGTATAGCGACCAGGGTCGAACACAAGGAGCACGATTGAAAAACTAAGGAGTCAAATTTCGATAATAAAAAAATGATTTTTTAGTTGTTTTTAATTTTTCAATTTTTTTACTTTTCAAATAAGGAACAATATGCAAAAGGGAAGAAATATACATACCACATTATTTTTTGTATTTTTCAAAATGGTCAAAAATTCTCAAAAAATTGTAAATAAAATATTTTTAGGTCTTATAATTTTCAAAATATTTTTGGTTATTTTTCAAAGTTTTTCTGATATTTTTATGATTTTATAAAAATCAAACAGTAGCAAGAAAGGTAAATTATGCACAACCTCGAGTAATTTACAACTTAAAAATATTTTAAATGCCTAAAACCATTAAGAATTATTTTTATGCTAAAATATAAACAACTCCTATATACAAGAACTGAAATCACTATTTTTAGATTTTTCTAGAATTTTCTACAATTTTTCTACGAATTTTAGTATTTTACAAGTTTTTTTGGATTTTATAAATAATTAATGAGTAAAAAACAATAAAATATACTTAATTTATTTTTTTTTCAATTTTTGGAGCAATATTTGATTTTTTATGCTTTTTCAATTTTTAGGTAGAGAAAATGATGCAGTTTTTGAATTTTTTAAAAGGTCAAATAAAAATAAATTACAATTAAAATTTTATAGATGAAAAGACAAACAACATGAATCTACACATTTTTTTGTAGAATTTTTTGAGCGAGAAAAATATTTATTTCAATGAAAAGAACAACAAAATAATGTCTTAATAATAGGGGCTTATTTGTAAATACTTAAAGTTTATGCATCAGTGAATAACATGAAATAACTAAAGGGGGATTTTCACAATTTACCCAATAAACACGTGCAACACACATGAGTGGAGCTGGTAGGGGTATTTTACAAATTTGGAAACCTTGATGACTTTGTTTACAATTTGCCCAAAATATATTTTATTCTTGAGAACTAGGGTTCCTCTATCTCCTCCGTTTCTTCTCATGCGAGCTAAAGGGAGAACTGTTGCCGCCCCTATCTTCTTATTCTCCAACAAGGTGGCGCAGACTAGCGCGTTGGACATGAGCGAGGGCTTCATCGGTGGCGGCGCGGCCAGGCGGTGATAGTCGCTGGCTGGAGACGGCAGGGCAACTGGGCGGATGGCGGTGAACGGTCGGGCTGAGACACACAGCTGCTCTGCACGGTGGACGGAGGTTCGGGCGGCAGAGAAATCGGCGGCAGGTGGAGCTGTGAGCCGCGGGCTGAGATGGTCGCGGTTGCGGGGGCGGTAGAGATAGGTGGAGGCGAGGACACGGCGTTGGACGGGAGCGGGCCTTGGAGGTCGAGACGCGCAGAGGGTTGGCGGAGGTGGGGATGGCGCATGTGGGCGGTGTGAGCTCGCGGGTAGGCACGCACTGGTAGTGGTGGCACGGTAGGCACCGCCGGTGGAGGGAGTCCGTGCGGTGGCGCAGGGCATGGAGGAGCAGATGATCGTGGAAGCGGGGCGAGTTGGCACCTACGCAGTGGTGCTGGTGTTGTAGAATTTTTTGTTTTTATTTTTTTTTTATAAATAGAACTGTAATTTATTATTTTATTTTATTTTTATATTTTTACCTGCAAAATAAACGTTAGAAATAAAACTTATATATATATATATATTATTCCTACAAAGTAAATGTTAGAAATAGAAATATATATATTTGTTTTTTTAAGGAAAATAGGATGCGAGCACGACTGCTCAATCCCAAAATCAAACGAAATTAGTGGGCGAGGTTCCAGCGGAGGTGCGGTATCGGAACTGAGTCTCTGACCACCGTAAATGGTTGGAGGTGAGAGATCGTGTACGGTAGAATGTGAACGCATAGATTGAGAGAATGAATGTGAAATCGGAATCGGGGGCGGATCAAATCGGGATGGAGAATTTAGGAACAAAAATCTAAATTTTAATCATGAAATCGAAGCACAAAATAAATCTAAAATTTATCTAGAGAAATGACGGAAAATAAAATGGATCTCACCTTGGGATCATACACGCTGTGATGGCCTCGATGAGGGCCGACTCACTGTCACCGGACAGCTTGGAGGCTGGGCACCCTTATGTTCAAGAAGCTCTTGGAGATCGGGCTTCTCTCCACCAAAGATTGATCAAAAGAAAAATGAAGGAGAGGATACCCATTAAAAAGAAGAATAAATCCAAAAAAGAAAATATGTACAAAAACGAAGGTATTTAGTGGTTTTATAAATAAAATTAATTAATTAATTAAAAATAAAATTCGCAATTAAATAAAATAATAAAATAATTAATTTACAAAAATTAATTAACCACCTTAATGATGGTTATTTAAGGTAGAAAATCAAATCTTATATACATGGTAGGTTTTCAAATCAAATAACTAAATAAATTAATTAAATTTTCGTAATTATATTATTTTAATTAATTAATGTTAGAAATTAACTTTTTGTGATTTTTTATATAAGGAAATGTAGTTATATACAAGTAATATACACATATAGTGCATTACACACATGTACAAATAAGGAAATAATTTTATATACAAGATTTTTTTTAAAATAAATTATTTACTTTAAACTACTATGAATAGTATTTACAATCATTAAAATATAATATGTACAAAAATACAATAGATAACTGATTAAATTGCAAAAACCACCTCAGAAAACTGATTTTTAAATTGTAACTCCAAAAATTATGAAACCTAAGCTATTTTAAAGATAATTTAATTTAGAGTACAATGGAAATGGATTTGATTCAATTTGGGTTCATATGGAGCTGGAATTGATCTTTCAATTGTCACTTTACGGCTTTTTTGAGTGTTAATACTTTTATCCTATACATGCTTTTACTTTGCAATTATTTTTATTATTTACAAAACATTTTTATTTACATTTTTTGTTTAGAAAAATATTTAGTTTGAGGTTAATTTATATACAAAGAAAATCATGTAAGTTTTGTACAAATATACAAGGAAAAATATTTACAAATGATTTTTTTGAATTTTCTAATTGAAGACCCAATCTCCCCCCTACTTTATTCTTGGTCGATCATGTCAAGTCTTGACCTTCTCTCGTGGTTCGGGTCAGTTTGCATTTATTTCATAAATACATCCTTTATTTTTTTTTATTTTCTTTTTATTTTATTTTCTTTTTATTCTTTTATTTAATATAAATAGTGTTAAAAATGCATATTTAACAAATGCATGTTGAATGGTAATTTTATGAAATTATTGGGTATTTACATGTATTTGACTAAGGAAATAAAGCTAAAATAAAAGAATAAAGGTGATGAATCATGGATTCATCATTCCCCTATACTTTACCTTTGCTAGTCCCTTAGCAAACACTTATTTGGAAAATAAGTGAAAACAAAAATAAAGAAAAGAAAAAGGAAATAACTTAGACCAATGTTGATTTTTAATCTTATCTTCATAAAATTGGAGTATAGAGCTCGGTTAGACCTTTGGATTATTAGTTTGGAGAAACCTTATTGGGAAACGGGTTTAAGACTCAACAACCCTCAAGTTCTACTATTCTATGGTCAGATTGCCTCAATTAGTCAGGTCAGAACAAGTCTACATACACAAACTCTAGTGACTATGAATCTGTACTTGTACTGTGTATGTGTATTTTGGCTCCCACTTTAGAAATGACAAAGAAACAACCTCCCTCAATAAGGTAACTCTAGTCCCCGATCTAGCAACTCTTTCCTCGAGGAGCAGGGATATTCCCTTCTAAGTTCAAGTACAACCAGCTCAAGAAGAGGATATGGTGAAAAGAATCGATGGTAACCATTGTAGTTACCTATCCTTGGATACATGACCAGTGTAGCCAAGTCATCCACTGCAAGCTTACAAAAAATTGACTTTGAAGCTCTTATTCCTTTTTTTCACTTGTATATACACTCCGGCAGGCATTTTACTTTTCAATCAAGCATGTTCTCTTTTGGAGATTCTGCATTTTTCTGTCTCTTTTTTTGAAAATATATACAAGGTGTTGCATGTACATAAGGAGTTTTTCCTCTCGATCTAGTAGACTATCCCTCTTTTGAAGCATTATTGCAACCCCACAACATCTTGTCTTTATACCTCAATGCTACTAGATAAGGTTGAGATGCACTTTCCTCCCTAAAGGAAGACGAGAGGTTCCACCTAGATGTACTACCCTCGTATGCTACTCGAAGCCAAGGTCAACTGCCTCCTCACCACCTCATCCGTGTTGAGCCACGTGTAAATTGCGCGTGCAAGTCAAGCCATTGTCTGTGAGAGTCATGTGTGTGTTGTTAAGTGCTCTATTTAGACAAATTAAGATGACATGTGAATATAGTCTAGTGGGCTTGAAGAATTAAGTCTCGAGACCTGAAAAATCCTAAACTCAGATCCTATAAGGTTCCTATAACATTAAGTGGATTATGGTCTTAACTAAGCTCCATTCTTCAATTTTATTCTAGACTAGTTTAAATGTGAATATTACTCTGAAGAATGCTCATGCAAATGTGAGAAAATATGTACAATGCAAAGAGAAAGAAGAAAAACATCTCTTTTTTTGAAACCATTTCTAATTTTTGAACTTTTTATGGATTTTTTAAAAAGATGATGTAAATGTAAAAAAGATTTTTTTAATGCAAATTTTTGTAGACTTTTGATTTTGTACTTTTTAGAATTTTTTTATAAGGGTGAGGGTTAGTAGATAAAATGCACATATTTACACGGGAGTGAGTTAATTATTTACAAGAATTAGATGAAAGGATTTACAACTTGAGTGTTAGGAATTTATGCAAGTAGATATATACAGTTGGTAAAGAATTTTATGGATGATGCATATATTCCTCAAAATTATTTGAAAATAATTTTACAAATACTTTTGAAAACTATAGTCCAAAATAAATTTACCAAACAATTTTACAAATATTTGAAAACTATTTTGCAAACATTTTTCAAATAGTATATATAGATTTTTTTTCAAAATAATTTTTTTCAACCATTTTCAAAATATTTGCAAATAGTTTTATAAAATAATTTTATTTCACACAAAGAAAAGAAAATTTTACAAACCAAAATATGAGATCGCTTCAGAGAGCTCGATTGGTGTCCACATCATGAGATATCAAATCCCAACTTAGTTCAGAGCTTCTTTTGTGGGATGACACCAATGCTCTAGGGGCTTGTTAACGCCTCTTGTGGAGGGTCTTATTTCGCCAAGAATGAGGACCAAGTCTGGGACATCTACGATGAGACGGTAGAAAACTACATGGTGATGTCCCAAACTAGGGTCTACACTCAGGGGAAGCCCCTCCCACAAGTCGTATCCTACTAGAGGATAGCACGGGTCGATGCAGGTCCATCTACTTCGTCAGCAGCAACACAGACAAAGTCATCAACAACTGACATAGGTATCATCAGCGAGAAGCTGGACCGCATCGAGATCATCGAGAAGAAGCAGTGCTAGGGCCTCACGCAGATTGATCAGTTGGCACAGGCACTTAGTGACCTGAAGACTAAAATCATGTGTCTCCAAGAGGCACAAAAGATTCCACAACCCCGTCTCAGGTCACGGGCAGATCCCAGCAGCAGCAGTAGCTCCATCCATCCTTCTACCACCTACCACCAGATGCATCACATTCAGGCAGAGCCGGTCTAGCCGCAACAACACTACTCCTAGCCACCACCATCTCAGGACACTCATATGGTGGTCTATCAGTCGGATCATCCCCTGGCAGTTCTTCCCCCTCCACCTTACGAGTAGAACCGTTGATGGAAGTCAACGGGATTTGGTACAACCGGTACCAGCAGCATCCCGGGATCCGTCGCGATCATCCCAGATTCAGATGGTCTACCGAAGGCACCTCGTCCCAGCAACAGCCTCCATCTCAGGGCGGACAGAGCAGCTAGCAGCAGCAGCCCCATCACTCCCAGTACCTGCAGCAACATCAGCAGGGTCCTCGTCCCTACCATCAAGGATAGTAGTGGAGGCAGCCACACCAGCCTCACCAAAAGTATTCCCAACCCCCCCACTACCAGCAGATTCAGACTCATATCCAACGAGGTAACTCATCTAGTTCTCATGGACCCGTCTATGAGAACCCATCCCTTAATGACCTCGCCCGCCTCCTTTCATATCAGTAGGCATCCTTCTGACGAGAGATGGGCAAGTTTTGACAGGAGATGAGGGAAATCATCAAGGGAAATGCCGCCATACCCCCTCAGATCGAACCGAACCCAAACAATCTGAAGAGGAAGTCTGAGCAGGTACAGTTTATAGAGGCTACCAATCCTAGTGATTCTTTGAGTGATATATCTTTCTATGTGTTTGATGATGATTTTGTGACACTTAGGAGTGGTAGGATGCCAGTCGGCGGTGACTACATGGAGATTCAGGAGCGCTAGACGAGGAGGATAGTGGTACTGATATTGCTTGTGATGATGATGATGGTGGCGCTGAAGCCACCAAGTATGTAGATCAAGCTGATGGTATTGAGGCCGTGTGATTCCAGATGCAATTGATGGTAATGAGGCCACCATTTTACCAGTTGTTGAGCCAGAGCACAGTGTTGATGCCACGAAGACAGATGCCATGGTTGGTACTGATACCACCGTTTCTACTTCAGTTGTGTTACCATCTGTTGTATTTCAGGGCAATGTTCGAAAAAATCAAAAAAATGAAAAAAAGAGAGAAAAGACCAAAAATATGAATAAAGTAAAGGTTTATGCATCTTCTTCGTGTCTGTATGTGTTGCATGCTGATGATTGTATGGATTTCATACCTTCACATACACATGAGCCTCTTCCTAACTCTCTTCTCCCTGGAGAGGGTACGGCTATCCCCTTTCCTCAAGCACTCCGCTTAGCGAAGGGGAATAAACCAGAAAACCAAAAAAAGAGACATTAGTTAGAGTTTAGTCAGTAGATGATCGATAGATTCCAGATTCAGCTTACTCTATAGGAGGCATTAGAGCACATTCATCTCTTCTAGAAGAATTTAAGAGAGAAGACCACCATCCGCAGGAAGAGAAGGAAGCACAATGTAGAGATCCATGTGCTCACTCGTGCCACCTGCTTCGCCATTCAGAATCGATTTCCAGCCAAGAGGCCATATGTAGGAGCTCCATATGTCAGATGCCACATCCATGAGCAGCGGTTCGATCAGACTCTGTTAGACAACGTCTCTTCCATCAACCTTCTTCTGGTAGCCCTATTCGATCGGTTCGAGTTTGGCCCTCTTCGACAGAATAGGACAGTCCTTCAGTTTGTTGATAGATCTATCAAGAAGCCGAAGGGGTTGTTGAAGGACGTGGTCGTAACAATTCAGAGCCTGAAATTCCCTGTGGACTTTGTTGTATTGGACATGGAGATCCCTGAGTCTGTAACAGATACCCCCATCATTCTAGGACGCTCGTTCTTGGCCACAACTAAGGCGATGTCCGATCATAATAGTAGGAAGGTATACTTTTGCGTAGAGAGCGAGAGTGTACAAATAGAGACGATCGATAAGACCAAAGCTAGAGATTCACCATGCTCCGAGCAATTGAGCGACACAGAGCAGATACCAGATTCATCGCAAGACGTCCACCAGGAATGCGACTTTGTGATCACCGACGATGAAGTCGTATGGTCAGACCCAGTATCACGAGCTCTCATTGCATCTTCAGACACTGCAGATTTACAGATTCCAGCAGATGAGAGTTCAGAGAGCACACTCTTGGCTGAGGACACATTTGAGGCTGATAATCATGATGCAGATAGCGAAGTAGAGTTTATTTCTTGTTCTTCTGATTCAGATCCCTAAAACTCAGACATTGATTAGGATGATTTTGAAGACTATTTGCCTTTTCTGATTCCTTCAGAGACGATAGCTATGACAGAGAGTGAGCCATGCCGGATTATAGAGATACCAGCAAGGTTGTCTGCGCCAGATTTTCATAACATCAAGAGTTCTCCCATGCAGATCTGGTTGCATTCACTCGGACTTTTCAGAAGCCAGATTTGCCAGCTCCCAGTTGTCCTGAGTTGAAGACCTTGGTGCAGTCGATGAAGTACAGATTCCTTGCGGGTGATCCAGAGATGTACCCAATCATTATCTCAGCAGATTTGACTGGATTGCAAGAATCTCGTTTGATGGAGGTTCTTGAAAGAAACTGCAAGGTGATTGGATGGAGCGTAGCTGATCTCCAGGGGTAAGTTAGGCCCTGTGCTCCTACCATATTTATCTCGAAGAAGACGCCAAGCCATCGCGTGAGTTCCAGCAACGGTTGAATCCGAATTTCGAGATGTGGTCATGAAGAAGATATCAAAATGGTGGAGCGCTGATTTTATCTACCCCATCTCCTACTCTAAATGGGCTAGTCCATTACATGTGGTACCCAAGAAGACGGGTATCACTACAATTGTGAGTGAGTCTGGAGAGGAGATCGCTACCCTGGTACCCACTTCATGGAGGGTATGTGTGGACTACAGACGATTGAATCAGGCCACCAAGAAGGATCATTTTCCACTGCCATTTATTGATAAGATTATCGAGAGGCTAGCTGGGAAGAGTTATTACTGTTTTCTTGATGGGTACTCCGGTTATAACCAGGTGGCCATAGTGCCCGAAGACCATGAGAAAATGACATTCACCTGATTCTTTGGGACATATGCTTTCAGACGGATGCCCTTTGGTTTATGTAATGCCCCGACTACATTCCAAAGGTGCATGTTGTCCATTTTCTTGGACATGGTGGGTGATTGCTTAGAGGTCTTCATGGATGATTTTTTGATCTACGACGACGGGTTTAATGCTTGTCTTGACTACATAGACTGCGTACTTCAACGCTGTATCGAGGTCCATCTAGTATTATCCTGGGAGAAGAGTCACTTCATGGTGACTCGGGGGATGATGCTTGGCCATATCATCTCCAACAGAGGCATGGAGGTTGATCCGACCAAGGTGGATATCATCAAGAAACTCAATCCACCGTCCAACTTGTGGCAGCTGCGGTCTTTTCTGGGGCATGTCGGTTCCTACTAACGATTCATTCATGATTTCAGTCGTATTGCCCAACCGCTTACTGATCTGCTGATGAAATCACCGAGTTCATTGTACATAATAAGTGTCTAGCGTCCTTCAAGACTCTCAAGGGATTAGTTGTTTAGTCTCATGTCCTTCAGCCATCCGATTGATCTCTCCCATTCAAGATCATGATGGATGCATCTGATTTTGCCATAGGGGTTGTTCTAGGACAGAGGAGGGATGGATTACCTTATGTCATTCACTATGCTAACCAGACTTTGGATGATGCTCAGTGGAACTACACTATTACAGAGAAGAAGATGCTAGCAGTAGTCTTTACTTTGGACAAATTCAGATCTTATATTCTTGGATCCCAAGTGACAAGTTTTACAGATCACACCGCCATTCGCTACCTAATGGCAAAGAAGGATGCCAAAGCCTGATTGACTAGATGGATCTTTCTACTACAGAATTTTGACATTGAGATTAAGGATAAGCCTGGAGTCAAGAATGTGGTGGCGGATCACCTCTCCCATTTAGAGAACCTTGAGGATTCATAGCAGATGGCACCTATTACATAGACCTTCCCAAACGAGGTGGTCCTTGCTATCGCCTCGCTCCCATGGTACGCCTATATTGTGAACTATCTTGTCACCAAGAAAGTTCCATAAGGTTGGCCTGGACAGTGACTTGAGACCTTCCTTGAGAAGTCCAAGTCATACCATTGGGACGATCCCATCCTTTATCATGGAGGGGATAGCATATGGCGTTGGTGCATTCCTAAGGAGGAGAACCACAACATCCTCACATACTGCCACAGGCTTGAGGTAGCAGGACATCGTTCTGGGAGGAGGACAACACATAAAGTGCTTCAATCTGGCCTATGGTGGCCTACCCTCTTCAAGGATTCTGATGAATTCGTGAAGAGGTGTACTAACCGTCAGAGGAGGGGCACCTGTGGGCAACGTCATATGATGTCGATGCAACCCATTCTCTTCTGTGAGATTTTTGACGCATGGGGCATGATGAATCCACATTTCATCATCTTTATTCTATCATTTTGACCTCAAAAACCCTAGCAAATGCGTGTAAATACCTTTAATTAGAGCATATTAGCATCCATTCATATGTGTGTACTTAGTGTATAAAATTCTGTAATTAAAGCCAAAATTATAGAATAAATAAATGAAAAGAAAAAGAATAAAATATTGTAAATATTTTATGATCCGAAACCCCGAGACCTAGGCATCTTGATGAATAGGTCGACCAGGAATAAAGTAGGGGGAGATAAGGGCCAAAATACAATGTTTTGCATTCATTCTTTATTCATTTTGGCACCTATTTTTGGTTCCACTTTTTATACATCAAATAAAAAAACTTTGTACATGAAAGTTGTAGATATTTAAATAAAGAAAAATACAAAATTTATCTCATTCAAAAATACTGTGCAGATAAAAAGTTATGGTCTGAATAAAAATCCAGAATCCCAAATTCCCAGACCCGTATCTCACAAATGAAAACTCCAAATGCAGCAAACTCACCTTTAATTGTATATAGAATAAAATAAGCCATTTAATGGCGGTGGTTTCGCATTTGGCAGAGCTACGGTTTGAAAGTTGAGTTTTGGACCCTACTTGTATACTTGTACAGAATAAAATATTCATTATATTATTCATTCAGTATTTTTGTATTTTTATATTTTTATAATTATGTAAATATTTATTATAATATATTTATGCATTAAAATTAGAATAAAAACCTCAAGAAAAATTAAAATAAAATACTCGTATATTTATAATACATATGTATTATACCTATAAATATACCTGTACAATGTATACTTCTATTTTATTAAATACATAAAACACCTCAGAAAAATAAAGTAAAAATATATTTATGTGTATAAAAGTATTTTATAATTTTATAAAATAATAAACAAAATTTAATAAAATTAAATATACTAAATAAAAATAAAAGAATAAAATATATAGATATTATACCTATATAGGCTATAAAAACAACTTGTAAAAATATACCTCATAAAAATAAATAAAAATCACTATAAAATACTTTATAAAATTATAAACATTTTTTTATTTAATGACCTAAAATTAATAAAATCAAATACTATTTTTAAATAATTTTATAAATATTTTTTAATGATTTTTTCCTGGTTGGTCCACGTGGACCAACCAGGTTGGTCTGACAATTGACCTCCGGTCAACTGTCTGACCTACTCCCTGTAGCCTATCAGAAATACGCTTTTGACCCAATTTCTTGGATTTTTCACGGGCACTCCTTGCACCATTTCATGTTAGATCCTTTACAACTTTTGTAGCCCTACAAACGAGGGTACACGTCCAGATGTTTGCCTGGGCTGTCGTGCATCGATTCGCCCGTTGACACTCAATCTTGTAGCCCAGTCGTCAACACATCAAAACCCCCCTCCAATCTTCCTTTTGAATTTCGAACCGCATTTCATCCAGATTTTCCCCCCTTTGACTCACTTTGGGTGCCTGGAGGTGACAGCTCCAGTGTGGCCTCTTCAAGGCGGCGGATCTACCATGATCTGGGCGTGTTCCACAACCTCCCCCAACTCCGGCGGTTGAGGTACCCCTTCCCTCTGGCTTCGGCCATCGAGGCTGCCACCTTTTCCCTTTATTTTCGTTGCATTTTATTTCCCGTAGCCTTGTTTAAAAGCCCTCAAAAATCTTTTGTTTTCATCCATCGAATCACCCAGACCATCCACCTCGCCGGAGCGCTCCTCCGGCCGAGCCCCCAACCGCTGCTTTGCGCCACCATTCCGCCACCGCGGGACCCAGGCACTTTGCCCTGGGTCCTCTCACGCCTTTTTGCAGGTGCTTGGACTGTAACGCACGCTTGGAGGTCATTTTGACCCTCACCGGAGACACAAGAAGCCTCCCAGCTTCGCCGACGTCCCCAGCGAGCCTCGGCCACCGTCGAGGTGTTTTGGACCTCCCCGCGCATAGAGGAAGCTCCCAGGAGAGTGCAGCTCCATTTTGAAGCTCAGAAGCCACCGGAGCACGGAGATCCAGCCCGGGGAAGTTCGCCTCGCCGGCATTCTTCCCCGTTCTTCCTCCGCGCCTTGCCATCGTTGGATCGGGCCTCCTCTCCAGATCGTACGTCGACCATCGGATCGTCAGCGCCCCTCCACCGTTAGATCTCGATCTGAGATCTAATCTCAGACGTCGAAGTGAAGCGTCATCGACCGTCAGATCCTCGACATGTGTCAAGTGAATCAGCCACGGCTGTTGGATCACGCGCTTAGGGGTATTTTGCATCTAACCCCCGTGCCATTTTGTATTTTTATTCAGTCCTTAAACATTACTCTGTAGTTCAAAAAGTTTTGTAAAAACTATAAGTAGGCCCTTGAACTCCTGATATTTGCACTTCAGTCTTGGCCACGTCACCTCACGTGACCAATTCATGTGAGGTGAGGGCATTTTGCACAGGACTCCTTCAAGGTTTTAGTATTTCGTTTCAGTCCTAGAATTTGAATATTAAGTGTAAAATTTCTGGACATTTTGCGCTAGAGCCCTCAGACTTTTTGATAATTACTATGTAGCCCCCACTGGGTCGCGTGTGTACCACGTGCGCCTTGGCGTTTTTGCAGGTGTGCCCCTGCGGGTCTTGTATTTTATATTTGATCCATTAAATGCAATTTTCAGTATAATATTTTGTGTGAAATTTGCAACTTTGCCTCTGGATGTTTCGCATATTACAAATATACCCCTGCTAGGCTTAGTTATTTTTGCATACTTGGTCTATTTATTCCATGCCTTGATAAAACCCCAAAAATTCCACAAAAATTTATTTAAGCTCTTGTTGCATAGCACATTCATGCCATATTTTTATTTTTCATTTTTGTTGCATTTTTGTATTTATTAAAAATCAAAAACATGTATTTTAGCTATTGTCTATCTTAGAAAATACCAAAAAAATATTAAAACACCTTGAAAAATTCCAAAAAAAATACCTATTGTGTATTTTAGTGTCTTCTAGTCAGTCCAAAAATCACAAAAATTGCAAAACAAAAACCTTAAAAATTAGAAAATACCTAAAAACTTCCAAAAAGTATAAAAAATCTTAGAAAAATCTAAAAAATATAAACCCAGTTCATGTAGATTCCCTATTTTATTATCTTTATTTTAAAATTAGTTTGGGAAAATTTTGTTACTGTTTGGTATTTTTCATTCCCATTTTAGTTTCAGCCAGCAAGTTTATTCACTGTTTTCTTTAATTTGACTTCTAAAAATCCCAAAAACATTTAAAAAGATCCCCAAAAATCATAAAAATAGTAAAAAATATAAAAAGACCAAAATATTTTGTTTCCCAATTTTTGAGCATTTTTCCTCATTTTTATAAATATTTTATCTTCTCTTTTCTTCTATTATCTATATATTCTATTTATAACAAAAAAATAAAATATAAAAAGAAAATAAAAAAATTAAAAAATTAAAAATTAAAATACAAAATTAAAAATTAAATAAAAAAATTAAAAATTAAAAACCCACAAAAACATTTGCATTGCATATTGTAGACAATCAATCACATCACTTTTTGCACAATTGTTGATCTATCCTGCCTTGCTCCCTGTGTTCGAACTCTCTATTTACTTGCACATATACATCTTTTATGCAGAGTTAAAAATAAATTTGACTCCACATTTGTCTGTCATTATTTGATATTTGATTGTGGGTTCATTGTTGATTAATTAGGGATTTTTGAGCGGTCAAGACACCGACTGCGGTTTCACCTTGTGAAATCGTACGGCCCTCGATTTCCCTGATTATCAGGGCATCAATTTCATGGGTCCATTACCTAAGAGTCAGGGATTCGAGTATATTCTGCTTGTTGTGGATTATGTGCGTCGTTGGGTTGAGGCCATCCCCGCCCAAACCACAGATGCTAAAACTGTTTGCAGATTTTTGAGGAAGAATATCATTTCACGGTTCGGGGTTCCTAGAGTATTGATATTAGATGGGGGGGCTCACTTTATCAATAACAAGGTAAGGGACCTTGCTAACGAGTTCAACATTGACCATCGAGTTTCCACTCCATATCACCCTCAGATCAATGGTATTGCTGAAGTATAGAACAAGGAGATCAAGATGATATTGCAGAAGGTCGTCCGCCCAGACCGAAAGGATTGGTCACAGCTTTTGGACTCGGTCTTGTGGGCCTATCGAACTTCCTTCAAGACACCTTTGGATACATCTCCCTTTCGTCTCGTTTATGGCAAGCCATTCCATTTACCTGTAGAGATCAAGAATAAGTCACTATGAGCAGTCATAGAGCTATTATAGGATCCCAAGAGTATAGGAGATCAGAGAAAAACATAGTTGGCAGCCGTGGAGGAGCTTAGAGACGCAACCTTTTCGAGTAGCCTACAATATAAGGAGAGAGTAAAGATATGACATGATTCTCATATTAGCCATAAATAGTTTGAACTGAACTAGAGAGTATGGTTATTTGATTTTAGGTTGAGATTATTTCTAGGGAAGTTGCAGAGCAAATGGAAGGGACCATACTTGGTCCGAAAGGTGTACAACAATGGAAGTATTGGTCTATCTGATTTGTCATCTGGATCCACCTTTCGAGTTAACGGTCAGCGACTGAAGCCATATCTAGATCATGATCCGCTGATCGTTGACGTTGCCCCTATTCATTTTGCATGAGATGTGGTCTTTGACTCACATCATTTGCATCTGATGCCTGATTATCACCGATCTCCCGCAGTTTTATAGATCCAGTTGTCCATATCGCACATTCTTTTATCTAACACCCCATCTTCATCTTCTGATAATACTATAATTAGGTTGTACTTTACCCTAAGTATAGGGGGTGTCAGACTTGTGATTATTTGTTTGATTCTTTTTATCTCTATTTTGCTTCCTATACTTAGGGATACTTTACCCTAAGTATAGGGGAGGTAGACCCTGTACATTTTAACCCTCGATTTTTCCCTTGTGTACAGATGTCTATACTTAGGATTAATTGATCCTAAGTATAGGGGGTCACCGACCTCTATTCATTGCATTCTTTTATTCATCGTCGTAGTATAACCTTCTTTTCACTTCTCAATACTCAACACGAGTTATGTCTTCCTTTCATCACTTTTTGATCACTCTAAAGACATCGTTCGGGCTAAGTATGGGGGGTGTCGTATATATTGTGTATATATATACACACTTTAGCCATAACTCGTACTTTGTGTGAGTGTGTTAATAGATAAAATGGCTAAAAATCAAAAATTAGATATCACAAAAATTTTAAAATTTTTCTTGCATATAAAATTTTTCTGGTACATCCATGTTTGTAAATAGTTTTTTGTAAAAAACAATTTTTGTACAAATGTTTGTAAAAAAGTTTTATGTGTAAAAATTTTGTAGATATAGTATAAAATTTTTGAAAAATGTTTGAAAAAGAAAACTTCGCAAAAATCTATTTTTAAATGTTTGTAAATATGTTGCAAAAACTTGTCCTTTTTCCTTGCATTTAAACAATTTTCATAAAATTTTGCATATCTTGAAAATTGCATAAAAATGTATTGTACATATTTATTTGCATATTCTTATGAATCATAGTTGACATTTAAACTAGTCTGGAATTAAATTGGAAAATGGAGCTTGGTTAAGACCTTAATCCACCTAAAGTCAGAGGAACCTTATAGGATTTGAGGTTAAGGCTTTTCAGGTCCATTAGTGACTTAATTCTTTGAGTCTACTAGGCTATGTCCACATGTTATCTTGATGAGCCTAAGTAGAACATTTAACAACACATGCATGATCTCAGTGACAATGTCTTTACTTGGACCAGTACCTTACACATAGCTCAACACAGATGAGGTGATGAGGAGGTAGAATCTTTGGCTTGGAGTAGCATACGAGGGTAGTACTTCTAGGTAGAACCTCTCGTCTTCCTTTAGGGAGGGATGTGCACCTCAACCTGGGCTAGTAGCATTGAGGTCTAAAGACAAGAGTCTGTGGGTTGCAATAATGCTTAAAAAGAGGGATAGTCTATCGGCTCAAGAAGAAAACTCCTTACGTATATACTACACTATGTAGATATGTTGTACACATGCACATCATGTGTAAAATCAATAAAAACTCCAAAAAAGTGGACATGCCTGATTGAAAATAAAATATCTGCCGGAATGTATATAGTCAAATAAAGCAAAGCTTATGTATTACACCTTCTCATCTCATGGAAACTTGCAGCGGGAGACTTAGCTACACTGGTTAAGCTCCCAGGGATACGTGGCTACACTGGTCACGACCAATTCTCTTCTTTTCCCTCTTCTTGAGATGGTGGAACTTGAACTTAGAAGGGAATACCCCGCTCCTCAAGGAAAGAGCTGCTGGACTAGGGAATTAGAGTTACCTTGTTGAGGGAGGTTGTTCCTTTGTCATTTCTGAGGTGGGGAGCTACATATCACATACACCGTACAAGGAAAGATGCATAGTCATTAGATTTTGCGTATGTAGACTTGTTCTAACCTGGTTTATTGAGGAGTCTTGACCATAGCATGGTGGAACTTAGAGGATGTTGAGTCTTAAACCTATTTCCCAATAAAGATCTGGCAAACTAATAATCCAAAGGTCTGACTGAGCTACGTACTTCAATTTAATGAAGATAAGTCTAACAATCAACCTTGATTCCTTTTCCTTCCTTGTTCTTTTTCACTTCTTATTCAAATAAGTGTTTTCTAATGGACTAGCAAAGGTAAAGTATATGGGGTGATGAATCCCTGATTCTCACTCTTTATTCTTTTATTTAGCATGGTGGAACTTAGAGGATGTTGAGTCTTATACCTATTTCCAAATAAGGATCCGGCAAACTAATAATCCAAAGGTCTGACTGAGCTACGTACTTCAATTTAATGAAGATAAGTTTAACAATCAACCTTGATTCCTTTTCCTTCCTTGTTCTTTTTCACTTCTTATTCAAATAAGTGTTTTCTAAGGGACAAGCAAAGGTAAAGTATATGGGGTGATGAATCCTTGATTCTCACTCTTTATTCTTTTATTTTAGCTCCTTTTCTTAGCAAAACATCATGTGAATACTTGTAAATTGAATAACTTAGCAATTTGCATGCTTGTGTTAATATTGCATAATTAGCATGTTTTTGGCTAAATAAAAGAATGGAGAAAAAGAAAACGGAATGGTGTATTTAGAATAAATATAGAGTGACCCAAATCCCAAGAGAAGGTCATGCCTTGACCTGATTGTAAAATAAAATAATTAGAGAGAGATAGGGTTCACTTTGTGTTGGGTATATTACCACTATATTTGTACACATTATTTATATAATTATTTTTGACAAAATAAAATTAAACCATTATTTTTACACTATTGTATACAATCCTTCATTCCTTGTACAAAAATAAAACAAAAATCAGAAAAATAAAATAAAATCCTTCATTCCTTGTACAAAACACACTTGTATATATCACATCCATTATTTATTGCATACCTTTAAATGATTTTTAAAAATAAAATAAAAATATTTTACACTCCTAAAATTATGTTATAAATAAACAAAATATAAAATAGGGGTATTTGTGCAAAAATAATAAAGTAATAAAATACTTGTACATACTACTTAGGTATATTATACATGTATATAATATTATATATTGTATATACATTAATTTATTTTCACAAAAATAATTAAAAATCACAGAAAAATACTTTGAAAAAAATAAACATTTTTTATTTTATACTCTTTTTAATTTAAATTCATTTATTATTTTTAATTTAATTATCTTTTATCTTTCTCCTTATTTTGCCCTCTAGCCTATTTTATCTGTATTCTCGCCCGCTTCTGATTGATCCACACCAGCATCGTTGACCTCAGTCAACTTGTCCTCCCCTTCCTTTCTTCCTCGCCGGATCAGTTTTGCTCCACTTCGATGAATTTTCCTGACCCGATCCGATTGAGTTTTCCTTCAATTAAGAGCTCTGATTATCGGTCGTGGATCCCTAATACATGCCCGATCTTCATCTGCCTGATCCGTGCCTCGGTTTGCGGGTTTTCTCTCTTCTCTTTTCAGACCTGGCACACCTATAAAATCACCTCACATCCCCTCCTTTTAACACACCTTCGGCTGCTCCACCACCTCAGTTATGCCAGCCTTCTCTTTTCAGAGTGACAGTCGAGAGAGGGAGCGGGTATGGGTATCCTTTGGAGCATTGTACCCAGGTCCAGTGATGCATCGTTTAGCTCTGTTATGAAGAGATTTCCAGCCTCTGGTCGCGCCGCCCATTGAGGCCATCACCGTCGTGGACTCTGTCAACCAGCCCAGGCATCCTCCTTCGCTCCCAGGTATTCCATTTAGCTATATTTCACGTTCATTTAGTCCATCTATTCGTATTTACACTTCAATCCGACGACCACCTCACCCCCCTTTCGCTACATCGCTCCGATACTCACACACCTCCAGATGACGCTCACCCACTTCTGTGTTACGCTCTGCAACCTATCCGTCGATTCCAACCATTAGGTTGGATTCAAGCATCGGGTCGAATCCTTCGTCCATCGGAGACCTGACCCATTAACCCCTCCCCCTGTTTGTGATGAAATATGTGCCCTAACCCCTAGTCGAAGCTCCATCTCCGAGCAGGCGTGTTCCCATGCAGGTCTAGCGCCTAAGGACCTCTTGTTCGGAGGATATCTCAAGCCTGCATTCATTCTGGACGCTCCAGGTCACCACACATAGCACGACTCTCTCAGTGGTCTGGGCCCCTTCTTGAGTGTCTCAGCCGCTGCAGACTAACCTCAGCCCTCATTCAGCCCCGAGGGACGCTTTTGTCGCACGTATTGGCTGATCAAAACTCGCCGGAGGCGAGTTCTTCGTTGGTTCTTTCAGGAGATCCCTCGACCGTTGGATCCAGGCCTCCTCTAGTTCTAATCTCCACCATCAAAGCCAAAGGGAGCCCAGATCGTTGGAACCATCTGAGGATCTCATCCATAGCCGTCCATCGTCGAAGGGGTGTTCCCCAATCCGGACCATCCATCCGTAAATGGAGCGCCCTCGTCCGTTGGATAACACCTTGATAAGGGGTAAATTTTACTTAGGCCCCTCTATATTTTGCATTTATTATCTAGTCTTATAAATATTTTTCGTAGTTTAATTTACTTTGGATAATTTGCAGTTAGACCCTTGTAGTTTCTGATATTTGCATTTTAGTCCAATCTATTTGAACTCACATGCATCTCCACGTGCTTTTGGGCGATTTGCACGGTATGCCATGTACTTTTTAGATGATATGAATTGAACGACATGTTTTTTGATATTTGCTCTTATGCCCTTGTGAGGCTGGATCACGAGTTGTGCGTGTGATTGTTTGGACTATTTGCAATTTCGACCCTGTACTTTTTACCTGTATTATTGTTAGGTCCAGAACTTTATTTTAATTGTATATAAGTCCCTACAAACTGCTTGTCTTTTATTTAACTTAATAATTATCAAATTAATCCTAAAAATTACCACCAACTCCTGTTGACGAGTAGTATTTATTGTAATTTTTGTGGGTTAATTTCTTTGCATTTGTTATTTTTGAAAAATAAAAAAACCCCTGAAAAGTGTCCTGTCTATCTTTGAAAATCCATAAAAATTCAAAAATTGTCGTAAAATTTCCAAAAAATCATGTTAGTGTCTTTTTGTGCGCTTTAGCTACAATGTCAATTTTGTTTGAAAAATCACTAGAAAAGCCCTAAAAATTACAAGACACCTAAAATCTTATAAAAATTGTATAAAATTCAAGAAAAAAATTTAAAAATTCTCATTTTAATTCCTGCTTGTAGATTTTTACTTTTATTTTCTAATAAAATTGTTAACCAGGATTTTAGGGTATTTTAGTTATATTTAACTTGCAATTTAATCATGGCTACACTTCTTGATTTTTATAAAATCATAAAATATTTGCAAAACCCAGAAATATACCAAAAGTACTTTAAAACCTTAAAAACCCAAACATATTCTTATCTTAATTTCCGAGCATTTTTAGTCTTAATTAAAAATACAAAAATACTGTGGTGTTACCTTGTTTTCTTACTTGTTGTTTTTGTTTCCCCATTGAAAACCTAAAAAAATTGCAAAATTAAAAACCACTAAAAATATGTTATTCTCCTGAGATTTGACTACTTCGTAGGTTTACTCGTGCTCCTTGTGTTCAACCCTGGGTGCTATACCAAGTAAAATAAATAGTGAAACCGCTTACATTTTGTGATTGTTTGATCTTATTTCTGAGTGGTTTATTTTTCTTGATTGAGCTCGGTTTGTTGATTGGGGTCGCAATGACCTTGATTTTTCTTGAGACTTAACCCTAGTCGATCAGCCGCTCACCAGTGATCATTGCTAAAAAAGTAAACTTCATTCATGGAATCAATTTGAAATTGTATAGACGAATACATACTTTGTAGATTAGGAATATTGATCTTTTAATAAAATTAAAGCAATACATACAACAAAACATACGATAATATTGGAAACCTCGACGATCAAGATAAATATTAGAACCCACACATCAACATGAATTAAATCAAAAGATGACTCTGGCTAAAGATGATCAGATGGTGGAAAGGAACCTCAGTGATGTTTTCTCAAGTTAACATGCCTCACATTGAATGGTAGTTGTTGGTGGAAGTTAATGGAGAATCCACGTGAAGAGAAACGACATTAGTAGTAGGAGATCAATTAAAGAAGGTGATAGGCTCCTCCTTCACACCTCCCACCAATCGTCTTCCTGCAAGGATGCCTAGAAAAGTAAAAGATATGTTGTCAAAGATTACTCGACAGTTCCTTGTCATATTTATTTGTCTTCAATAAAGAAATCTCATATAGAATGATAATATTGCAATATCATCAATGTCTAATGTAGATATCTGCCTTCTGAGTTGACTTTTAAAGCATTTTCTCAAGCATGGAGAGTCGTTTCGCGGATATGGTACGTGCAGCGGGTGTCCTCCCATGCTTCCATAGGCGGTAAGGTATAAAGACATGGAGACATTTTTTACATGAAAATATGTCACGAAGACTTTCTCAAATTTCTTTTGTTGTCTTATAGTAGATAATCCCATCACAATTTGTGATATTGAACTATTCAGAAGCTATGCATAGGGAATCGTCGTCGAGGTTTTTGGGGGAGCTGGAGGAGAGGGGAGCGCAATGTGGGGAGAGAGTATTTTAGTTGAGATTTTACGGAGAAGCTTTAGATAATAACAATTTACATATAGAGAAATTAAAATGTAATTGTGTCAGCTAGAACTAACGTGACAGATTTACAAGATAGACTCCACTAAAATTTATTTCTATTGTAGTGATAAAATGCATGTAGCATTCAAAATTATGAACTAAAATTTATGTAAAAAAATTGTGAATGAAAATTTTACCAACGATTTAATCGTTGATATAATAAAACGACGATGAATTCAAAAAATCATCGCTATTTCTAATAAAAATAACGATAAATAAATGTAAATGTCACAATGGATTTCATTAATCGTTGTTATCTAATCGTCACCATAGCTATTATTTGTTGTAGTGTGAAGAAGAAGGAGAGACATATTATTCGTGCTAGATACATATTGGCGAGGATTATATAATATCTGGTTCTCAAATGGTTTTTGCCGATGATATTGTTCGTGCTAAAGAAGGCTACATTTATTTATCACCGACAAGGATATCTTTCTTTTTCTCGATCACATTCTTATTTATCAGGCATTTTTAATTTTTTTCTCATTGCAAGTTTGAAATTTGTTATCGTCGATGATTGTTATACACAATTAGATTTTCAATCAAATTTGGTTGACATTGTTTCTCCTATAAATTATTAATTCAAAATCATCATGGGTGCTTTTATTTGATTTGATAATTTTACACTCAGTTATATCACAATACGTGTAAACGTTGTAGTATACAACTCTTGTAAATTAAATTATGACCAATTATTACATCGTACTAAATCAAAAATCACATTTTTTTGGTCAAGAAATATGCTTACATGCTCCTTTTAGATTATTGGGAAAAATACTGCTCATAGTCTTACCTATATTGTTGCACTGAAATTATTTTGAAGATCAAATTTATTATTATTATTATATATACGTTTAATATAGTGTGATTGCACGTGCTACATAATAACCTCATTTAGGCAACAATTGACTATAAGGCGAGCAATATATAGCACTCCAAGGTGCTGACCAAACTAAAATAATTGTCGTCTCTTTGGAAACAATCAAAGGTACTCTCTGATCACATGACTAAATAATCACAAACAATCTATATCTATCTATCTACACTATATATTAAGCGAGGGAGTCCACCGACCACCATTTGTTATTCTTTTTCAAAATTCCATTTGTATCCTATTGCCTCTTCTATCCCAATCCAACACCACTGCTACCCCTCCCTTCGTGACATCCAAGACCCCACCCTCTCTGGCACAATTTTTTAAACGTTAAAGGCGAATACAATAGGGACGGCATCCTGCCCCATTCAGACATTACGCCTTCTGTCCGCAACGCAAACCCTATACCTGATCACGGGGCAACTCTCCAGCTTCGAAGGATCACGGCAAGGCTGAGGACGTCACCGTGTAACCCCAACGTTGTCATCTTCTTCCGGCACGAGATCACCGAGAATACCACACCCTCCCTCACTCACATCTCCACTACCTACCTTCGCATACTATACTGCACCATCTTCAACTCCATTGCTGACACCATGGGCATGTCCATCCAAGGATGCCTCTCCGGCCGTTGTTGCTGCTTCGAGACAGGAATCGAGGAACTGTCGTTGCATATGTGAGGACCTGGACTGCAAGGAGCACTGCGAGGTCTTCTCCGAGTGACGCGCAAGGATGTGTGTGGCCAACTTCGGCCCTATTCCCTGACCACCGCCATCGACGATAACCCCCCCTGCACTCGGCCCTGTCGTCCACAATTTCGGGTAGTCAGGTTGGATGCTCCGCACCATCTCCGCGTGCCATCGATTTGATCCGGTTGAACCGAATTCGAATCATGCATAGGATCTCCAAATTGATTACAACAGGTTGGTTCTTATAAGAAACAATAAAACAAGAAGGAAAAAATGACAAAATCTGATTTAACCAATTAAACCACAAGCATGTTGTCACAAAAATTAAGGTGACAAATCATCAATAAATGCTAATCCGTAAGAGAAAATAGAGTTTATGTAGAGCATATAGAGAACCTTTAAGATTTTGTACAAACTAAGATGTTATTATATCGAAATGACAAGTGCATGGTGTCTGTTAAAACTTCATTACATCATCTATCTAAAAATATAGAGAGCGGGCGATCTAACATGATCTTAATACACCACTATTATATATGCATGTTTTCAATCATATTTTCGTAATGATTTAGTTACTCTTAAGAATAGAATAATACAATGGTTTATAGAATATATCGAGATAAATCTTGAAGTTCGGGTACCACATTATTATATTTTAAAATTCAGGTATAAATTGAAATTGGTTATATAGTTCAAAGAATTTTGTAATTTACTTTATTAAATATTGTGAAACTATTTTTTATAATAGAACACACAAACAATGATATATCCTATATATGGCTAACAACATATATATTACTTTAGATGATTCTTTCTCTTCAACACAATATAAATATGAATATATAGGATTTCCCTTCCAATAGGACGCGATCCTTCCTGTGTTTAGGAATGCCGCCTTCTTTTTTTTTTGTAGAAAACACGACGACCTTAGTAGAATAAGTATAAAATTTATATTATAATATGCAGTTTTAATGTTTGTATTATAATGTGCAGTTCTATATGCGGTTTTGTATTTATAGTGTTCAGTTATAATACAAATTTTATACGTATTCTACTAAAGTACTTGTGTTTTCTACAAAAAAGAGGGTGGCCTTCCCTAACTCAGGTAGGATTGCGTCTTAATGGAAGGACCCCCTATTATTTATTGTACATTAATATTTTATATAAGAATTACACAAAGAATTATATATCTATTGTTATATTACCGGCAACAATTATATAATAATGCTTTCTGTTATCTTAAACCAAAATTTGTAATGATTCATTGTGGTTTATAGAATTGACTTGTGAGTTTTGATGATTTTGTTGTGTGAATTTAAAGCATGTTGTCATGTAACAAAGGTTCGTCATGTATCTTTTAATATTAAATTTATAGCAACAATTATTAATCTGTTGCAAAATCTTCATTTACTTTTGTTTTCTCGATATATGTTATTATCATCGCTATATGTTCATGTAACACTGATGACTTTTTCAGCTAAAATCAAGTAGTTGGTCCTAATATCAAACTATAAAAAGAAAAATCAACAGTAATTTCCATTTCTCTGAAAGTATGTGGATATTGTTGTACATTTCTCTTGCATAGTCAATACGATACTTTCACATATAAATCCATATTTTTAGGGTAGAATAAATATATATTCTCTATATTGAATCGTTTACGAAGATAAATCATCTAAAGGATCCATTCATGATAGATATACCTAATGTAATGAAATTTGAACGATTCACCATGTAAATAAAGCATTGATTGAACCCGTGCAAAGCACGGGTCTGCACCCTAGTTTATAGTATAAAGGATTAATACTCCTTACACGCTTGGTTGGGGCGTTTGGATTGCAACTAGGGATGCAAAAGGTCATGAATATATTCGGATTTGATGAGTCACCGTATTCGTTTATACAGATTTTGAATCCGTGTCTGTATCCACTTTAAAATGGATACGGATATGAATATCATTTTGATATCCGTAAACATCTGTATCCGTATCCGTATATCTGTTTTCGTATATAAATATAGTCATAGATTATTTTTAATCCTATGTAACATAATTGTGTACCTTCTTTTATCATATTTGTCTAATTTTTATGATACAAACACATTTAGTAAGTTTATATCACGTGTTTTTCATCCAATTTGTATATATTTAAGTCGACTCTATAAAGTATTTCTAACATTACTCATATGCGATCCGTATCTATTTTATATCTGTATATTTTTTTAGGATATGATAAAATAGTTTTAATATCCATCGATATCCGCATCTGTATTCGTATTAAAAAACGGATAAAAATACGATAATACCTGTATCCGTATTTGTATCCGTCCGTTTGCATCCTTAATTGCAACAGCTATATACCATGACTCCTCACTTTTATGTTCCTGCAAAATGTTGTATCCACACTTGGCTTCCAAATCAACCCTTGAAATGATACCATCTATGATTTTATCTGCCAATTTGAGATCAAGTTCCAGATAATATCTGGAGAATTAGTGGTGTTAAAGAAGCTCTCGTAGAAAATGCCTTTAATTTTCAAGGTTTAAAATATACAAAACTTGTCACGTATGCGTGCAATCGGCAAACGTATATTCATAATTTTCAGCATTTTGCAAGTAGAGCAGAGAATAATTAGCAAGATTGGAATTGAAAATATGAAGCTTATCTTGAGTAACTAATTTATTAGAGAAAATATGACGCCATCGACTAAAATAATTTCGATCAAAAAATTTCATGTAATTGGTTCCTAGACCCATTGTAGATTATTTTTAAGGGATATAATTTAGGACTGTTGGAGGTCAATCGATGTTTGTGTCATAAGTGATTTAATCCACTACAATAAAATTTAACTATAGTGACGCTTTCTGAAGTTTGAAAAAATAACAACAGATAATCGTCGTTATGTGAACCGTTGCTAATGATATAACGACAAATATGATATTCGTCATTAATTTCAAGTACGAAAAATCATTTCGCAACGAATAATATCGTCGTTATATATTTAACAACCGCTAATTTAGTGACATATTTTGAAAAAAAACGTCATTATATCTCAATTTTGTTGTAGTGAGCCAATTATTTTTCATGGATAGGGTTACACAGCCCTAAGCCAAAGTAGGGTTGCTTTTACTTAATTATAAGGGAGCTCCAAATGGAAGGGGATCTGTCATAAGAGACCTGCCTCCATTTAAGGGCATCTTCCAACATTAAGGTTTGTTTTCCTGATCTTACCACATTAGTGCATGTTCGGTTAGTGGGTTAATCCCCCTCTTTGGAGGGTTTATCCTACAAACCTCTCTTTTTCTCTCTCATGTGATGCCCACTCTTTCTCTCTTTTTTAATACATTAAATAAATCATTTCTCTTTTATCTATTCCAAAAAATAATATATTATACCATCATATCATCTAAAAAATGTAAACTACTCAACTTTTACCTACTTTTTCAAACTCCAATATAATCACATCACAATAATTACTCACTTTTCCAAATTTCAATTAATCATACCATAACAAACCCATCCACAATTTAACCCTCTACACAAAAACGGGTTCCCCCTACTAGGCTTCGTTTGGTTGCAGGGTTGGGTTGGGGTACACCGGTGTACCACCCCTTCCAACCCTCCCAACCATCCTCACAATTTACTATTCACAGAGTTACCCCAACCTAACCCAACCCAGCAACCAGACAAACCCCTAGTTTACCCCGAGGTAATCCGCATACCAAACGCACCCTTAGAGCTACTTTCCCTTACGTCCATAGATAGATTCTTTTTTTACCTCTATTCAGAAATTGTAGTCATTTGGTTTGTTAGGAAATTTTACTATTATGGTGGGGCTTTTAAAGTTAGAAGCCCATACGACATATAGTTTTCTGGGTTTCCAAGTAGTTTAAAGCATGGAAATAATGAATAGTTTTAGGTTAACAATCCCCCAACTATTATTTGCCTTTGGCAGCATATTGATTCCCAGCTAACTCCACATCTTATCCTTCCATTGGTATTTACATGGCATGCCTAATCTTATCAACTTCATTGATTTGTTCTGATTGGGAGTTTTAAAGAGGCCAGTAATGCCAGCACAGGTGTGAGAGAGGAATTAAATGATGGGAGAGAAAGCATTTAGCCTTCCAACTTTATGATTTGGTCGCAAAATTACTTACTATGGCTTGCCAATAGGGATGAAAATGGTCGGATACAGATACGAATATAGGTATAATCATATCCTTATCCATTTTAAAATATGAATACGAATATTGACGAATATAAAAATCTGTTACCATATCTTTAAAAACGAATACGAATAGCATACGAATAATAATATAAATATTTAATAGATTAACGAAAATATACATGTTTAGGATGGTTTAGACATAAAACAGATATACCAGATATAGCAATTTCATAATAATTATATCAACAATGGTGAATGTAATCATAAAATATTGTTACACACAATTATAAATAAATCTATTACTATACTTATGTATGAAAACGAATATACGAATAGGAATGCGAATATTAGCGAATGTCAAAGTGATATCCATATCCGCATCTATTTTAAAACGAAAACGAATATGAATGTTAAAATATATATACAACGAATATGATAGAGGATCGGACACAAATATATTCACATTCATTTTCATCCATACTCGCCAATGTTAATGGTTAATTGAGGTAGGGAAAATCAGGATCTCGATGTACATAATTGGGAATTTTCTCTCAATCTAAGATGTCGTAAATGTTGGAAGTTTCAGATTCAATCATTTTTATGGCATATACTAAAGATTTTGTTTCTTAACCAGCATGCCTAAAATAAGAAAGAAAATTTTTTAAGGTCATGCTAAGGCATCAGATTGCACTCTTTTCGTATTTTAGGAAGATAAAAATGCTATCAACAAATTGAGTATTTGTGATTCCATATTTGCTTTAGGTGTAAATTATAATGTGGCCCAACCTGGACATATTGTGAAGCTTGCAATCAAAGATATTGATAATGTTTATAAATATAAGGGGAGATTGAGGGTCTCTCCCTGCCTAACTCCTCTAGTAGTCTCAAAGAACCCAGCAAACTGTTACTAGATTTCAAGATGGAACCCTTAAGTTGTGTTTGGTTATCGGGTTAACCCAGGTTAAACTGGGAGATGGTAAACCATTTTTGTGTTTTGGCATTTGGAAAGAGGGTTAGGGGTTGAGTGGATTTGTTGTGATGTGATTGTATTGAAGTTTGGAAAAGTGAGTAGTTCTTGTGATGTATTTGTATTAAAGTTTGGAAATGTGAGTAGAATTCGAATAGTTTATATTTTTAAATGATATGATGGTATAATATATTATTTTTTGATGAAATGGATGAAAGAAAAATAATTTATTTAATGTTTAAATAAAAAAAGAAAACTGGGCTCCACAAGTGAGAGAAAAGGGGTTTTTGGAGGGTGAAACCCTCAAAGAGGGGGGTAACCCCTAACTGAACGACTTCTTAGTCTTAGTATGTTTCCATTTCGCAATAACCTTAGAGGTAATTGCAAAGTAATTTGAGGCACCTATATTTTTCGAAGAAAGCTCTTTGTGAAGGGGATATAAAGTTTGCTACTTTTTGAGACCAAAGCAATACTTGAGGCAATGACCATCAAATGATCCCCGAGCTTCGATTCCTCTAAGATGAGACCCCAACATTAGTAAATACCCCTTTTATGTTCCCTCTTGCTTTCTTATTTTCTTCTTCTCCACCTCCATCTCTGCTTATTTCTTATTCATAATACATCTTCTCATATCTCTACCCAAATCCCTCCTTCCTCAGTTCTCGGATCAAAAACCCTCACCAAAACACATCACTCCAACTTCCCCTTTCTCCACTTCCATTTTATCCTCCGTCTTCGACCAACCCAGGGGCTAGAGCTTTATGTTTCATTTCTCTGCATTCGCCACCATAAGCACATATACCCACTCTCTCTTTGGGTCTCAAGTTGTTTGGCTATCCTCAAATCTTGAGGATCTCAATAGAATTCTAAGTCCTTTGTAGGTTCCCGATGAGTGAAGAAGATTATAATGGTCAGATCTTCTCTATATTTTTCGATTTCCACTAGAGCTTCATGTAAGAAGAACATCGTCAGAGTTGAGGAGAATACAAACCTACTGTTGATGTCTGATCAACCCAAGACCCTCATTTGATTGTTGAAGATGCAACAATGCTTTACTGTTTGATCACTTAGAAGTTCCCCATTCATAGATGTTCAATCTCACACAGAGTGCCATCATTTGATCCTACTTGATTTAAGCTTTGGTATAACTCCAAGTGGCAAAATGAGTGTCACCCGATTGAACCCAACATCGTTTCCTTTGTTGGATCATGAGGCTAGGTCACGTGCTCCGTAGCACGTGACTTGCATGGGAAACCCTTCTCTATTATGAATATAATGCAAATAACCATCCTTTGGTATAATTGCTGCACACCCCCCTACTCTTGCTTTTGTCAAATGAGTACTTCTGAGAACTTCTTAGAGTAATTTTGATTTCAAAAAGTTGTAATTAGATCCATATGATATTTGCTTCATATTTTGCAAGCCCTTTATCCAATTCTAACGAAATTTATTTTATTTGCAATCTTGTTTTATTCTCTTCAAAATGAGATTTTGTAGAAAGTTTTATAATGATTCTCAACTATAATTTTTTTATAGAATGTGACAATTAAAAAATACATTTATTCTCTAAATTTTCTGAGCAATTATAAACAATATTTTCTAACATAAAAACATCAATAGATACCCCTCGTTATGAAATACATGATGTGATCTATTGAGGATTTCATCCTACATTTTGTTATATTTAGAAATTAAAAAAAAGACATATCATCGATGATTTTCAAGAATTTTCTTGAATTCACGTGCCTGTGCTAAATGATTGAAATACATGAATCTAAGACTTTTCACATTTGTATTTTAGTTTATTCGTCTTTCATCCAAAATCTCTAAAAATATTAGAGTAGATTCATCTCAGCATACCTTCGCATGGCATAATTTAGTTTTGTGAAATATTATATTTTAATCATTAAATTTAAAAATATTGAAAATATTCAACGTCATATTTATTTTATTTTTGCATCCAAAAGTTAAAAAAAATATTTCTGCATTCTTCATGCATTAAATTTCAAGAAAAAATTGTTTGATTTTTTAGAATTATTTGATAATAAAATAGTTTTTTTGAAAAAAGTTGTATATGTTCCCTTAACTCATTTTCAAAAGTTGCATCATTCATTCATTTTCATTATTCATTTTCTTTTCAAAAAAATAAAAATTGCAAAAAAATAAACATTTAAAAAGCTTGATCTCTAATTTGTCTGAAGTGAAACTCGATCTACATTTTACCTTCCTAAGTTCGAACTTGTGACTTACACAAGTAATTAAAATAAATAAATCGATGATATATACCACAAATTGAATATTGATTTATGTGTGGTTTTTGATTAGTTGCTTTCAACCTCTGTTATAACAATTCAATATTATTAAATAGGGTAAAAAGTGTGCTCTTCAAACCCATAACGAATCTTGATATGGTTCTTAACATTCTTAATTTTCAGAGGAACTCGGTTGAAAATCAAGGTTTGGACTTTTCAAGCTCGTGACTTAATTCTTTAAGTCCACAAAGTTGTATTCATGAATCAAATCTTGAGACTAGGTTGACTATTATATGCCATGCACAATACTCTATATGATGAACCATTTAGACTCTCACATTTATACTTGTTTGACCTAAATAGGATTTCATAAGGTTTAATCAATATGAACCAAGCAAGAAAATGGGTGCCTCATCAAAGGTGGTAGACGAACAAGCCTTAGGGACTACAACACTGGTATGTCCCAACTTCGCCTAGTGACATGGATGCCAAAGACTAGAGAGTGTGGGTTGAAATAATGCTTTGGATGAGGAACAATCTGCTAGAAATTTTCTTATCCTTTATTAAATAGAGCACAATGCTCATATACAATAAAAATTGTAAAGTATCAAAAATAGCATAAAAAAATCTTATACATGTAAGAAGCCATGCTTGAAAATCAAGAAGATAATAAAAAAGCTGACATTTTGTGAGACTTGGATACACTGGCCAAGCTCACATGGGAGATTTAACTACACTAGTCATGCTCCAATGGGCTAATTCTTCATATCTTATTGTTGGCCAACTAACTTGAACTTTAACGGGAATACATCACTCCATGAGGAAAGAGTAGCTAGATAAAGGGAATCTTGGGATGCTTAGTTGACTGGTCAATCGAATTGTGCTCTTAAGTGAGGAGAAGTAGCACACTTTATATTTATGTTCAAAAAGACTTCAATGATATAAGAGATATGTGCAATAGAGTGATTATTTAGAATTGGATCATGATATGAACAAGAATAAAGAGTTATGGAACTTGAATCTATTGAGTTTAAAACTTGGATCATAATCTAGTTTCGACACAATGATAATACAAAGATTTAGTCTAAGATATGTTCTTGATCATTGGCATGAATTGAGTTGTAAATCAATTTCATTTCAAAGTGTTTCACTCATTCTTAGAATAAAGGTTTCCTCGAACTCCAGACCAAGTTAAAACATTGACATGTGCATTTAATTCCATGTTTTTATCATTTGCATAGGCATTGTTAATGTTCATAGTTAACATAAACACTACAAAAAAATTAAAAATAAAATACCAAGAAAATAAAGAAGGATGGTCTTGTATAGGCTGATAAGAAGAATAAGAGATACATGGTTGAAAGTCCAAGTAGCTCTCCATTGATAAATAAAAGATGAAAAAACAAAGAAAATGCAGAAAAATAGAGCTTCGTGTATGTGTGTACGCTTTTGTGTATGTATGTATCTATATATAGTATAGATTTCATTTATGTTTTTTTTAAAAATATGTAAATTAGGATTAATGTGGAACAACATCTCTTGTCTACATATAATTGACCTTAATCAATGAAAATTACAAAAAAGTGCTAACCTTAATGTATGGCAAATAAACCGAAAGACTAGTTTGGTGTGTGCATATACTAAGCATTTAAGGTTTCAGAGGTTGGCGGAGGTTGAAATCATGGCTCACTTATGCAGCAACATGTGAAGGAGATAGTCAGATTTGGGGTGGCTTCCCTCATGTCAGGATGGTGTACCAGTCGTACATCTCCTTCATACGAACTCCAACGTACCCGTTCTCACTTTTGAATTATTGTACATTCAATTATCTACAAAACAAGACTAATTTCAAATAATCGGAGTTCATATCACTTGGATCTTGGGCTCTACTATATATAGTACAACTGTATATTTGGTATCTTGTCATTCCGTGTACAAAACATCAAATTTAATAGTATAAATAACAAAAAAATTAAATCCAAAATGATCCAAAAATACATGAAAATATAAAAAAGAACCGACTATATTCACTTATATATATCATCCCTCTCATTTTATTTGAGTTTTTTTCCACTATTGAAAATCCAAAAAAATTAGATAATGTGTAAATATTATATTAGTACTATATTAGAGTATAATATGCATATATTATAAAGAAAAATGAAAAATATATATAATAATAGAAATTCGTATTTTATACCTATAGAATACCTTTTAAATTTTAATATCTATATGTAAGTTGTCTTTTAACTTTGAGCTCTTCACCTAGAGAGGGGGTCAATGAGTCGGATGGTCAGCTAGTGATAATTTATTTGACTCGTCGAGGAAGAATAACATGAAGGTGAAAGATTAGATTGCAAACCCAAATCTACGAGATATAATCAATGGAAATACAAAATTGAAAGAGGGGTGTTAGAAAGAATGATTTAAGATAAAAACTAAAGAAGAAACTGGTGTGAATTGACTTGTGGTTGGAGCACTGACGAGCTCCCATAATGCTCCTCCTTTTGGCTCGGAATGTTGAACTCAACCCACAAAAATCAAAGGCTAAAGACCACGATTTATGTGTCTAGACATCACTCTTGATCCATTGTGTCATCGTACATCTCCAACTCTTCACTTCATCTTTGGTCACTCAAGGGGAATGCTTACTGAAATTCCGGCAAATAAGGATTGTAATAGAGGAGATACAAGGCTTCATCGATGGCTTTGGGCGAGAATTTGCATGAGTACAAGGGATGAAGTGTCAAAGTGATATCACCCTCTGATAGCAAGATCAAGGGGATGTCAATGGGTGGTTGGATGATAGCTTGGGATGTGGTAGGTAGGGAGATATTTGAGGTCAAACATGCTTTGATCACCATGTGCATAGCGCCTCTTATATATTAAAATCACTGAGATGCTAACATGTGGCACATTAATAAGGCTCAAAAAATATATTTTAAATTAAGAAAATAAATATTAAATGATCAAAAATTGAAATTTGTAAACATTAAACTTGCCTAAAATTTTGAGACTTACAACCTTGTAGAAGGATGCTTATGCAAATTCAATTGAATTTGAGAGTTACAAAAATAAGAAGATATTTTAAAGTGCAATTTTCCTATTTTGATTTGTGTTTCTTGTTTTGAAATAATATTTATATTTGTTTTCCTAATAGTGCATAGTGTAAGAAACACGCGTATGTTTTTGTGGTGTTTTTGTGATGCAATATATGATTTATGTAACATGTATAGCATTTTTAATAGGTCAATCTAATGTTGTGATTTTTATTTTGTTTTGTATTTTCAATAATATAAAAGTAACATAATAAAATTGAAATCAATAAAAAAGAATCTTTCGGTGAGTGTTAGAAGTAGATCTTGTATACTGATTTCTTCCAATTTCGTTGGCCAGCCCGTTGATGAATCCATGATTCATTAACATTTATGTCGTATTTTGTCTTAAAATCCTTAACAAATATATGTAAATATTCATTAATTTTCACCTTTTATCAAAACCCCATTCATGAATAAAAAAGCACTTTTATGCATCAAAAACATGTAAATAAATAAAAGAACAAAAATAAAGAAAGGAAAAGAAGGCAGATTGTAAATATGTATATATGTACAGTATGACTCAGAAAATATAAATATAGCTGTAAGATATATTTATAACTTAACTCCCAAGACCAAGTCAGCATGGATTGGTCGACAAACAAACAAGTAGGGGGAGATAAGGAAAGAAAATCATAAAAATAATTAAAGATACACTCCACACACTCTTCATTATTTATCAAATAAATGCCAAATCTTCATTATTTTTTAATTAATTCATATATGCATATTTTTCACCAAACTCTTTTTTTAATTATTTCTAAAAATGTATATAAAAATATAAAAATAAGTTAAAAATATTATCTTGTATATATGCCAAGAAATCCAACTCTTAAATTGTCAAATTCTCAACTTCCGAACATCATAACTTTCTCATATGAATTCCAATTTCACTCTACTCACATTTAAAGTTCATAAAATAATATTATCTAATTAATGGAGGTGATTTATTAAAATCAGAGCCCGTTTGTAAAAAGTCGATTTTGGGACCTAATGACAACGGGGTTTCTGGGCTATTTATTTTATTTAGCACATGCTATTTATAGTTTTATTAATTTTACAATTTTAATTATTTTCATGAACTTGTATTTTCACCATGATTTATTTCAGAATTTTTGGAGCTTATTTATTATTTTAATAAAATCCAAAACCTTAATTTATAGATAAAATTGAACTATATGACTTATACCCGTATTTATTAATATATCTAAATTATTTTATTAAAATCCACAAAAATTCTCAAAGACTTTATCTATTATTCTAATAATTAAGAAAATATAAAATTAATATATAACTATTTATTTATTGAATTAAAAATCTAAAACCTATTTATTAAGTATTATTTATACCTATTTATTAATATAATATTTATATTTCGTATAATATTTATTCTTTATAAAAAGTAATTATACCATAATTTAAATAATTTAATTATCTATACTTTTTATTTTTATATATATTCAAAATAATATTATTGACTATTTATTCCATATTTTATATTGTATTTAAAACATCTGGCCAACCAGGTGCTGACACGTGTCAACACCTGGTTCTTCTTCCTCAAGAACTCAGCAGTTGGAGTTCTGTTCCAACGGTTGCACTTCAACAATTTTTCCCGCACCATTCCCAACCTCTTTGCTCGATCTTACTCCTTCATTTTCTTCTCCTAACTACCTTAATCCATGCCTACCATTGGATCTACCCAAATCGCCTTCCATTTTACCTATAAAAGCCCCTAAAGTTGGCACGATCAAGCCAACTCTCGCCCAACCACTTTGAACCTCCAGTTCTAGTGGTCGACCCTCCTTCCAAGCCTTGTTCCGGCCAACTGAGGTGGTGACAACACCTAGGAGAAACCCTGTGTGGAAGAGGAATGCCAGAGGAGACGTTCCAAGGCAGAGCAGCCTTGCATCGTCGGCATTGCACCGCATCAAGCTCTGGTAAGGATCGACCGTCGAGCAGTCACCAGAGGTAATACACCTCTATTCCCCAGATCTATTGAGTCATCTTTGCGATTTTATTTCTCGAGTTGTGTGCCATGATTAGCGTTGTTAATCGTGTGTTTAGATCCATAGATCTTTATTCTTAAATGTCCTCCTTAATCACATCTCAAAGTTGTTTCGATATCAAATAAATTCGTGTCTCATTCTTCGTTATTTTTCACAACCTTTTTCATTAATACTGGAAACCTCATATTTTAACTTGCAAATTCTTAATTCTTTGGCCGATTCTTGAGTGAATCGAGCACACGAAATCGTTGTTTGCAGGTCCAATAACTATCTGGAGCATTTACACATCAATTGGAGCTTTGCAGATCCAAAGAAAAGATCAAACATCTCCATCATCAACAACCTCCAGAATCAGCCGAACTGACATCTTCCTCGAAGATTCCCTGTCACCTTCCACCACCTTTGGAGCAGCTCCACCGTGTGAGAGCTCGAGGGGTGAAGGCGTCACCCCTCTGGCCCCGCCGGAGGCCTCAGATCGTCGTATATCACCTGGAAGAATTCAGAGAAGAGAGCTCCGTCGTCAGCTGCGCGCAGAAGGAAGAATAGCAAGAACAACCCAGGAGCTACAGGCTTCTGACACGTGTCCCATCACCGACGGTTCAGATCGTGCCTGACCTTCTAATCCAGGCCGTTAGCTGCGAAGCGGTGAAAAAATTGCTACATAAGCCCAACAGAGATTCAGAATTCCAGAGCGCTCCAAGAGTTTTCCAGAATTACATTTAGGTCCCAACGTGGGGACCTAAATGTAATAATTTTAGTTTTATTTCCAGTTCAGTTCTTTTCATGGACCTGATTGTAATAGAACATTGAATTCCTTTTGCAGTTATGCCCCTGGCTTGTAGAGGTTGTTTGGACCTTGATTTTTCCGTATTTTTCCGCGATTTTTTTAGGGTAGCCTTATAACTACCCAAGACATTTTCCTAGTATTTTTCCAAGATTTTTTGTCGTGTCGTTGTGTCATTTTGATTTTCGTAATCTTGAGTTAGTTTCAAGCCAATTACTTTTTAGTTTTCTTTCTTTGTAAAATCAAGAATAAAGAGTATTTTTCTGGAATTTCTTTCTTGTCTTAAAAACCACGATTTTAATATTATGCCCCCTTGAGTTCGACTCAGGCACATTTACTTGGTAAAATAAATAGTGTAAGATAAAATAGGAGAGAAGCTGCTTTATCCAATTGACTTTCTCTCTCTCTCTCTCCCCCCTATTTTATCGATTTTTGTTTGATCAACATGGATCCCTCTCTGCGGTTTTCTCTACACCGATGACAAATACATTTGAACCGCAGGTCAGACTCGCGTTATCATCCGTAGACATATGCATGCATACAATACTCTTTTTATTTATTTTTGGATTTTCTGTTTGCATATTTTTATGTATTTTTAGTATTAATTCATGGTTTTTATTTACATGCAATATCATAGTAATCCATTCACGATAATGTTTGTTGAGGTATTTTGTCCAATTTTCATTTCTTGGTGTATGAGACCAGATTAAGGTGGTACTCTAAATTGTTTTCTTGGGGGAAAATTCTATATCACCGACTACCTATGACTTTTATGAAAAAATTTGTAATATGAGATAGACTTCATAAAAACGTTTGGTTGTTCAACTAATTTAAAATCTTGTGCAACGTTTTAAATCGTGTGCAACGTTCGACATATAAATGCTAAATGGATCAAAAATATCATTTCTTAGAAAAATAGAGGCTTGGATGGCGAGAGGAATATAATGTGACTTGGAGAATTGGAACAAAGGTCTAATATCAACGTGTTTTCCCTCTTGGAGACTACGGTTAGTAGTACTATTCAGATCTAGAATCTCTTGGGTTTGAACCATCTTTCTTGTTACTAAAATTTGACATGCAACTATTGTGGTATTTACACCGGATAGAACTTTTGGAGATTGAATGAATCCTTATATTTGATCATGAATATACCTCCACTATTATTCTACATTGAATACTAGTAGATTGGTCTTTAGGTTTGTTGATATATATGTCCCTCCTTTTTGACTCTAGAAAGAAATACTTTGTGGATTTTATTGAGAGCTCGTCACCACACCAATTCCTTAGTCTCATCTGAAGATGTTCAGATAGGCCACCAAAAAGAAACATAAACAGATTGTGTGTGGACTTTGACATTTGATAAACTCCAAGCTGTTATATAATATCATGAATCCTGAGATTACATTTACTTTTTATGGGTACTTCTCCTAAAAGATGTGAATTTATAAATAGAACTATTTGTGACCCTACCTTCCTAAACGATGTCTCAAACTTAATCTTGAAACCCTCCCTAGCATCTTTTGGAATCACAATCCATTGGTATTGATCTCAAAAATATATTTTCCTCGACTATTTTGCTTCATGATGGAATCTTTTTAGTTCATGAAAAACTTCTTTTGCGAACTGGTTAACGATATATGGACCCTAGAGTATACATTCGACAATCCATTCTAAACTATCTTTGAGAAAGGTACGAAAAATGCGTTTGACTTCGATAATTAAAGGACAAAGCTAAATTGGCATCAACAAGTGGATAAAACTTCAAGACTTTTGATTACCCTTGCCTCTATTAGAAGGCCTAGAAATCAAATTCTATCGTTAAAAGATGAAAATGACATATACTCCAAAGCTCTCTACTTCAAGATGCAGCTTCTATTTAATTTTTAGAAAAATTTGGATGCCATCTTGTATTTGAAGGAAAATGACATGTTTTGACTAATTAGTTCTACGGATTTTTACCCTACAAACCTATAAATATTAAAAAATGCCTCCTCGACCTTCTAAACATCGTTATTACCCCCTCGATCCCGTAAGCTTTCTAACCCTCACCCCACATACCATGTGGTTAACTTCCATCCATTTACCCCTTAAATTTAACTAGATTCCTTTAAAAAAGAGGTGCATATTGCCCTCTTTGTTTGGTAAATTTACAAAATATGTCATCCCTCTTCCTTCCTCACCATCCTTCTTACATCCCATTCCCCTCCACCTCCATAAACCATCCCCAGCACCGCCACCTCACCCCATGCCATCTGATATCCACCCCTTTCCCGTGCGCCACCCAAAGCTCCAATCTCAGTCCCCATGACTCTCCCGCAACTCTTGTAGATTCAAGAACCTCCTAGATCAGCCCTCACCCTCCAGACCTCGGCATTTTATCTCCCCATTCTCCACCTCCCCCTATTGTCGCACTGCAATGAGTCCTCATTGATACCCCCGTGGACGCCACCTCCTCCTCCTCCTACAAGCTCGCCCTCCCCTCTGTGTGTACTTTCATCTCTGTTGTCACCTTGCACTTCATCCTCCTCCTCTCTGACCCATCCCACCTCCACCTTCGACTCTCCATTGCCTTCTCTGCTTCCCACCACTGCCGCCCACCACTGCCGCCCTTCCCTCTCCGAGCACCGCATCCTCTCCAGCCTCTCCTCCTATCGCATTCTTGCTGCCGAGCGGCTTCTCCAGATCCCTGATCTCCTCGATGAGTACGGTGCAACCGCAGGTCTCCCCAACCACTTCCTTGTCTGCTTTTCCTAGTTCTGCCTTGTCGCCTTCTAGAAGCTCTGTAGGGATGACTAGAAGGTGGCGGTGCACTTCCTCCAGGCCATGCTTGTCTTGCCACAAGAGACCTTCATCGCCCTTCATCCTGCCAGACTCCGACGGGAATGGTTGCATCAACAATGCGTATGATGGTATGATCCTGCCACCTGCAACGAGATGCGGGAGGAGGGCTTTGCCATATGAGAGTGAAGAAGGAAGGAACGAGAGTGGAAGAGGAAGGAGGGGGAGAAGAAGGAAGGACAGAGAGAGTGGAAGAAAATCTACCATTAAATTTGTAATGGTTTGATTAATAAACTTAAACCTAATCTAGTTAACCCAAGAAGTCTCAAATTAATGGTAAAGTTTGTGGGCTAAGATGGAGTAAGTTTACAAGGTTGAGGGAGTAAGAATGATGTTTAGAAGACCGTGGGGTAATTTACAATATTTTTAGGGTTTATGGGGGTAAAAATACTTTAATTCTAATCATACAGATATCATTTTACATTGAAATTCGATAATATTTTAACTTGTGGCTTCTGAAACTTATTCTTGATTTTAATTGTTTAATTATATTGAGTTCAACTTAATTTTTTATTTAGCAAACCCAAAATAGTCCCTGTTAAGCACTATATTAGTCATTTTTTAGGATTTTTACTATCTAAATTATTATTTTCTAAAAATCAAAAACTCATTTGTATCTTATTTTATTCATACTTAATTCATATCCTTGTTAAAAATTATGAAAAAAATACAGAGGTTGTATTTTTGTTACGTAGTTAGACATATTTAAAAACCAAAAGGAATTTCTTTGTTTATAGCCTCAAATCAAGAATTCCTTTTAAATTATTTTACAAAATTAATTTTGTTTTCTTTTTTTTTCTTATTCAAAATATAATAAAAATATTTGAAAAATATAAAAATCACGCAGATATTTTATGGTCATTTTTATTATATTATCATCACCTCTTTTAATTATTTGAAAACCCATTCTCTTCTACTTTTTCTTTATATACTATTTAAAATCAAGTTTATTTATATTATATATTATCAAAATGAATTTAAATTTTAAAGATTCATAACTAATAAATAATTTAAGATTTAAATTTTAAGCTCAAAAAATATAAAATTATTGTACCTATTATCCTTTAACTGTATGTAAAATTTAAATCAAAAAATATTTAGAAATATTTAAAATCTAAAAAACATTATAAATACAATAAAACATTAAATATGAGGACTTTGTAACTTGGTGCAAGACATTAATTTGATTAGTTTATTTACCTCCTCATTTTCAACCTAGGGTCTACTTCCTAGTTAATCAGAGGCGTTGAAATAACTTGTTTGCTAACCTAATTAGATTAGGTACTGCATTTGTCTGCTCTTAGGATACTTTTTTGTTTGGTGATCAAAAGCTTTCTAGAAATCTCATCAACAAAGGCAACTGAATAAAGTTCAATACCGAGAGAAAGAGAGAGAAATAACTTTCAATGGACCAAAAAAACATGCAAACACACTCTAGTACTTGTACCTTCGAGAAGGGTGAGTTAATTTCGATATTACTCATATGCTTTCCAACCAAGGAACCCGAAGGCATATTCCTCCTTATTAAGATGTATAAGCCCTTCTCAATATATGTTTCTAATCTCATATGGCACATCTCAATTGAATTTCCATCATTGGTTGCATTCACAACATATCTAGAAAGCAATACACGCATAACATTGATCCATTGGTATATTTCTTCCATAAAGCTACAAAAAGTGCCATTTGCATGCTTCTATTGTCCACATAAAACATGTTTGAGTAGCCTTCATTATCATGTTTTACCGTGGATATGAAGTTCAAATGCATGTTAGGTTTGTGTGCCATATCTTTACACTTTAAAATGACTCTACAACGTTATGCACAATAACATTAACCATGCCAATTAAACAATAACCATTTCCCATTCTTGGAATGCATGTGCAAATAACTCCTTATTGAAGGTTATATAGAGTGGAACCAATGCCAATTAAGCAATAAGTGTTATCTCTAACTACTTTTACCAATTCCATGTTTATGTCAATGAGCAATTCATTCTTAGCAAAGACAACAACATTTATCATCCTTGCCTTTCTTTTCCAGCTTCTCTCCTTTTCTCTATTTTAAGTTGGAGGTAATATTTTTTGTGATCAAAACCTTTGATTATGAAGATATCACTTTAGATATTCTTCTTATCCCCTCATTTAGAACACTAATCTCGATGGTCTCTAAGGAAATAACTCTATCATTTACAAAGTTGGTGAGATATATTCAAGATGTCTTAATCTTCATCTTTGATATTTTATTCTTACAGTGAAAATCTGATTGATTGTACCTTGAAGTTCATTTAGATGGTCCAAAATAAAAGTACCATTCTTAAATTTCAATTGATTTAATCTCCTGAGTAGAAACGACTTGTTGTTAACTGTCTTTAAAGCGTACAACTTCTCCAGCTTGGGTTAAAGTACTTGTGCATGAGTCTTGTTTACTCTCAAACTCCCATTCGTTATCAATGTTGGACTCAAAGTTCTTGATGGAAAAAGGGAAGATGCCTAATCTTCAGAAATAGTAAGTCCGTCCTGTTTTTCCGTAAGTTGTAATTGGACTCTTTAGGATAATCATCTTGCTCATGTTGTAGTCCATGTTATCAACCACCCTTCCTCTGATAGTAATGTTTGGGAATTAATCCCTCTTATAGATCGAATTGTGAAAAATACAAAGTTGATAAGAGGATCATGTATAATATGTTAAATTTAAGGAAACAAGCTGACAACTTTGCTTCCAAACAATAAGAAGAAAATATTAGAGTGTAATAATAGGGGTGCACATGGATCGGATAAAATCCGTAATCCGATCCAATCTGTTGTCATTGGATTGGATCGGTTTGGATTTATAAGTTTAATGGATTGGATCGGATTGGAATTTTACAAATCCGTTCATTTATGGTTTGGATCGGATTATTGTCAAAATCCAATCCGATCCAATCCGTTAATCCGTTAATAAATAATAATATATACTACTTTATTTATTCTCAATAAAGCATATTATATAGTATATTTTATTTGAAAGCTATTTGTAAATATCTAAGCTGGTCTCTTTATTACTTAAACCTATTCCAATTCAAGTTTTACCGCACACAACTTGATGGAAAACCCCTTATCTCACCCTACTAGTTGGTTTAGAAAAAAATAATACCTACCCGCAATGTCCTTCATACCCTTCCAATTTTTCAAACGAAACAGACTTCTAAAAATAATAATACATAAATCTAAACCCACTCAGGACCCACTACAAACAAAACACTCACATGCACCACACACATCTCCACCCTCAGGTGCACAGATATCTCCGCCGGATGTCGTCCTTGTCCTAGCTGTGCGCATATGCAGCCAGATCTTCTTTGCGCATGCTCAGTTAACTTGTTGTAGTTCATATTTGATATATACAAACTTACAATTTTATTCAAAGTCAATATGATTCTTCTATGATTTCTACGGATCACAAGTATGTTATTTTTATTTAGTTATACAATGACCAGTTGTAATAAATTCATAACAAGCACATATGCTTTTGCTTTTCAAAAAAATTAAGTCAAATTGCTTTCTAAAAATTAAGTATTCTTTTCTTTACATTTATCCATAATCTCAATTTTAGAACCATGATTCAAACGTCGAGTTCGACTATGCTACAAACTTAATCATAGATTAGGTGAGCATTAAAAATTCGAACCAATCCGATCCAATCCGTAATCTGGTAGATTGGATTGGATTGGATTTGCATGTTTAATGGATTGGATTGGGCTGGAAAAATAAAAAATCCGTTATGTGTGGATTGGACACGGATTAAGTGAAAATCCGATCCAATCCGATCCATGTGCACCCCTACCAAAGATCACTCCTTCAAGAATTTTTTTGTACTTAGGAACCTTCTTTCTTCTCTTCATCTCTCTAATTTATTTCTTATGCCAATGAGAGCTTGTGAGAACTTGTATTAGCATGTACCACCTCCTCTCCATGATGCAGCATCCATATATCTTCTTATTAATAGGTCAAGAGAAAATAAACAGTTCATGGATTCATCAATGAATATCAATGAATATCTGATCTGGTGATTGCAAGTTAAATATCTAAGTATTATCAATTGAATTTCTATTACCATGTACTGAAGGGAACCTACCGAATAAGGCAAATACTTTGCAGTTGAAAATCATTTATTTCTCGTCATCTACTATTTTCATATTATGTTAAGTTAGAATATGGATCCATTTTTAACTTCGTGCAATCAACGATAATTTTTTTACTAATATGGCAAATTGTTTGTTGACATATGTGCCTTGTTTGAGGATTATTCTCATTTCATTCCCTAATAGTTACTTAGACCTTGCATACCCAATTAGTGAAAAACTATAGTGGCCCTATTTTTGTTGGACTTCTATTTGCATTCAATAAGGAAAATGCACGTAGCAGCTAGGAGAGATAAATAATTAAAGTTAGCAAAATAATTTTATTATATGTAAAAATTCGTGGACTTGTTGAAAATATCAAGCAACAAACTATATATTTCACATCTTCATTTTTGTAAATGGCTTGGATTAGAAATACTTATTATCAGACAAATGTTTGTGTATTGTAACTTTAGGGCTGGACCTAAACTGATCTTTTGGACATAAAATATCGTGCATGATTTCCCTTCATTAATATGAATAAATCAGATTAGTTGAGACCATGAATATGCTTACTTGTAATATGTTTTAATATTATATATCCAGCATATCAGTGGATTACTAAACAAAGTTCCTCCATATGCATGTTGTCCCCTTAATTTCTAAGATGCCTAGGTGCTTGGACATTGTAGAGGATCCACCACGAAGAAGCTTTTGAGCCTGACTAATGGCTAACCATTATCAACTTTGAAGTCCTTCGTGTTTTCTTTGAGCTCTCAACCCTTGACAATTACAACCTCAAGAAAGATTTTGTTCACTCAGAATAAATCTTTGTATTTTTTCTCAAGAATTAGGCCTTGTAATATGTGGAAAGGGAAAAAGAAACTGTATTATTCATTGCGACCCTAGGGCTCTCTTATATAGGAGAAAAGCCCTATGAGAAAATTACATAAAGTAGACTAAGGAACAAGTAATATGAATAAAGGAAAAATAAAAGCAACTATCCCAACACTCCCCCTCAAGCTGGAGCTTATATGTTTATCATGCTCAGCTTGGAACAACAATGATGGAATGGACCTCTAACAAGTACTTTGGTGAACATATCTGCAGTCAAATCTCTTGAAGTAACATGAGAAGTTGAGATATATCCCTTCTGAATCATATCTCGAGTGTAGTGGCAGTCTACCTCGATGTGAGTGGTTCATTTCATGGAAGTTGGATTACTGGATATGATCCTGGCAGCCTGGTTGTTGTATTGGAGGTGCATGTTGTGGCACCTCAATAGTCATGTCAGTCGGGACGGATCTAACCCACATTATCTCTGCGCTACCTTGTGCCATGACCCTATATTTTGATCTGGTAATAGATCTAGCAACAATAGTCTGTTTCTTACTCTTCCATGAAACAAGAGAACTCCCTGCAAAAGCAACGAAGCCTGAAGTAGACTTCATGTCTTTGGGGCATCTTCCATAATCAACATCAGCACAAGTTGTAACTGTAAGGGATGTGTCTCTACTGAACAAGAGGCATGCACCTGGAGAAGTCTTCAAATATCTCAATATCATGTGTACAACATCCATATGTATCTGCCTGGGTTGCTCCATAAGCTGACTAACTATGCTCCATGCGAAGGATATAGCAGGTCTGGTAATGGTTGTTAACCTCAACGGACTCCAGGAACCTCTCAACAGCCGCAACCGTCTGTTACAACCACTTTCATCGTTTTAGTGATTTCTATTATAACAAATATGTAAACATCTATAAATACAAGACGTCAGTTGTGACTGACCCGTGAGCTGTAAAACCTCATTCCTCGTTTTCACATGGTATCAGGAGCCTAAGCAAGAGCCATGCTCTCTTTTTTTTTCCATCATGTCCACCACCACAGAAGTTTCCTCCGATCCGCCTCATCTCTCGCTTCCATCCAATATTTACACCCTCGTAACCACCAAGCTCAACACCATAAACAATAGCCTCTGGCATGCTCAACTTCTACCACTGCTATGTGCATACGATCTATCTTCAGTCATAGATGGTTCATTTCCAACACCGCCAGAGACAATATAGGATACTGCAGGTCAGGTTATTCCAAATCCAACTTATCTATCTTGGCCACGGCGTGATCATCTAGTATTAGGTTGGATTTTGGCATCTGTTACCGAAGAAATTGGTGCTCAACTTGCACATCTGAGCAAGGCTCGTGACGTTTGGGTATCTATTGAAACTATGTTTTCTCAGCAAATAAAGGCTCGTACTTTTTATTACAAAGCATAGCTAGCAAATCTCAAGAAGGGAGATCAAACGATTCTATCCTACACAAACAAAGCAAAACAATTGGCCACCAATTTATCACTTGCCTCGGGAAAGCCTATTGATGATGATGATCTAATTCTTTCCATCATCAATGGCCTTCCAAACGAATATGATTCAGTTGTAGCAATGATTACAACCAAATGTCGATCTGAATCAATCAGCTCCGCTGAAGCTATTGGCTATCTTCTTTCGCATGAACAACGGTTCAAAAACAACAGTAATATGATACTATCTCTCTTAACCTTGCGGCTCGAGGACGATCTTCTATTTGCAATAGAGGCCGTTTGACAAATCGCGGTCGTTTTTCTAATATGCGTGGTCGATTTTCCAATAATTCTTACCATGATTTTCCAGCTATCACCTGTCAAATATGTGGGAAAAACAACCACAGTGCTCGAAATTGTTATTTCCGTTATACTCAGCGTACTCAAGGTGGACATGTTCCCACAGCCAACCTTGCAGATGTTGAAAGCAATGTTGAACTATGGTATCCTGATTCTGGAGCCACTCATCATATTACAAATTCAATAGCCAATTTAGACCTTTCTTCTTCATATAAAGGGTCTGATGAGGTCAAAATGGCAAATGGGAAAGGTGCGTCGATTTCCTCCATTGGCTCAACTTTACTTTCAATATATCCAAATGTCAAGCTTCATATGGATGATATTCTCTTTGTTCCTACTTCCATTAAAAATCTTATGTCCATCAATAAGTTTGCTAAAGATAACAGATGTGTCTTTGAACTTAATGCTGAAACTATTCTAGTAAAGGATGCGGAAACCAAGAAGGTTCTTCTTCAAGGTCGTGCTGAAAAAGGACTATAAAAGCTCTGGTTACCGACAAAGCATGCATCTCCAGCAGCAATTCTTGCATCAACTCAAGCCCTTGCAACTGGACAAGCTCCAATAAATGTCTGGCATCAATGTCTTGGACATCTAAATTTTCCTTCAATAAAGAAATTACTCCTACAATGGAGATTGTTAGTTTCAGACTCTAAAAGTTCCAGCCTATGCTCTATTTGCCTGAAGCCAAAGCTCATAAGCTACCTCTATCCTCCTCTAATACATTATGTCAAAACTTGTTTGACTTAATTCACACAGATGTTTTGTTCTGTCCAACCGTTGCAATAGATGGTTATCGATATATTTTAACATGCATTGATGATTGTTCTCGTTTCACTTGGGTTTTTCCGTTGAGGCAAAAGTCAGAAGTGCATGATATATTTATTCAGTTTTACAAACTAGTCAAAAGGCAGATTCAAATATCCATTAAAGCAGTTCAACCTGATGGAGGAGGGGAGTATATCAAGTTACATTCTTAGTTTCGTTCAAAAGGCATACATCATCGAATATCAGCACCACATACACCTCAACAAAATGGTTTTGCGGAGCGAAAGAATCGCCATCTTATTGAAACCACAAGAGCAATATTATTTCAAAGTAATGTTCCTCTTACTCACTGGTATTCGGCAATTCATACAGCAGCATTATTAATTAATTGATGCCTTCCTCAGTCACAAGTAATTACCATATGAGCAAATATTTGGAAAGCACGCTGATTACTCAATGCTACGAACCTTTGGTTGCACATGTTATCCTTTACTACGTGCTTATAACAAACACAAGTTTGAGAGGCAATCTGTAGCCCATGTTTTTCTGGGCTATAACTCTCATTTTGCTGTCTATAAGTGCCTTAATTTGCAAATAAACAAAGTAATCATGTCTCGATTTGTTATATTTGACGAGTCCTCCTTTCCTTTCAAACTTGAAAAGACCTATGATCATAATCATCCTTCTGTTCAATTGTCCTCTCTTCTACCACCCATTCCATCCGATGTTTCAATTTCTCCTATACCACCATTATCTTCTACACCACCAAATACATCCCTCCCCACATCTCCATCACAAACCAATCCAGAAAATAACCTTCCCATATAGAACTAATGTCTCAAAATTCCACTTCACAATCCAATGAACAATTCCCAGAACAACCCATTTCCTCACGAACACACACCATGCACACTCGTTCAATGAGTGGAATATCCAAAAAAAAATTCTCACAGCTACTAAGCATCCTATTCCTGCTTCGTGTCAAATACCATCGACTGAAATAGAGCCTGCAAATTTCACTGAAGCTATTAAAAATCCAAATTGGGCAAAAGCCATGGCAGATGAGTTTCAAGCCTTACTACAAAATAATACTTGGACACTTGTTCCATCCAAACCCAATATGAACATAATTGGATCTAAATGGGTCTATCAGATCAAGAAAAATCCTGATGGGACCTTAGATCGATATAAAGCACGTCTTGTTGCAAAGGGTTTTCATCAAGTTGAAGGTTTGGATTACAATGAAACATACAGCCCTGTTGTCAAACCAACAACTATTCGGCTTTTATTGTCACTTGCCATGAGTAACAACTGAAAAATGATGCAATTAGATGTGCACAATGCATTTTTACATGGAGATTTAGATGAAGATCTCTATATGGTTCAACCACAGGGCTTCATTCACAAAGAGTATTCAGCACATGTTTGCAAACTACATAAGTCAATTTATGGCTTGAAGCAGGCCCCACGTGCTTGGTACAAAAAGCTATCTAACTTTCTTCTTTCAAATGGGTTCATATCTTCCAAAACAGATAATTCCTTGTTCATTCAAAGATCAACAAACTCGTCCCTATATTTTCTGGTTTATGTTGATGATCTTCTGATGATTGGAGATGACAATGACAATATGAACAAAGTTTTCACCAATTTAAGCAAGTCTTTCCAATCAGAATCATGGTCTTTCCTTCATATTTTCTTGGAATCCAGCATCAACATACTTCGCATGGGCTTCTATTGACACAAAGCCGATACATAACCAACTTGATGGTGAATTTCAGACTTGATGGAATAAAGCCAGTTAAAACCCCTATCTCCAACTCAGAGCTTGCAAAGGCAATTTCTCTTCCTGGTCAACCATTAAATGATCCCACACAATACAGAAAATTACTTGGAAGTTTACAATACCTCTTATTCACAAGACCAGATCTTGCCTTCACAATAAATAAACTAAGTCAATTCATGGATGCACCATGCAATGCTCATTATCAACTACTAAAGAGAATCCTGTGCTATATTAAAGGCTCGTTGGACTTTGGCATACTTATTTCGTCCTCCCCTTCAACCTCTATCATTGCTTACAGTGACGCAGACTGGGCTTCTTGTCCAATTGATAGACGATCCACTTCCGGATTTATAATATTTCTGGGATTATCCCTCATATGTTGGAGTTCCAAGAAACAACGAACTGTCTCCAGGTCTTCCACTGAAGCTGAATATCGCTCAATAGCCAACACCTCTGCTGAAATAGTATGGTTATACTCACTTCTAAATGAAATGGGCATCAAGTTGAAAGAACCAACAGAGATCTATTGTGATAACATTGGTGCAAATTACTTGACAATGAAGCCAATCTTCCATTCAAAGACAAAACACATAGAGGTTGACTATCATTTTGTTCGAGACTATGTTGCTACCAAACAAATATCTATCAAATACATACCATCAGAACTTCAGGTGGCTAACATACTCACAAAGCCTCTACCAAGCAAGCGCTTTGCAAATCTCAGAAGCAAACTTCAGCTCATCCAGATGCCTTCAGTTTGAGGGGAGATGTTAACCTCAACGGACTCCATGAACCTCTCAACAACCACAACCGTCTGTTACAACCACTTGCATCATTTTAGTGATTTCCGTTATAACAAATATGTAAACATCTATAAATACAAGACGTCAGCTGTGACTGACCCGTGAGCTGTAAAACCTCATTCCTCATTTTCACAATGGTGACATATAAAAGCTTCTCCACAAGATCATCTCTTATCTACATCCTCAGTGTCATCATCATAGAGTTTAACATTCAGATTCATGGGAGTAGTAGCAGGCCTACATCTTGTCATGCCCATTTCATCTAGGAGATCAATAACGTACTTTCTTTGCATCATCATCATGCCACGTTCATTATTCGTAAATTGAAGGCCACGAAAATAAAAAAGATTGCCAAGGTCCTTGGTCACAAACTGTTGTCCAAGGAAATACTTAGCTGCCTGAATTCTCTGCTTTTCATCCCACGTAACAATGATATCATCCATAAAAACCAAAATAGCAGCAATACATCTCTTAGAATTTTGAACAAAAAGGGAGTGATCTGCAGTCAATCTAACAAAACCCTGTTATTTAATCAACTCAGAGACTTCTGGAACAAAGTCCTTGGACTCTGCTTAAGGCCATATATAGCCTTTTAAAATCCACAAATCATATGAGACTCCCCCTCAACAGCAAAAACTGGTGGCTGCTGCATGTTCCTCCTGCAAGGCACCATACGAGAAGGCATTCTTAATATCTAACTGAAAGAGAGGCCAAACACATATCACAACAATAGAAATAAGAATCCTCAATGTAGAATGCTGAGAGAGAAGAGAAAACATATCCTGATAGTCCACCCCATATGTTTGGGTGAACCCACAAGCAACAAGTCTTGCATTGTATATATCAACAATACCATCTATCTGCATGGCGTTTCACTATAAACACTCACTTGCTTCCCACAACAAATACACCAGGTGGAGCAGGAACAATACTCCATGAACCAAGAGTTCTCCATAGCAAGACGCTACTAACTAATTTATAATGCCTCTTGATACCAGGTATATCCATGATAAATAGTTCAACAACAAACTTCTGAAACTCCTCTGAGAAACGTGCAAGAGAAGCATGTAGAGTAAGAGGGTGTGTAGCACAGGTACGCCTATGCTTCTGTAAGGCAATGGGCACGTCGAGGTCCTCAGCCGCCTCAGTAACCGGGACATGAACATCTATAGCCACCTGCTCATCCTACTATAAATGAAAATTACCATTGCCTTCATTAGAATTCAAGTGCTCAGCACATACCTGGGGCATGCTGGATGATGGAGGAGGTTCATGAGAATGTGGTCTCCATGTGTAAACCTGTGGCAAAAAGATAGAGGCTGCTAGTGGAGGTGGTTGTGGAGGAGGTGGTTGTGAGGATGGTGGTAAAGGAGTGAGAGGTGTAGGACTCATGGGCATGGTAGACGAAATCAGAAAAAGAGGCATGTATACCTCTTCTTTAGATTTCGAAGGAAGCAACCTATCACGTGTAGGAGAGAAAAACATAATAGACTCAAAGAAAGTGACATCCACACTAACATAATACTTCAGTCAAACATGATCAAAACAACGATATCCCTTTTGAGTCATGTAATACCCTACAAAAACACACTTGAAAGCTCTAAGAGAGATCTTGTCATGGCCAGGAGATGTATGATGAACAAAGGTAACTAACGCAACTACATGAGGAGTGAAGGAGAAAAGATCCTTTTCAAGAACCCAATGAAGAATGGAATCTTCTCTCCCAACACATACGAATGCATGTGATTCACAGGTAGCAAGTAGCTAGAACCAGATATCCCCAGAAGGAATGAGGAGTGTGACTCTGAATTAAGAGGATGGTGACATCCAAAATATGATGATGTTTCCGTTCAACCATCCCATTTTGTTGGGATGTATAAGCACATGAAGTCTGATGAACAATACCAAGGGTTCTGAAATTGTGAAAGTTTTAAACTACAGAATTCTAAAGCATTATCAGAAGGAATATACTTGGCATTAGCAGAAAAAATATTCTTTATTTCATTTATAAAGGATTGAATCATAAGATCAGCATCAGACTTATTTTTGAGTAGAAAACCCCAAGATAGTCTGGAAAATCGTCAACTGCAATGAGATAAAATCTATGTCCTAATGGTCTGGGACATGACTCGAACCCTAAATATCAAAATGGATATCTAAAAACAGACATGTCTTTAGGGACGCCCATCGAGGACGATTACTCAGAAACTGTCCCTTTAAAAACTATAAGGGACGATTGCAAAGCGTTCGTCCCCCTTGATGACTAGTGGGGGCGTTTACAGCCAACCATCCCTTTTCAATAGTATGTGAGGCTACAATTTAGTAATTAATCGTCTCTATCGAGTGCTACTAGGGACGGTTGCGTGATCATTCTTGCCGGGTCGTACATGGGACGGTTAAGACCGTCGCCTCTAGCTCTATGTGAACGTCTCTTTAAGTTCAAACGAAGGGGACGGTTGCGACCGCCCCATTTCGTTGCATCCAATTTTGCAGGCATGAATTGTTGTTATTTCGAAGCTCATAAAAAATGGTCTTAAGTAGACTGTCCCTGATCTTTATCATCGGAGACGATCAAAAGACTATCCCCGATGGATTTATACTATCGAAGCACTGCCTCCTACCACATTCTTCATTCTTTCTCTCCCAAACCTCTCATCACCTCTGCCGCCCCCGACTCTCCCACCGCTCGGTCGCTTCTCAAGCCTTTCCATATATCACCTTCATTATCGAGATCACGTCCTCCATCTCCCTCTCTTGCCGCACTCTATCTTATTCTCTGATATATTTCCATTTCCTTCGAGACGAATTTGGTAACTTAGGATATATATATATATATATATATATATATAGAGAGAGAGAGAGAGAGAGAGAGAGAGAGGATATGAGGATAGGGAGTATGCACCCGGGTGCATGAAATTTTACATGCACCCAGCCCTATAACTTCCACATTTTTTTATTTTTTCGAAAAATACCGCCATGTATATTCATCTATATATCCCTCCTATATGTCATTCTAATTTCGTCAGAAATAAAGACTCCTACACCCTCCATCTAGAACATGAAATTTTAACGGTCTTAGAATTGCTGTAATCGACCAGTTCTGGATGGAGGGCGTAGAAGTCTCTGTTTCTGACGAAATTGGAGTGACATATAGGAGATATATATAGATGAATATACATGGCGGTATTTTTCGAAAAAATAAAAAAATGTGGAAGTTATATGGCCGGGTGCATGTAAAATTACATGCACCCAGGTGCATGATCCCCAACCCCATATATATATACATATACACATATATATATATATATATATATATATATGGGGTTGGGGATCATGCACCCGGGTGCATGTAATTTTACATGCACCGGGGTCTATATCTTGCACATTTTTTTAGTTTTTTGGAAAATGTCACCATGTATATTCATCTATATATCCCTCCTATATGTCATTCGAATTTTGTCAGAAACAGAGACTCCTATACCCTCCGGTCTTAGAATTGTTGTAATCAGCCCATTCTAAATGGAGGGCATATGAGTCTCTGTTTCTGACAAAATTCGAAAGGCATATAGGAGGGATATATAGATGAATATACATGGTGACGTTTTCCAAGTACTAAAAAAAATGCAAGATATAGACCCCGGTGCATGAAAAATTACATGCACCTGGGTGCATGCTCTCCATCCCCTATATATATAAAGCAATTTTTTCAAAATGTTAATCTTATATGTTGTTAGATACAAGAATGACGACTTGATTGTGTGTTGTTATAAATAAGAATGGTGATTTTCTTCTTCATAGATGGTTGTGTTAGATGCAAATTTGTTTGACTTGTGTTATATTCATGATTAAAAATATGCAGGAATTGTGATCACTATATGGTTGTTTAGATGCAAGAATGATTGGTCTACCATTATACGGTATTAGATTCACCAAATGATTCGCATATGGTGTACGATTCACTATATGATTTTTGATTCATATATGATGTTTGATTCACTATTTGATTTTTGATAATCCATCAATTTGATTTATTGTTTGTGGCACTCTAATTAAAAGACAATTCCATATTTTTTGGTGTGTGTGTTTGTTTGTGTGACCGTGTGTGGATATGTATGAATTGGTCTCTTACACTACTCTTAGGCTACATTGCAGTTCTTTGTTGCATATCCTTTGGAGGAGACTCATGAGTCAATTTCAATGATGGATCTTTCCCTTGGAGGTCTGAATTAGTATCGATCATTGGACTCCAACAAATGATGATGTTACAGACCTGATTTTTACAAATTTGGGTGAGAGAACATGCTGATATGAAGATCAATTTATGAGGATCCTTAGTCCTTTCATGGTGATAGCTGAGTTCTATCTTCAAGGATCTATTGATATGTTTGAGTACATAAATGTTCTTGCCTCTATGAGGAACTCATTCAAGCGCTTGGTGATGAGGAGGTTACGAAAAGTTAACGTACTTTTAGGAGTCCTGCAACATCTATCTCCTAGAACATCTTTGTTGTTGAAGTTGTGTTATGAACTACTATCCCTATATACTGGAAAGGTGATACTGGATTTTGATGGTTACATCCAGTTTTGTCATAGTTATTATCAGAGAGAATGCAGGTAGTTAGATGTGGATCTTGCGACAAGAAAACTCTTAAAATGCTTATTGCATTACCACCTTTTGTTGCCTCGTTTCTTGGCAATATCTAAAAGGCATAGATTTTTTTATCCCACTTTGTACAATCCATCAGATTTCTGGTTGATTATGTCATCTGCTATGCTCAGGCCGACGCTCTTCAGCCTACCAGATTACTATTGGGTTGTAATGTCTTATCCAGATCTTAGTAGGGGAGGGTAGTTGAGGGCCTATAAAAATCTAAACTTCCATTTTAGGGGGGGGGTGTAATATCCTTTGGATTGATAATTACTTGCAATGGTTGGACTCATTGACATGACCCTCTAAACTATGGATGCATAAATTTTAATTTTGGAGGATTTATCATTGGTTGTCACCTCTACAGATGTGGACTTCTTGGGATTTGGGGACACTGTCATACAAAGAGTGTTCAGATTGCGGTGGTTGATGGACGCTCTACAGTTGATTTGGACTCCCAGACTTAGGTGGTCATCGATGGAGCATCCGCAGCATCGTGAAAAAAGTAATTATTTTTAATAATGCAAGTCACAAATTTTGATTCTTTGCACTTAGTTGATTCCACAGCAAATCTTTTTGATTCTTTGCACTTAGATGTTGAGTTTCATTCAAGATTATTGTTTTTGTGACTTGCATTATTAAAATAATTACTTTGATTTGATCTTCACACAGATAAACATAACATTTAATTAGCTCTTAAGATATATCTATTAATTTATATTATACAAGAAAAATGGACAAGGGTTAGATGAATAAAAGATATGATGATTTGGTGACTTATAGGAAAGGTATAAATGATTTTTTAGATTGGACATTTCGCTATGAATTGCTATACAATATTATTGGAGCTGAAGGACATAAGATTCAATGTCCTTGTGTATGATGTAAAAATACTTTATTAAATAATCGTATAGGAGTTTACGAGCATCTTACATTGAATGGGATTTGGCTACAATACACAAATTGGACTTATCACTGAGCATGTCTTCAACATGTCATAGATCCAGATTTTGATGCAAGTAATGATAATAATCTAATGCAAACAGATGTCGGTGATGGGATATTAGAAATGTTAGATGATATTCGAAAACCTATTTGAGACGAAAGTTCAGAATATATTCATGATGGTTTTCGTGAAAAGTTAACATAAGTGGAAACATGTTTGGCTACGGGAGTTGAAATGTCTCATCTTAGCTTTTTTTAGGGTTATTTAAGATGAAAGTCAATAATTGTTGTACAGTGGTGATGATGTCTGATGTTTTACGCCTAATTCGAAGGAACTTAAGAAATCCTAACAACTTTCCAAAAGATTGGAAGGATGCAAAATCAAGGTTCTGATCTCTTGGCTTAAATTATGAAAAAATGATGCATTTCCTAATGATTGCATCCTATATTGGAAGGTGAATTCAAAATTACAGGTATGTCCCACATGTATTGCTTCTAGATTTAAGGAGAATAGTGATGTATCAAGGCGAAAAAAGTAGAGAAGATTTTTGATTCTTCCCTCTTATACCTCGACTGCAGCGTCTTATTGCATCATTTAGGACTGCAAAATGGATGGTATTGCACGGTATCATCAAAAAGAAAGATTCAAATTGTCTTATTATACATCCTTCAGATTTAGAGGAGTGGTTAAGATTTGATGAAATATATCCTTTATCTGTTGGCGAAATCAGAAATATAAGATTAGGGCTTACTTCTGATGGTTTTTATCCATTTGAAAATATGAGTACAAGCTACTCTATTTGGCCTGTAATACTAGTAACATATAACCTGCCACCTTAGATGGTGATGAATTCTTCATTTATGATGATGTCCTTACTAATACCTGGGCCAAAAGGAGCAGGAAACAAAATAGATGTTTACTTGCAACCTTTAATAGATGAATTTAAAATCTTATGGACTACCGGTGTGCAAACTTACGATGTTGTGAAAAAAGAAAATTTTACGATGTGTGCCTTGCTACTTTGGACCATTAATGATTTCCCAACATATGTGAGTTTGTCAGAGTGGAGTACAAAAGGAAAGCTCGCATGCCTGATTTGTATGGAAAACACCCAATCCACATGGCTATCTGCAAGTATGAAACATTATTATTTAGGTCATCGACGATTCTTACCTACAAAACACAGATGACAAAAAGGGAAGAATGGCAAGAATTTTGATGGGCAACCTTTCAGATGTCGAATCACACTGATTCAAAAATTATGATACGCAATATGGCAAGAGCAAGAAAAGATATGTAGAATTGATTTGGGTAAAATGAATAAGAAGATATTACCAGGAGGTTGGCAAAAATAAAGTATTTTCTTTCGAGAATTGTCGTATTGAAAATCTTTGCAAATTTATCATAATGCATATAGAGGAGAATGTTATGGAAAATATCCTTGGAATACTGAATCTTTCAAGTAACATGAAGGACAGTTTGAGATCAAGATGTGATTTGATGTAATTTGGAATTCGACAAGAGTTACACCCAATTAAGTCAGATATTTCTAGAATCACATTACCCGATGAAATTTACATTATGTAATGATGAGAGATATAGAATACTAGTCTTTCTTAAAAGATCAAAGTAACGGACGGATTCTCATCCCAACTAAGCAGATGCATAAATGAGACAAAAATGAAGATATCGTCGTTGAAAAGTCATGATTGCCACGTATTTATGTAGGTTCTATTTCCATTAGCAATCAGGGGGTCCTTCATTTCGACGTGGTGCAATCTTTAATCGAACTAGGTCGATTTTTTAAGGTGCTATGTTCGAAAACTCTAGATCCGGAATTACTATATCGATTAGAAACATATGTTGTCATAACCTTATGCAAGTTGGAGCAAATATTTCCTCCTTCATTTTTTGATATAATGATACATCTGATTGTATACCTGGCATGTGCGGCACGAGTTCGTGGACCCGCATAGTATCGGTGGATGTATCCAATTGAACGATACTTGTGTAAATTAAAGAATATGGTCTTCAATAAGGCAACACCGGAAGGGTGTATTGCTGAGGGTTACTTATGCGAAGAATGCATTACTTTTTGTGACATGTACATGAATGGCAGAAATAGTATGAGATTCGACAAATTTGAGCAAAATGATGAAGGTCACGTGGGAGAATAAAATTCGAATATACTTTGGATTTTTCAACAAAACAGAAGAGTGACACTTAAAAGTGCACGTCGGTCACTCACAGATGAAGAAATAGATCATATTCATTATTATGTTCTTATACAATTAAATGGAACCAAATATTTTTTTGAACAATATAGTTCAAATAGTTCAAAAAATCTATCTTCCTTCTATGATTTGGAGAGAGAGTGGAGCACATGAAAGAAAACAATGATGATCGGTGGAGTGTGAGTCTTAATGTTCTTAAATGACGTCCATATTCGCAAGTTGTTTCTCATGTTGATTATATTGTAAATGGATTTAGGTTCAGAAAAAAATCGGTGGAGGAAAACAAAACAACACAACTTTCAGGGATGACAGTGAAAGCGGAGCTCTCCAATGATATAGACGGATATTATAGAGAGATTGTTGATATATTAGAGGTCAATTTTATACAAGAACTAAGATGTTTCCTGTTTCAATATTGGTCGTGAAGGAAATGGATCTAGGAAGGATAAAAATGGATTTATCCCATTAAAACAAACATGTCGATTGCAAATAAACGAACCTTTCGCTCTCGCAAGTCTGATGGAGCAAGTCTTTTATCTCACTGACAACTCCTTAAATGGATGGATTATACCTATCAAAACAATGCTTCGAGATTTTTTTGATGTAGATGAAGATGCAGAATTTTTAAATAATAACGATGCATATCAGAATTGTACCAACTAATATTATGCCTTGTATACTTGGCAATGACAGTTAAATAAAGGTAATTTTGGAACTATATTTCTATTTATCGTGACAAATTTTAATTATGTATTTAATGACGATCGGTATTTTGATGATTGTTCTGCAAAAATAATGTTATTTTTTAGGTATGTCACCTCGTCTAAGGCGGATTCAGGAAAATCCCAAACCTACTCCCCAACCATTAGAATGTATGTAAATTTGAAATATTTATTAATTTATTTAGACTAGATTTCTTATTATTGTTGAATGTTTTTTGTGAATTGGTTGCAGTAATAGGGAAAAGAATGTAGTGCAACAAATATTTTTTTCAACTAAGAATATCAGAGGCGACGGTTATGGCATCGTCCCCTCTGCAATCATAGGGGACGGCCTCGACCGTCTCCTTCAGTGAGACTGGAGTTTGCTGGTCCATTTTTGGGAGACGCGCAACCATTGTGGATAGTTAAGACTGTTCCCTACGATCTTCTGTACCCGTTCCTGAATCCTATAACTTGGTTGGAACCTTTGGGGATGGTTATGGCATCGTCCCCTCGGCCATCATAGGGGATGGTCTCAACCATCGCCTCTGCTGATGTTGGAGTTTTTTAGTCCATTTCTGGAAGATGAACGACCATTGGGGACGGTTCTATCCATCCCCTCTGATCTTTTGTGCCCATACCTGGACCCTATAACCTGGGTGGAACCTTTAAGGACGGTTATGTCACCCTCCCCTCTGCCATCATACGGGACGGTCTCAACAGTCTCCTCCGCTGATGTTGGAGTTTGCTAGTCCATTTCTGGAAGATGCGCGATCATTGGGGAGGGTTCTAACCATCCCCTGTGATCTTCTGTACCCGTCCTTGAAGACTATAACACGAGTGGAATCTTTACGGATGATTATATCACTTTCCCATATGTCATCATAGGGGACGGTTTCGACCGCCTCCTCCACTGATGTCGGAGTTTGCTGGTCCATTTATGAGAGATGTGTGACCATTGGGGACAGTTCTAACCGTCCCCTCTGATCTTATATACCCATCCCCAAAGCCAATAAAGACCTTTGGGGACGGCTATGTGATGAGCCGCCTGAACGACTAAGGTAATCAGGTGTCACTAAGGTCGTTGTGACCTCAGTCACTCGGGACTCAGAGCTCAATCAAGAAAAATAATCAGACCACCAAACAGAGATAAAAATAAATCAAAATCAAAATAGCGGTCTCGCTCTGATATTAACCTGGTATAGCATCCAGGGTCGAACTCGAGGAGCACGAGATGGCCTTGCGGCCTACGAAGTAGTCTAAAATAAAGAAAAAAACAACTTATTTTTGGTGGATTTTTAATATTTTTATATTTTTTTGGATTTTTAATTATGAAGAAAATAATAAAAAGGTGAAAACAAGCACAAACAATAAATTATTTAACTACTCTAAAAAGCTCCAAAAATTCAAACAAAAATATTTTTAAGTTTTATAGATTTTTTACTATTTTTGGTGAATTTTTGTGAATTTTTTGATTTTTAGGGAATTTTCTAAAAATAAAATAAAGAAGAAAAACAGTGTTGCAGTCCAGTCAGGCTTCAAAGACCAATTAAAAATACTAAATGGTCTTTTCAAGGCATGGAGGTATTTTCCTTGAAAAAATAAATAAAAAGGAAAAATCAGAGAAAGAGTTTATTATTTTTGAGATTTTCTATTAATTATTAGAATTTTTGTAAGTTTTTCAAGATTTTTTAATTTTTTTAATTTTTATAAGTCTAAAAATAACCAAAACAGGTCAGAAAATCAAACACACCAAAACATACAAAATCTGATTTTTTTATAATTTTAAAGAGGTTTTTATATCTTTTTGTGAATTTTAAATCTGAACATGCAGAAAAATGGATGTTTTTGAATTTTTAAAAAATAAAAGAGCTCAAAAATTTTTCCCAAAAATTGATGAAAATTCTACACAGTGGCAGGAGCCACATGTCCAATTTTCACTCAATTTGGATGAAATTTGATATTTTATTTAAAACAAACAAGAGCCAGAGTGCACAGGGACCTGTTTGTAATAAAAATATCTTTTGGGGCTAAAACGGAACAAGCTCAAAAAACCTAGGGGGTCCTGGTGCAAAAATTCCAAGTTCTCACGTGCAAAGCACGTGTATTGGGCACACAGGGACCCAAATGTAACGAAACTTAAGTCCCTAGACTTATTAGCAACAACTGCTAAAAGTCCAGGGGCTAAGTTGTAAAAAGCCCATGATATTCAACACATGTCGAAATAAATCATTCACAGGGGCATAAGTGCAATTAATAAGAAATATATTTCATTTAATAACACATCCAAACTACAAGCCCGTATATGCAAAATCACCAAAGATTCACGTGACGAAGCATGTGTCCAACAGATACAGGGGTAGAAATGCAATTAAAGTAAACTACCAGGTCCTCTATGCAATTCTACCAAACTAAAATAAACTACAGAAAATATTTACAGGACTGAATAATAAAGATAAAAAGAGAGAGGGCCTAAGGGTAAATTACCCTTTATTAACCGAGGGGCTGGATGCGCGCCACGTGGTGTATCCAACGGCTGCAGGGGGCGGGGCACCAACGAAGGAACCTCGGATCTGATCGGACGGTGGAGGGCTCGCCACGTGGATGATCAACGGTGTAGAATTGTTGGCGCTAACCCTCGTAGGCTCGGACGGTCCAGATCAAACCTCCAACGGATCTGACGATGAGGGCTGCTCCTCAAATGAACGGCATGGATCACATCTGGAGCTCGAGGCTGAATGGACGGCTGGGAAGGCTCCTGGAAGAACAGGTGGTCAGCGAACTTCGCCAGCCCAAAACTCACGCGGTGGGCCTCCTCTGCTGCTTCTAAGATGTGGAATGGCTCCGCCAAGATGTCCCGCAGCTGATGCACCTCTCCGATGAGGCCGGTGAGCTCCGAGGAGCTCCGGAGACGGCGATGGCCTGGAGCTGCTACCTCTGGGTGTTTAGGCCCTCAGATGGGCCTGTCGTGACCTGCAAAGTATCGCAACACGCTCCTGGGTCGAGGGCAAAATGCCTCGACCCGGTTAGGGGCGAAAAGGGTGAATGATGTGTCGGGGCGGAGGATCTCCGGCGGTGCGACGACGAGGGAGATCGACTCCCAGTTCTGTGGCGAACTGGGTTGGATGAAGGGGCGAAGAAGGTGCGGAGGAGTCTCGTGGGTGTGAGGGTCAAGTCCGATGGTCGAAAGGGGGGCTGATATGGTCGGAATCGATGGTCGAAGGCGAACGAGGGATTTGGGCGTAAATGAAAATTCGTGAAAACTAAGAAGAACTAGGCTTACTGGATGGTCGAGGTCGACTGGGAGTGAGCTCCTGGACTCCTGGTCCTTGCCTCAAGGGACGTCGAGGCCCGAGGCTCGATCGCTGCTCCTGGGAGGGCACGACGGGGCTAGGTCATCGGATCAGTGGCTGGGACACCTCCTCCTCACTGCGACACCACCCGTGGCTAGTTGTCACTCTAGGGAAGGCAGTGGAGGTCCTGGGATGGGAAGGTGGAGCCAAAGAAGGCAAAAATCGTGCGGCGGAGCTGGGATTAAATATTACTAGGGGTCCGGCTAGAAGAGGTTCGGGCGAAGAATTCGGAGCACGGACCCCGAGAACCCACCCCAGGCGAAGGTCTCGGATGTGTGCTGATCAATCGGAGCCCGGGGTTTGAGGTTTTGGTGATCGGATCGTGACGTGATAATTGGGAGAAAAGACGGGTCAGGCGCAGATCCGGAATGAACGTGGTCCAGGGGGAGAGTTGACCGGGGGTCAACATTCCCCTGTTGACCAATGGGATGCGGCCACGTATTAAAGATTTGGAAATTCAATATAAAATAGTAAATGGCCGCTTTTGGAAAAAGTTAAAACATCAAAAATGTTTATTTATTTATAAAATATTTTTTTGTGATTTTTATTTATTTTTTGAAATAAAAATTAGGTATTTACAATATAGTATATTATATATAGGTATATACACTATACATTTTTATTTTTGATTTTTAATTATTTATTTTTGCACATTTTATTCCAATTTTATATTTTATTTATTTATAGAATAAAATTTGGAAATTTTTTGTATTTTTATTTTATTTTTATTATTTATTTATAAGGGTTAAATAAATAGGTATGCACATTTATATACATGGTGTATATACAAGGTTGGTTTTGATTTTTATTTTTATTTCTTTTTATTTTATTTTTTATTTTTGTAATTTTTATTTTATTTATTTACATTATGAAGTATAGAATATGTACACATTTTTATTGGATTTTAATATATATATTTATAGGGATGAATAAATATATAAAGGGTTCTATGTACATGGTGTATATACAATCAGGAAGGATATTTTATTTTCTTTTTAATTTTCTTTGATTTTTCTCATTTTTATTTTAATTTAGTATTTACAAATATATACATATAAATACACACCCATTTTTATTTTTATTTAGAGGAAAATATTTTTATTTATTTATAGGTATGTATGTACACACAAGAGCTTCCTTATCTCTCTCTGCTTGGATTTTTATGCGGTCAGGCCCATGCTGAGCCTTCCCTTGGGATTAGATTTCTCAATATTTATTCTAAATATCTTCTCTTTTTCTTTTATTTCTTTATTCTTTTATTTATACACAAAAACATGCTAATTATTTATTTTTACACAATACATGCCAAATGCTAATTATTATTATTTACAAGTATCCACATGTGTTTGGCAAAGGTTTTGTAGCTAAAATAAAAGAATAATGAGTGATGAATGGGTATTCATCATCCCCCTATACTTAACTTTGCTAGTCCCTTAGCAAACACTTATTTGAAAAAGAAGTGAAAAAAAGAAAGAAAAAGAAAAAGAAAAAGAGGAGAATATGCATGGATTAATGCTGAATATTCAACTTACCTTTATTAAATTGAAATATGGAGCTCGATCAGATCTTTGGATTATTAATGTGTCAGAACCTAATTTGGACTTAAGTTTAAAACTCAACAGCCTCTAAGATCCACTAATCTGTAATCAAGACTCCTCAACAATCCAGATCAGAACAAGTCTACATACACAAACCCTGAAGACTATGAATCTTTCCTTGTATAGTGTAAGTGAGGTATAGCTCTCCACCTCAGAATTAGTAACTTGACAACCCTCCCCAACAAGGTAACTCTATGACCCTAGTCTGGCCACTCTTTCCTCGAGGAGCGGGGTATTCCCTTCTAAGTTCAAGTTCAACGGCTCAAGAAGAGGGGGAAGAAGAGAATGGATCATGCCCAGTGTAGCCATGTATCCTTGGGAGCTCAACCAGTGTAGCTAAGTCTCCCTGTTGCAAGATACATAAGATGGAACTATGAGTCTCAAGCTTTGCTTATTTGCACTATATACATACTCCGGTGGGATTATCACTTTCTATCAGACCCACCACTTTTTTGGAGTTATTTTCTTTTTGCATTTTTTTTCAAGTGCATCTGTACAACATATGCAATGTGCAGCATATGTACATAAGGAGTTTTTCCTCTTGAGCCAGTAGACTATCCCTCTTTTGAAGCATTATTACAACCCACAACTCCTGTCGTTAGACCTCATGGCAACCGGACCAAGTTGAGACGCACTTCCTTCACTAAAAGAAGAAGAGAGGTTCCGCCTAGAAGTACTACCCTCATATGCTACCCCAAGTCAAGGAAGACTGCCTCCTCACCACCTCATCCATAGAGTGCTCGGTGTAAAGTGCGGGTCCAAGTCAAGCCATTGTCTATATGAGTCATGTGTGTGTTGTTAAGTGCTCTTCTTAGGCTCATTGAGATAACATGTGATCATAGCCTAGTGGACTCAAAGAATTAAGTCACCATGGACCTGAAAAGCCTTAACCCTAAGCCATATAAGGTTCCTCTTAGAATTAGGTGGATTAAGATCTTAATCAAGCTCCAATTTTCCAATTTAATTCTAGGCTAGTTTAAATGTCAACTATAATACAGGAAAAACTATACAAATATACAAAGATGCTATTTACACAATATTTACACAAATGCAAAATTTTTGAAAAATATTTTGAAATCATGGATGTATGCATGAATGCAAGTTTTGCAAAAATATTTACACAAATTTACACAAGTTTTTTGCAAACTTTTGATTTTCAAAACATTTTGGAAAAATTTTGTACTATATACATAATTTCGATATGCACATATTTACACGAACTTTACACAAAAAGTTTTTGAAAACATTTTTACAAAAATAATTTGTACAATAGCTATGTATGTGCAATAAAAGAATGTTTATTTACAGGAAAATTTTTTTAATTTTTGTGAATTTTTTGGTTTTTAGCCAATTTTATTTATTAACACACTCACACAAAGTACGAGTTGTGGCTAAAGTATATATGAAATATTTACACACCCCCCTATACTTAGCTCGAACGATGTCCTCAGAGTCAAGAGCGATGAAGAAGACATAACTCATGCTTAATATAGGGAAGTGAAAAGGAAGTCTATATACAAAGACGAATCAAAGAATAGAAGTCAAGAGAGTCTCGGCATTTCCCCCTATACTTAGGATCAAATAATCCTAAGTATAGGAGGCTGTACACAAAGGGAAAACCGAGTGAAGAATGTACAGGGTCTACCCCCACTATACTTAGGGTAACATACCCCTAAGTATATGCAACAAAACAGGGGTAGCAAGACATGAAGAAAATCAACAAATATATACAAGGTGAGAGGACATCACTCCCCCTATACTTAAGGTGAAGAATCCCTAAGTATAGGCAACAACAGAAGTGATGAAACAAAACGGAAGAACAACCCGGTGTTTCCACCCCCCTATACTTAGGATGAAGTATATCCTAAGTATAGCAAAGATAATCCTAAGCGAGACCTGGGGTGAAAACAAGAACGGAAGAAAGAAAGATCAAACTAAGACGAAACACATATATACAAAAGGGTACAATGTTGAGGTGCCTCTCAACAAGCGCTAGATTTTACGCCCCTAGCTGGGCGCAAAGGCTAGGACAATGCTGTGTCAAGGTTCAGGATAACATTGGTAAGGCGAATGTCGTACTGTCGTCGCAGTCTCGGTGTGAGAACATCTACGAAAAGTAAAGTGTGAAGAAAGACACCCAGGTGTGCAATCAAGCGGGTGTCTGCTACCGGCCAGGGATATGGAAGTAAGTGATCGGGATCCGGTATCACAAAAGAAATCGTCAGCTCTGGATCAGACTGGAGTAGAAATTTGGAGCCGAAGAAATCAAACGTGGAGAAGGATGGATCAGTCATAGTATCCTCCACGTCAATCAATGTCTCAAAAAGGTGTGTGTAGTCAAGATCAGGAGACTCTCTAAGAAGACTGATATCCGATGCATGAAATAGAAGCAGATCAGGCAGATCATCGAATATCTCCAGGATGGGCTCATCCTCACGAGGGTCGTCGAGGTGAGAAGACTCAGAATCAGAAGGATCTAAAGACTCGGTTTCGTGCTCCGCCCGATCGGATACACTCTCAGAAGGTGAAACCCGAGTACGCATCGAGTACGGCATTCTCCCGCAGATAACCCTCGGGGAGGAATGCAAGATCAGAAGTGAGTAAGAGAGGATCAGGATCTCAAAGGGCATTTGCAGTGCTGTCAAGTATCCACTCGGTGCACCAGGCTGCATCATCATCGGAAATGTGGCTCTCGGCAATCTGGAAGCAGGAGAAGGTACTGGTCAACACCACAGAGGCTGGCAAAGTGTCTGCGGCTGATCCTCGCTCTGCGGCTATGCTGACTGCCAACTAGTCCTCAGCAAAGGTGTCTATCTCGGCAGAGTGGAGGAAAAAAGGCTCGAATGTGGGACTATCTGTGTCTGTACTCTCAAAGTGAAGTCCCATATCGAACTGTAGCTGCTGGGCTGAGTCACGGTCGCTGTCGGAGTCCGAGAAGTATCTCTGCAGAAAAGAAGCTGACTCCTCCGGGACTGGACACTGAAGTGGCTGAAAGAATGGATGTAGTAGCGGGGGCTCCTCCGGTTCCTGGAGTATCAGAAGATATGATATCCAAGACTCATCGACTGGAAACTCTAGGTCTGACTCAAACTCCATTCTGATGAGCCGCCCGAATGACTAAGGTAAATCAGGTGTCACTAAGGTCGTTGTGACCTCAGTCACTCGGGACTCAGAGACCAATCAAGAAAAATAATCAGACCACCAAACAGAGATAAAAATCAATCAAAATCAAATAGCGGTCTCGCTATGATATTAACCTGGTATAGCACCCAGGGTCGAACTCGAGGAGCACGAGATGGCCTTGCGGCCTACGAAGTAGTCTAAAATAAAGAAAAATAAAAACAACTTATTTTTGGTGGATTTTTAATATTTTTTGGATTTTTAATTATGAAGAAAATAATAAAAAGGTGAAAACAAGCACAAACAACAAATTATTTAACTACTCTAAAAAGCTCCAAAAATTCAAACAAAAATATTTTCAGGTTTTTTAGATTTTTTACTGTTTTTGTGAATTTTTGAGAATTTTTTGATTTTTAGGGAATTTTCTAAAAATAAAATAAAGAAGAAAAACAGTGTTGCTGTCCAGCCATGCTTCAAAGACCAATTAAAAATACTAAATGGTCTTTTCAAGGCCTGTAGGTATTTTTCTTGAAAAATATAAACAAAAAGGAAAAATCAGAGAAAGAGTTTATTATTTTTGGGATTTTCTATTAATTATTAGAATTTTTGTAAGTTTTTCAAGGTTTTTTAATTTTTATAATATTTATTAGTCTAAAAATAACCAAAACAGGTCAGAAAATCAAACACACCAAAACACACAAAATCTGATTTTTTTTGTAATTTTTAAAGAGGTTTTTATATCTTTTTGTGAATTTTAAATCTGAACAGGTAGAAAAATGGATGTTTTTGAATTTTTAAAAATAATAAAAAGGCTAAAAAATTTTCCCAAAAATTGGTGAAAATTCTACACAGTGGCAGGAGCCATGTATCCAATTTTCACTCAATTTGGTTGAAATTTGATATTTTATTTAAAACAAACAAGAGCCCACAGTGCACAGGGACCTGTTTGTAATAAAAATATCTTCTAGGGCTAAAACGGAACAAGCTCAGAAACCTAAGGGGTCCTGGTGCAAAAATTCCAAGTTCTCACGCGCAAGGCACGTGTACTGGGCACACAGGGACCCAAATGTAACGAAACTTAAGTCCCTGGACTTATTAGCAACAAGTGCTAAAAGTCCAGGGGCTAAGTTGTAAAAAGCCCACGATATTCAACACATGTCGAAACAAATCATTCACAAGGGCATAAGTGCAATTAATAAGAAAGATATTTCATTTAATAACACATCTAGACTATAGGCCCATATATGCAAAATCACCAAAGATTCACGTGACGAAGCACGTGTCCAACATATACAGGGGTAGAAATGCAATTAAAGTAAACTAACAGGTCCTCCATGCAATTTTACCAAACTAAAATTAACTACGGAAAATATTTACAGGACTGAATAATAAAGACAAAAAGAGAGAGGGCCTAAGGGTAAATTACCCTTTATTAACCGAGGGTCTGGATACGCGCCACGTGGTGTATCCAACGGCTGCAGGGGGGCGGCGCACCAACGAAGGAACCTCGGTTATGATCGGACGGTGGAGGGCTCGCCACGTGGATGATCAACGGTGTAGAATCGCTGGCGCTAACCCTCGTAGGCTCGGACGGTCCAGATCAAGCCTCCAACGGATCTGACGATGAGGGTTGCTCCTCAAATGAACGGCATGGATTACATCTGGAGCTCGAGGCTGAATGGACGGCTGGGAAGGCTCTTGGAAGAACAGGTGGTCGGCGAACTTCGCCGGCCCAGAACTCGTGTGGTGGCCTCCTCTGCTGATTCTAAGATGCGGAATGGCTCCGCCAAGATGTCTCGCAGCTGATGCACCTCTCCGATGAGGCCGGTGAGCTCCGAGGAGCTCCGGCGACGGTGATGGCCTGGAGCTGCTGCTTCTGGGTGTTTAGGCCCTCATATGGGCCCGTCGTGACCTGCAAAGTATCGCAACACGCTCCTGGGTCGAGGGCAAAATGCCTCGACCCGGTTAGGGGCGAAATTGGTGAACGATGCGTCGGGGCGGAGGATCTCCGGCGATGCGACGGCGAGGGAGATCGACTCCCAATTCCGGGGCGAACTAGGTTGGATGAAGGGGCGAAGAAGGTGCGGAGGAGTCTCGTGGGTGTGAAGGTCGAGTCCGATGGTCGAAAGGGGGACTGATATGGTCGGAATCGATGGTCGAAGGCGAACGGGGGATTTGGGCGTAAATGGAAATTTGCGAAAACTAAGAAGAACTAGGCTTACCAGATGGTCGAGGTCGATTGGGAATGAGCTCCTGGAGCTCCTGGTCCTTGCCTCAAGGGACGTCGAGGCCCGAGGCTGGAGCGCTGCTCCTGGACGACGCATGGCGGCGCTAGGTCGCCGGATCAGTGGCTGGGACACCTCCTCCTCACTGCGACACCACCCGTGGCTAGCTGTCATTCTAGGGAAGGCAGTGGAGGTCCTGGGATGGGAAGGCGGAGCCAAAGATGGAGAAAATCTTACGACGGAGCTGGGATTAAATATGCCTAGGGGTCCGGCTAGAAGAGGTTCGGGCGAGGAATTCGGAGCATGGATCCCGAGAACCCACCCCGGGCGAAGGTCTCGGATGTGTGCTGATCAATCGAAGCCCGGGGTTTGAGGTATTAGTGATCGGATCGTGACGTGATAATTGGGAGAAAAGACGGGTCAGGCGCATATCTGGAACGAACGTGGTCCAGGGGGAGAGTTGATCGGGGGTCAACATTCCCCCGTGGACCAATGGGATGCGACCACGTATTAAAGATTTGGAAATTCAATATAAAATAGTAAATGGCCGATTTTGGAAAAAGGTAAAACATAAAAAATGTTTATTTATTTATAAACTATTTTTTTTGTGATTTTTATTTATTTTTTTGAAATAAAAATTAGGTATTTACAATATAGTATATTATATATAGGTATATACACTATACATTTTTTATTTTTGATTTTTAATTAATTATTTTTGCGCATTTTATTTCAATTTTATATTTTATTTATTTATAGAATAAAATTTAGAATATTTTGGTATTTTTATTTTATTTTTATTATTTATTTACAAGGGTTATATAAATAGTTATGTACATTTATATACATGGGGTATATGCAAGGTTGGTTTTGATTTTGATTTTTATTTCTTTTTATTTTATTTTTATTTTTGTAATTTTTATTTTATTTATTTACATTATGAAGTATAAAATTTATACACATTTTTATTGTATTTAATTTATTTATTTATAGGGATGAATAAACATATAAAGGGTTCTATGTACATGGTGTATATACAATGAAGAAGGATATTTTATTTTCTTTTATTTTTCTCATTTTTATTTTAATTTAGTATTTACAATTTTATACATATAAATACACACCCATTTTTATTTTTATTTAGAGGAAAATATTTTTATTTATTTACAGGTATGTATGTACACACAAGAGCTTCCTTATCTCTCTCTACTTGGCTATTTATGCGGTCAGGCCCATGCTGAGCCCTCCCTTGGGATTAGGTCGCTCAATATTTATTCTAAATATCTCCCTCTTTTTCTTTTATTTCTTTATTCCTTTATTTATGCACAAAAACATGCTAATTATTTATTTTTACACAATGCATGCCAAATGCTAATTATTATTATTATTTACAAGTATCCACATGTGTTTGGCAAAGGTTTTGTAGCTAAAATAAAAGAATAAATAGTGATGAATGGGTATTCATCACTATGTCACCGTCCCAGATACAATCATAGGGGATGGTCATGGCACCGTCCCATTGATGAATCTGCGATTCGTCATCTTTATTCAATTATTTTAGCTTAAAATCCCTTATAAAACACATGTATATAACAATAACTCCATATTCTTACTAACTTGCATTTGTGTGTAAATATTGTACACTTCTTACCATTTAACCTAAAATAAATAAAGAAAGAAAGAAAGGAAAAATAAAGAAAATAAAATAAAAAGGAAGATTATATATGTAATAGATACATGCGGACTCGAACCCCGAGTGAAGATCAAGATTTGACCTGATCGATCAGGAATAAAGTAGGTGGAGATAGGGTCCTCAATCAGAAAATCCAAAAAAATTGTGTGCTATGTATATTTGTATACTACACTATCGTACATTAATTGACCTCAAATCAAATAACTTTCAAAACCAAAGTTGGAGATAAAAGAGTATTCCAATTAATAAAAATAATTGCACAATAAAATCATGTACAACATAAAAGCAACCACACTTGGAAAAAGCCACTAAGCACTAATTAAAAGACCAATTCTGGTTCCATATGAACTCAAATTGAATAAATCTCACTTCCATTGGATTTTAAATTAAATTATCTTTAAAATGATTGTATTTTCATAATTTTTGGAGTTACGAGTAAAAAGTTGGTTTTCTGGGATGGTTTGTGCAATTTTTCCATGTATTTTGTACATATTGTATTTGTATATATTTGTAAATATTTTTAATAATTATTTAAATAAAATAAAAAATAAAAAATTTTAAAACAAAAAAGCTAATTTGCTCATTTACCCATATGTATATAATGTCATATATGTATATAGTATATGTATATAGTTGCTATTCTTAATTAACCACCATAAAAAAATAACATTTTTATTCAAATAAATAAAGTGACTAAAATTAAAAAAAACTAGTTAATTTTTGTAATATTTTTATCTCTCTTTATCTTTATCTTAATTCAATTTTCATCTCTCTTATCTCTTCAACCAAAAATTCAAAAATTCAAATTTCATTCTCTATCTTTTCTATTTAGATGGCTCCTTCTCCATCATTCTAACTCGATGAATCTTTGGTGAGAGGAGCCTGATCTTCGAGAGTCTTCTTGTCGTAGAAGGGTGCCTAGCCTCCAAGCCATTCGGTGACAGCGCGTCAGCCTTTGTCGAGGTGATCAAGGTCTTTTCCGATCCTAGGGTCAGATCCATTTTCCCTTGTTTTATCTTAGATTAATCGTAGATTTAATTTCTCGCATTTTCTCTTCATTGTCAATTTTTTTATCTAGATCTTAGAATCACCACCATCACGATTTAATCCGCCTCTGACTCGAGTTTTCATCTCACTTTCTCGACCTCTACGCGTTCTTTTCTATCTCTCACGATCTATCAACTCCGACCACGCACGGTGGTTGGAGAACCAGATTCGATTCCTCATTTTTGTCGGATCCCCGTTCGCATACTCCGTTTGACTTTTGGATCGAACCATCGTGTTCACATCCTAGTTGTTTATAAATAAAAATTTAATAAAAAAACAAAAAAATATTTGTTTTCTCCTCTATAACATTTATTTTGCAGGATCACTTGAAAAATTAAAAAAATAAAAAAGTTTTTTTATTCTCTGATTACTGTTAAAATATTTTTAAAAAATTTCCAATGCCGCGCTCCAGATGGCAGCGTCGCTCACGCCTCCGCTTGGGGCGGAACCACCGCGCCATCCGCGTTGCTTCCCTCGCCGCACGAAGTCATGTCCTGCCTCCTGGAACCGCCTACCGCCCGTGTACCCTCCACCTGACCTTGCAAGCAACGCACCAACGCGCCACTCCAACCGCCCTCCACTGGAGCCTCTCCCAGCCGACTCGCCGCGACCGCGCTCCATAGTCCAGCCCCATCCACCAATGCCGATGCCTCAAGCGCCCACCACCTTCATGCCTCCCTCGCCAGCACGGCGGTCCGCGACCGTCACCACCCTCCGAACTCTCGACAACCGCCCAGCGCGCGCCCCACCACGCCTGGACTCCCCACCTATGCGGACCAACAAGAACAAAGGAACAAGGGGCAGCTCCCAATCTGACTTGAGGAAGAAGGAATGAAAAGAAAGCCCTAGCGATTATTTTATTAGGAAAAATATCAGTGAAGTGCATGACATTCTAGAATTTACAAAGATACCCCCGCTAGATATTTTGTGGGTAAATTGCTTATACTCCACCAAAGTTATTTTTATTTGCAAAATAATCTTACATTGCAAGCTCACGTGATCTGCATGTAGTTATTGTGTGAAAGTTGCATATTATTCCTTGCTTTATTTCTGTGTTCTTTATAGATCTGAACTCTTGCAGAAATTACAATATAGTCTACCTTTCGAGACTTTGAATTTCTTGTTTTTCTCAACAAAATAAATGTGTTTGTTGCTCTAAAAATTTTCAAAAAAAATGTGTATGTTCCTGTTGTAGTTTTTATCATTGTATAAAATTTTCATCAAACTTTGTTGAATTTTAATATTATTTAAAAATAAAAAATAGTGTCTTTCTTTTCCTAAATTTCAAAATTTCATAAAAATTTAAATATTGCTCCAAAAATTCCAAAAAAAATTAGAGTAGTTTTATTTAATTGTCTTTTAATATCTATGTAAATTTTACTCATTAGTTCTTTATAAAACCCAAAAAATTGAAAAACATTAAAAATCTTATAAAAATTTCAGAAAATTCTACAAAAATCCAAAAATCATGCATTCAGTTCCTGTTTGTATATATTTGCATCTATTTTATCATAAAAATAATTGTCAGGAGCTTTGGGCATTAAAACATTTTTAAGTTGCAAATTACTCTAGGCTATGCACTGTTTCTCATTTTTGCCACTGTTTGATTTTTATAAAAAAAATACAAAAACATCCAAAAAATCTACAAAAATTACCAAAAACATTTCAAAATCCTTAAAACCCAAAAATATTTTCTCTTGATTTTTCAGAGCATTTTTGATATAATTGAAAATTACAAAAAGAGTTGGTGTGCGTATTGTCTTGTGCTTATTACTTCTTATTTTTGAAAAAAATTGCAAAATTAAAATCACTAAAAATTTGAAAATAAAAAAATAGAAATAAAAAAAAATAAACAAAATAAAAAGAGAAAAATTCCACAAAAACCAAGGATAGTTTGCCTTTGAGATTCCTGCTTTTTCTTTTAATTGATTTCTTTCGATTATTTGAATAACCCTCGAGAATTGTAGCCTCCCTAAGTTCGATCATGCCCGCTATACAGGTAAATAAGTAGCAAAAATAAAAAAATGTTTGTTTGTCACGAGATTTTTGGGGATAGCAATGACATATATCCATTATTAATTTTTGATCCTCGAATTTCTAGCGACAACAAAATGGCGCCGTTACCGGGGAGGCACGGCGAGGGTAGTTAGATTTCTCTTTTGACCTGCTATTCTTAGTTGTAAATATATGATTATATTTTGCCACATTATTCCATTGTTCATATCCACTGCATTTGTTTCAATTTTTTTCATTTCTCATATTTGATAATTGTATTTCTTACACATTCTCTTTTCTTTTTCTTTCGAGGGCCCGTGGAGCGAAGGAGGCGATCCTAGGAGAGCCGAAGCACCCAAGCGACATGGAGGTGGCTTGATTCTTCACCAAGCCACAGGATAGCGTGAGAGGAGGAGAAGAAGAATTGAAGAAGACCAAAATTTTTTTACATTTTTTCTAGCATTTGAACTCTGTAAAACAGACATTCATTTATTGCGAGGTCTGTTTCGTTAAGTGTCGGTGTACTTGAAGGACCTCACCGGTTTTATTTTCCTCGCCATATTTTTCTTTGTTTCCTGCAGATTTCGTGAGCTACCTCTTGATTTCTTTAATTAATTTGCTTGAGCTAAGTAATTAATAAGGTTCAAATACCCTTAACAAGAATTTCTGTACCTATAGAGTAAAACGTAATTTGGACTTAGTCAAATTAACTTGTTCTTGCCCGTTAATAAAAGATATCATCTAGGATAGTTTACTTGCATCATATAGGATAGTTTATTTCAATTCTGTACGGATCACTTGCATGTAGAGTGCTGGCGACAAGGTACGCATCTCTAATCCCTACATGCATCATTGTTTTTAATCGTGCATTGACATTTCCGATCTCCTTCCTTGTTTTCATTCACTTAAGTTAAAAAGGAAATTGGATACTCGGTCGGCGATTATTTGAAAATATTTTAACGAAGTGACAACTGCCTAAAATACGAGACTCCCAAAGAAAATTCGACCCTAAAAAAATACAAGGAAAAATCATTATTTTGGGGAGAGTAACTCACTCATTGTTTGGTTTGTATGTAGCGAGAGAGCGACCCGCACGCTAGGATAGAACCACACCCGAACTCTTTTCAGACTACTATCTTGAGTTAGTCGTTCTCCAGTGAGGATCTCTACGATAGCTGGTAAAGCGGCCCACGACGTCTTTAACAGATTGAATTGATTGGGTAGCCGGTAAACGGTCCGCAATTCATACTGGCTGGGAAAGATCTAACTTTAGGATTGGGCCAGTCTCCTGAGAACATTGGATTCCTAACAGCTCGCTTTAACCGCTCTGATATATTGTATTCTCACCAAACTCTAAATTTGACAAGATATTTGACCGAACCTTCACGATCTTCACATTGAGTTGAGTTGGTGAACTGGGGGTTTGTATTGTGTTTGATTGCTTGTGTGCATATTCGATCCTTCTGTGCATTTGTGCCTTTTTCTCCATATCTTTTGACTTGACCCTCCCCGGCAACGGCGCCATTCTGATGTGAGACGCCCGATAGACTAAGGTAAAGGAATCACTAAGGTCGTTACGACCTCAGTCACTCGGGACTCAGAGCTCGATCAAGAAACGAAATCGGACCACCAAATAAGAGAGTATAACAATGAAAACCAAAATTGCGGTCCTATCTAGGTGATTAACCTGGTACAGCTCCCAGGGTCGGTCTCGAGGAGCACGAGTTGGCCTCGCGGCCTACGAAGTAGTCAAAAAAGAAAAGAAAATAAAAATAACATTTTTTGTGGTTTTTAATATTTTTATTTTTTTTTAGATTTTTAAAAATGAAGAAAAATAATAAAAAGGTAAAAATAATCACATTCACCCAATTATTTAAACACTCTAAAAAGTGCCAAAAATTCAAACAAATATATTTTTAAGTTTTATAGATTTTTTACTGTTTTTGGTGAATTTTTGAGATTTTTATAATTTTTAGGGAATTTTCTAAAAATAAAAGAAGGCAGAAATAAAGGTAAACTATCCAGTCAGGCTTGGAGGACCAAATTAAAATATAAAATGGTCTTGGAAGAGCCTGGAGTATTTTTCTTGGAAAATAGAAACAAAGAGGGAATATCTGGAAAAGGATTTATTAATTTTTGAATTTTCTGTAATTTTCTAGAATTTTTATGAGTTTTTAAGGGTTTTTAATTTTTAAGCTTTTTATAAATCCAAAAATAGTCAAAAATGCATAGAAAATCAAACAAGCAAAAATAAGCAACACTTAATTTTTTAGAATTTTTAAAAGGGTTTTAATATTTTTTTAGGATTTATAAACTGGACTGGAGCAAAAATGGATGTTTTTGAATTTTTAAAAATAATAAAAAGGCTAAAAAATGTACCAAATTTTTATTGAAAATTTTACATAGTGGCAGGAGCCACGTGTCCAATTTTCACTAAATTTGGACTTAACTTAATACTTTATTTAAATAAAAAACAAGCACATAGTGCACAGGGACCTATTTGCAATAAAAAGTATTTCTAGGGGTTGTAAAGTAACAAGCTCCGAAACTGGGGGGTCCCTCGTGCAAAATTTCCAAGTCCCCACATGCGCTGCACGTGGTCTGGGCACAGAGGTACCTAAATGCAATAAAACTTACGTCCCTGGTCTTATTAGCAATAGGTGCTAAAAGTCCAGGGGAGAAGTTGCAAAATACTTAAAATATTCAGAACATGTCGAATAAAAGTGTTCACAGGGGTATGGTTACAAATATCAGAAAGTATATTTCATTTCATAACACCTCAAAACTTCAACCCATACAATGCAAATTCACCAAAAAACCACGTGACGAAGCACGTGTCTCACATATACAGGGATGAAAATGCAAATACTGTAAAGGTCCATGTCCTAAGTGCAATTATCCAAAAATAAAAACAACTATGTTCTATATTTACAGGACTAATTAATAAAAACAAAAAAGGAAAGGGCCTAAGGGTAAATTACCCTTTATTATCTGAGGGCTGGAGGCGCGCCACGTGTAGATCAGACGGCTGTGGATCACTGCGCCTCTACGAAGAACTGCTGGCTCAGATCTGATGGCTGAGGGGTTGCCACGTGTGAGATCTGACGGATGTGGATCAAGGGCACCCCTCGCTGAATGAAGGGCGATGAGGCGGCCACGTGTCGATCGGACGGTGGCTGATATAGGCCTCCTCTTCACCTGATAGAGCGGTCCGGATGAAGTCTGGGAAGTCGGGGCTGAACGGACGGCTCTGGAGGCTCCTGGAAGAACACAGCTCCGGCGAGCTTCACCGGAGCACCACGGCTGCGTTGGACCTCCTCGGGGGCTACCAATGGGTGGAACATAATCGCCACAGCCTCCCGCAGATGATGAGCTCCTCCGATGACGTCGGAAAGCTCCGAGGATCTCCGACGACAAAGGCGGAGCTGGAGCTCTGTGCCTGAAAGCGTAGACCCTCAGATGGGTCTCTTCTGACCTGAAAAACAACACAGCAAGCTCCTGGGTCGAGGGCAAAGTGCCTTGACCCTATGAGGGGCGTAATGGGAGCGTGGATGCGTTGGGGCGGCACCCTCCGGCGATGCGACGACGGAGGAGGGTGGACTCCCAGTTCCGGGGCGAACTGGGTTGGATGGACGGGCGTAGAACGTGAAGAGGAGTATGGCAAAGATGACAGGATAAATCGATGATGGAATGGACGAACGGAGTGGCCGGAATCGATGAAAGGGATGATCGGAGCGATTTGGTCGAAATCAGAAATTAAGGGAAACCAGAAGGAATCGGGTCTACCTGGTGGAGGATATCGACTGGGGATGAGCTCGCGGAGCTCTGGTCGTCGCCTCAAGGGTTGTCGGAGGCCCGAGGCTCGGGCGCTGCTCTGGGCGGCGCACGACGGCGAGATGTCGCCGGATCAGTGACGGGAAGCTCCTCCTCCTCTCTGCTACACACCAAACGCTAGCTGTCACTCTAGGGTATCGGGTGGAGGTCCTGGGTGGAAGAAGCGACGCCAAAGATGGCGTGAATTGCGGCTGGAGCTTCAGCTATATAGTGCGAGGGGTCCGGCTAGATGAGGACCGGGCACGCACGTCGATGAACGGACCCCTAAAATCCACCCCGGGCGTGGGTCTCGGACCAATCAGGAAGGATTAGGACCCGGGGTTTAAGGGTTTGGTGGTCGGATCAAGCGGGGAAAATGGGAAAAAATCGGGTCGGTAGCTAGATCCGCGGGAAAGAGGTCTGCGGGGGAGAGTTGACCGGGGGTCAACAATCCCCCGTGGACCAATCACAGGCCTCCGTTTATTAAATGTTTGTAAATTAAATAAAAAAAATAAATGATCGAATTTCGAAAAAGTTAAAACATGAAAAATGTTTCTTTATTTTTAAATTATTTTTTAGTGATATTTATTTATTTTTTTGAAATAAAAAGTAGGTATTTACAAAATAGTATTATTATATATAGGTATATACAATGTGTATTTTTTATTTTTGATTTTTAATTATTTAGAAATTTTTTATACAATTTATTCCAATTTTATATTTTATTTATTTATAGAATAAAATTTGAAATAATATGGTATTTTTATTTTATTTTTATTAATTATTTACAAAGGTTAAATAAATAGATCTATATACAAGTATACATGGTATCTATACAATGTTGATTTTGATTTTATTTCTTTTGATTTTATTTTTCTTTTTATAGTTTTTATTTTATTTATCTACATTATGGAATATGGAATATGTACATATTTTTATGGGATTTTTATCTATTTATTTTCAAGGGGAAATAAATAAATATGTGGTTTCTATTTACAAGGCTTATATACAATGGAGAATGAATTTTATTTCTTTTTATTTTTATTTTATTTTTCTCAGTTTTATTTTAATATTATATTTACAAATATATACAAATCAATACACACCCATTTTATTTTGAATAAGAGGAAAATAATTTTTATTTATTTATAGGTATATGTACAACACATGAGCTTCCCTATCTCTCTCTACTTGGGTTCTTTTGCGGTCAGGCCCATGCTGAGCCCTCCCTTGGGATTAGGTCACTCAATATTTATTTTAAATATCTCCCTCTTTTTCTTTTATTTCTTTATTCTTTTATTTATGCACAAAAACATGCTAATTATTCATATTTACACAATGCATGCTGAATGCTAATTATTGCTATTTACAAGTATCTACATGTGTTTTGCATAGGTTTTGTAGCTAAAATAAAATAATAAAGAGTGATGAATGAGTATTCATCACCCCCTAAACTTAACTTTGCTAGTCCCTTAGCAAACACTTATTTGAAAAAGAAGTGAAAAAGAAAAAGAAAAAGAGGAGAATATGCATGGATCAATGCTAATTACTAAACTTGCCTTCATTAAATTAGAATATGGAGCTCGATCAGATCTTTGGATTATTAATGTGTCGGAACCTTATTTGGACTTAAGTTTAAAACTCAACAGCCTCTAAGATCCACTAATCTATAATCAAGACTCCTCAATAATCCAGATCAGAACAAGTCTACATACACAAACCTTGAAGACTATGAATCTTTCCTTGTACAGTGTATGTGAGGTATAGCTCTCCACCTCAGAAGTAGTAACTTGACAACCCTCCCTAACAAGGTAACTCTATGACCCCAATCTGGCTCTTTCCTCGAGGAGCGGGGTATTCCCTTCTAAGTTCAAGTTCAACCGGCTCAAGAAAAGGGGGAAGAAGAGAATGGACCATGGCCAGTGTAGCCATGTATCCTTGGGAGCTCAACCAGTGTAGCTAAGTCTCCCTGCTGCAAGCTACATAAGATGGAACATGAATCTCAAGCTTTGCTTATTGCACTATATACATACTCCGGTGGGATTATCATTTTCTCTCAGACCCACCACTTTTTTGGAGTTATTTTCTTTTTGCATTTTTTTTCAAGTGCATCTATACACATATTCACAAGGTGCAACATATGTACATAAGGAGTTTTTCCTCTTGAGCCAGTAGACTATCCCTCTTTTGAAGCATTATTGCAACCTACAACTCCTGTCGTTAGACCTCATGGCAACCAGACCAAGTTGAGACGCACTTCCTTCACTAAAAGAATAAGAGAGGTTCCGCCTAGAAGTAATACCCTCATATGCTACCCCAAGTCAAGGAAGACTGCCTCCTCACCACCTCATACGTAGAGAGCTCGGTGTAAAGTGCGGGTCCAAGTCAAGCCATTGTCTGTATGAGTCATGTGTGTGTTGTTAAGTGCTCTACTTAGGCTCATTGAGATGACATGTGATCATAGCCTAGTGGACTCAAAGAATTAAGTCACCATGGACCTAAAAAGCCTTAACCCTAAGCCCTATAAGGTTCCTCTTATAATTAGGTGGATTAAGATTTTAATCAAGCTCCATTTTCCAATTTAATTCCAAGCTAGTTTAAATGTCAACTATAATCCAGGAAAAACTATACAAATATATACAAAGATGCTATTTGCACAATATTTACACATGTGCAAAATTTTTTAAAAATTTTTTGAAACCATGGATGTATGCATGAATGCAAGTTTTGCAAAAATATTTACACAAATTTACACAAGGTTTTTGCAAACTTTTGATTTTCAAAACATTTTGGAAATATTTTGTAGTATATACATAATTTTGATATACACATATTTACACAATCTTTACACAAAAAGTTTTTGAAATCATTTTTACAAAAATACTTTGTACAATAGCTATGTATGTGCAATAAAAGAATGTTTATTTACAAGGAAAAAATTTTAAATTTTTATGTATTTTTGGGTTTTTAGCCATTTTTATTTATTAACACACTCACACAACTTATGGCTAAAGTATATATGGAATATATACACCCCCCCTATACTTAGCTCGAACGATGTCCTCAGAGTCAAGAGCGATGAAGAAGACATAACTCGTGCTTACTGTAAGAAAGTGAAAAGGAAGGCTATACACAAAGATGAATCAAAGAATAGTAAATCAAGAGGGTCTCGGCCTTTCCCCCTATAATTAGGATCAAGTAATCCTAAGTATAGTAGGCTGTACACAAAGGGAAAGCCAAGCAAAGAATGTACAGAGTCTACCCCCCTATACTTAGGGTAAAATATCCCTAAGTATAGGCAGCAAAAACGGAGGTAGAAATGAATCAAAAGAATACCCGAGAGTCCTACATCCCCCCTATACTTGGGGTAAAGTGCAGCCCAAGTATAGCATAATCAAAAGATGAGAAAAGGGATGTGGGACTAAAGAATGAAATGATATGGACAACTGGATCTATACAAGTCGGGAGAACAGTGATAATCAGGCGTGAGATGCAATAGATGTGAGTCAAGAGACCACATCTCACGCAAAGTGAATCGGGGCAACATCAACGACCTGCGGCTCATGATCTAGATATGGCTTGAGCCGCTGGTCGTTCACTCGAAAGGTACTCTCAGAAGACAACTCAGATATGTCAATACTCCCATTGTCTTGTACCTTTCTTACCAAATACGGTCCCTTCCATTTGCTCTGTAGCTTCCCTAGAAATAGACGAAACCTAGCATCAAAAAGCCATACTCTCTGTCCTGGCTCAAAATGCTTGTGGCTGATATGAGAATCATGCCAGTCCTTCACTCTCTCCTTGTACTGTAGGCTGTTTGAGAAGGCAGTATCACGAAGCTCCTCCAAGGCGGCTAACTCTGCCCTCCTCTGATCTCCTATACTATCTGGATCCAAAAGTATATCAGTGACTGCCCAAAGTGACCTATGTCTCAACTCAACAGGTAAATGGCACGGCTTGCCATAAACGAGGCGAAAGGGAGATGTGCCCAATGGTGTCTTGAAAGACGTACGATATGCCCATAAGACCGAGTCCAAAAGCTGTGACCAATCCTTTCGGTCAGGGCGGACGACTTTCTGCAATATAGTCTTGATCTCCCTATTCGACACTTCGGCGAGACCATTCATCTGAGGATGGTATGGAGTGGCAACTCGATGGTCTATGCTGAACTCGCCAGCAAGGGCCTTTACCTTGTCATTGACGAAATGAGACCCCCCGTCAGATATCAACACTCATGGTATCCCGAACCGTGAAATGGTATGCTTCCTCAAAAATCTACAAACAGTCCTAGCATCTGCGATCCGGGCGGGGATGGCCTCAACCCAACGACTAACATAATCCACGGCCAACAGAATGTACTCGAATCCCTGACTCTTAGGGAATGGACCCATGAAATCGATGCCCCATGCGTCAAAAACCTCACAGAAGTGAATGGGCTGCATCGGCATCATATCACGCTGTCCACAAGTGCCCATCCTCTGACAGTCAGTACACCTCTTCACGAACTCATCAGAGTCCTTGAAGAGAGTAGGCCACCATAGGCCGGATTGGAGCACTTTCTGTGCCGTTCTCCTCCCAGAGTGATGTCCTCCTGCCTCAAGCTTGTGGCAGTAAGTGAGGACGCTATGGTGCTCCTCCTGAGGAATGCACCTACGCCAGACGCTATCCCCTCCTTCATAGTAAAGGATGGGATCCTCCCAGTGGTAGGACTTGGCCTTCGCGAGGAAGGTCTCAAGCCTCTGCCTGGGCCAATCTTGTGGGACTTTCTTAGCAACAAGAAAGTTCACAATATCAGCATACCACGGGAGAGAGGCGATAGCAAGGATCGCCTCATCTGGTAAGGTCTCACATATAGGCTCAATCTGCTCAGAATCCTCAAGATGCTCTAATCAGGAGAGATGATCCACCACCACATTCTTGACTCCAAGCTTATCCTTAATCTCTATGTCAAACTCCTGGAGTAGAAGGATCCATTTGGCCAATCTGGCTTTGGCATCCTTCTTTGCCATGAGGTACCTGATGGTAGTATGATCAGTGTATATGGTCACTCTAGATCCGATAATATAAGACCTGAACTTATCTAGGGTAAAAACTACGGCTAGCATCTCCTTATCAGTGACAGTGTAGTTCCTCTGAGCGGCATCCAATCTACGACTAGCTTAGTGAATATCAAATGGGATTCCATCCCTCCTCTGTCCCAGCACGGCCCCTATGGCAAAATCGGAGGCATCCGTCATGATCTCGAATGGGAGAGACCAATCAGGCGGCGGGAGAACAGGAGCCTCAACAACACATCTCTTGAGAGTCTCAAACGACGAAAGACACTTGTCATCGACAAGGAACTCAGTGTCTTTCGTCAGCAGATCAGTCAACAGTTGGGCAATCCTACTGAAATCATGAATGAAGCGTCGGTGGAAACCGACGTGCCTCAGAAAAGACTGTAACTGCCGCAAGTTGGACGGCGGTGCGAGTTTTCTACTGACATCTACCTTGGCCGGATCAACCTCCATGCCCCTGTTGGAGATGATATGGCCAAGCACCGTCACCTGAGTCACCATGAAGTGACTCTTCTCCCAAGACAGCACTAGGTAAAGGAATCACTAAAGTCGTTGCGACCTCAGTCACTCGGGACTCAGAGCTCGATCAAGAAACAAAATCGAACCACCAAATAAGAGAGAAAAACAATGAAAACCAAAATTGCGGTCCTAGCTAAGTGATTAACCTGGTATAGCTCCCAGGGTCGGTCTCGAGGAGCACAAGTTGGCCTTGCGGCCTACGAAGAAGTCTAAAAGCAAATAAAATAAAAGCAACAATTTTTTGGTGGTTTTTAAATACTTTTATATTTTTTTGGATTTTTCATAATGAAGAAAATAATAAAAAAGACAAATCCAAGCAACTTTAACCAATTATTTAATTACTCAAAAATGATCCAAAAATTTAAACAAAAATATTTTTGTGTTTTATATGTTTTTTACTGTTTTTGATGAATTTTTGAGAATTTTATAATTTTTATAGAATTTTCTAAAAATGAAAGAAGGCAGAAACAAAAGAAAACTGTCCAGTCAGGCTTAGAGGACCAAATTAAAATACAAAATGGTCCTAAAAGAGCCTGGAGGTATTTTTATAAAAATAGAAACAAAGAAGAAAATTCAGGAAAAGAAATTGTGAATTTTTGAGTTTTCTATGATTTTTTAGAATTTTATGAGTTTTTAAGGGTTTTTTAATTTTTAAGCTTATTATAAATCCAAAAATAACCAAATTCACACAAAAAATCAAACAAGCAAAAACAAGCAAAACTTATTTTTTTTAGAATTTTTAAAAGGGTTTTAATATTTTTTAGGATTTTATAAACTGGACTGGAGCAAAAATGGTTGTTTTTTAATTTTTAAAAATAATAAAAAGGCTAAAAAATATACCAAATTTTTAGTGAAAATTTTACACAGTGGCAGGAGCCACGTGTCCAATTTTCACGAAATTTGGACTTGATTTAATATTTTATTTAAATCAAACAAAGAGGCACAGTTCACAGGGACCTAAATGTAACAAAAACTAAGTCCAGGGGCCAATCAATAACACAGCATAAAAGCCCAGGGCCCAACGTGCAAAAAGTCCAATAAAACACGTGCAGAGCACGTGGATCAGGCATGGAAGGACTGAAATGTAAATCCTATTTCTAAAAGATCAAATCATAAAGCACAAGAAGCACATGATCTATATTGCAAAATTTCCAGGTCTCACGTGTCGATGCACGTGGCATACACAAACAGGGACTATAATGCAATTAAACTAAACATCCAGGTCCTAACTGCAATTATCCAAAAATAAAAACAACTATCTTTTATATTTACAAGACTAATTAATAAAAGCAAAAAGGGAAAGGGCCTAAGGGTAAATTACCCCTTATTATCCGAGGGCTGGAGGCGCGCCACGTGTAGATCAGACGGTTGTGGATCACTACGCCTCTACGAAGAACTGCTGGCTCGGATCTGCTGGTTGAGGGGTTGCCATGTGTGAGATCTGACGGTGGCGAATCAAGGGCTCCCTCTCACTGGATCTGACGGCTGAGATCAATCCCTAGAAGGATCGACGGTCGGTGCAACTCCTCAGATGGACGGTTGGGAGAACGTCTGGAGCATCGGGCTGATCCAACGACTACGGAGGATCCTCGAAGAACAAGGCTCCAGCGAACTTCGCCGGAGCACCACGGGTGCACTGGACCTCCTCGGGGGCTGCCAATGGGCGGAACAGAATCGCCACAGCCTCCCGCAGATGATGGGCTCCTCCGATTACGCCGGGAAGCTCCGAGGAGCTCCGGCGAGGCAGGCAGAGCTGGGCCTCTGTGCTCGAACGTCGGACCTCCAGATAAGGCCCCTTCGACCTGCAAAATGGCACTAGAGGAATCCTGGGTCGAGGGCAAACTGCCTCGACCCGGTTAGAGGTGGCGAAGGTGACTAGATGAGGCGCGGCGAGGACCTCCGGCGAGGCGACGACGGAGGAGGTCGAGCCTTGGCTCCGTGGCGAGCCCAGGTGGGCGAGTGGGCAAAGAAGATGAAGAGGGGTCTCGTGAGTGTGATGGTCGGGTCGGATGAATGAAACGATGAATGGCGCGGGAGTAATCGATCGGAGGCGATGACGGGTGGATTTGGGTGAAATCAGAAATTAAGGGAAACCAGAAGGAATCGAGTTTACCTGGTGAAGGATATCGACTGTGGACGAGCTCGCGGAGCTCTGGTCGTCGCCTCGAGGGTCGTCGAAGGCTCGAGGCTCGGGCACTGCTCTGGGCAGCGCACGATGGCGAGATGTCGTCGGATCAATGACGGGAAGCTCCTCCTCCTCTCTGCTACACACCAAACGCTAGGTGTCTCTCTAGGGTATCGGGTGGAGGTCCTGGGTGGAAGAACTGATGCCAAAGATCGCGTGAATTGCGGCTGGAGCTTCAGCTATATAGTGCGAGGGGTCCGACTAGATGAGGATCGGACACGCACGTCGATGCACGGACCCCTAAAGTCCACACTGGGCGTGGGTATCGGATCTATCAGGAAGGATTAAGACCTGGGGTTTAAGGGTTTGGTGGTCGGATCAAGCGGGGAAAATGGGAAGAAATCGGGTCAGTAGCTAGATCCACGGGAAAGAGGTCCACGAGGGAGAGTTGACCGGGAGTTAACAATCCCCCGTGGACCAATCACAAACCTCTATTTATTAAATGTTTGTAAATTAAATAAATAATAATAAATGATCGAATTTCGAAAAAGTTAAAACATGAAATATGTTTCTTTATTTTTAAATTATTTTTAGTGATTTTTATTTATTTGTTTGAAATAAAAATTAGGTATTTACAAAATAGTAATATTATATATAGGTATATACAATGTGTATTTTTTATTTTTGATTTTTAATTATTTATTTTTATACAATTTATTCCAATTTTATATTTTATTTATTTATAGAATAAAATTTGGAATAATATGGTATTTTTATTTTATTTTTATTAATTATTTCAAAGGTGAAATAAATACTTTTATGTATATACATACATGGTATATATACAATGTAGGTTTTGATTTTTATTTTATTTCTTTTCATTTTATTTTATTTTTATAGTTTTTATTTTATTTATTTACAACATGAAATGTGGAGTTTGAAAATATTTTTATAGGATTTTTATTTATTTAATTACAAGGGGAAATAAATAGATGAGTGGTTTCTATGTACAAGGCTTATATACAATGGAGAAGGAATTTTATTTTTATTTTATTTTTCCCAATTTTATTTTAATTTAATATTTACAAATATATACATATTCACAAGAATACATTTTTATTTTTATTTTTATTTGGAGGAAAAAAAATTTAGTTATATATAGGTATATATACACACACATGAGCTTCCCTATCTCTCTCTACTTGGGTTCTTTTTGCGGTCAGGCCCTTGCTGAGCCCTCCCTTGGAATTAGGTCGCTCAATATTTATTCTAAATATCTCCCTCTTTTTCTTTTATTTCTTTATTCTTTTATTTATGCACAAAAACATGCTAGTTATTCATATTTACACAATGCATGCTGAATTGTAATTATTGCTATTTACACTTATCTACATGTGTTTTGCATAGGTTTTATAGCTAAAATAAAAGAATAAAGAGTGATGAATGAGTATTTTATCACCCCCTATACTTAACTTTGCTAGTCCCTTAGCAAACACTTATTTGAAAAAGAAGTGAAAAAGAAAAAGAAAAAGAAAAAGAGGAGAAAATGCATGGATTAATGCTAAGTATTAAACTTGCCTTCATTAAATTGAAATATGGAGCTCGATCAGATCTTTGGATTATTAATGTGTCGGAACCTTACTTGGACTTAAGTTTAAAACTCAACATCCTCTAAGATCCACTAATCTATAGTCAAGACTCCTCAATAATCCAGATCAGAACAAGTCTACATACACAAACCCTGAAGACTATGAATCTTTCCTTGTACAATGTATATGAGGTATAGCTCTCCACCTCAGAAGTAGTAACTTGACAACCCTCCCCAACAAGGTAACTCTATGACCCCAATCTGGCCACTCTTTCCTCGAGGAGCGGGGTATTCCCTTCTAAGTTCAAGTTCAACCGGCTCAAGAAGAGGGGGAAGAAGAGAATGGACCATGGCCAGTCTAGCCATGTATCCTTGGGAGCTCAACCAGTGTAGCTAAGTCTCCCTGCTGCAAGCTACATAAGATGGAACATGAATCTCAAGCTTTGCTTATTGCACTATATACATACTCCGGTGGGATTATCATTTTCTCTCATACCCACCACTTTTTTGGAGTTATTTTCTTTTTGCATTTTTTCCTCAATGCATCGCTGAAGTACTCGGTCTAGGCAGTCAAGACAGGAGTCGAATACATCGCCGTAGACCGAGAAATCATCCATGAAGACCTCCAAGCATTCCCCCACCATGTCCGAAAAGATAGACAACATGCATCTCTGAAAAGTCGCAGGGGCGTTGCATAGCCCAAATGGCATGCGTCTGAAGGCGTATGTGCCGAAGGGACATGTGAAGGTAGTCTTGTCCTGGTCTTCGGGAGCGATGGCCACCTGATTATAGCCGGAGTACCCATCCAGAAAGCAGTAGTGGCTCTTCCCTGCCAGTCTCTCAATGATCTGATCTATAAATGGCAGGGGGAAATGATCCTTCTTGGTGGTCTGGTTGAGTCGGCTGTAATCCACGCAGACTCACCAAGAAGTGGGTACCCCGGTAGCGATCTCCTCTCCAGACTCGCTAACAACAGTAGTGATGCACGTCTTCTTGGGCACCACATGCAACGGACTGACCCACTTGGAGTCGAAGATGGGGTAGATAAAATCGGTGCTCCACCATTTTGAGATTTCCTTCATGACAACCTCTCTCAGATTTGGGTTCAGTCGCCGCTGGAACTCACGCGACGGCTTTGCCTCATCCTCGAGATAGATATGGTGGGAGCACAGGGCCGGACTTATCCCCTGGAGATCGGCTACGCTCCATCCAATCGCCTTGCGGTTGTTTTCAAGAACCCCCATCAGACGGGATTCCTGCTCTCTAGTCAAATCGGCGGAGATAATGACTGGGTACATCTCATGCTCACCCGCAAGGAACCTATACTTCAGCGACGCAGGAAGTGGCTTCAGCTCTGGACAACTGGGTGCTGGTGAATCTGGCCTCTGAAAACTCTGAGTGAGTGCTGCCAAATCTGCATGGTATGAAATCATCAAACTCTGCCCAATCAAAATCTGACTCCAAGGGATCTGTATCATCATCACAAAACTCTACCTCGCGGTCAACTCCCGGCTCTGCCAACTGAAAAGTATCCTGGACCAGGAATGCGCTCTCCAAGCTCTCCTCTGCTGGCGTCTCTGCATCAGCGGACTCTGAAGGTGAGAGGATGACCTGTGCATCTGGCTCTTCCCAAACTGCATCGTCATCTGTGATCACAAAGTCACAGTCCTGGTGGATGTCTGGCCCTGCATCTGTCATCTGCTCTAAATCAGTGGTCGGCTCTGAGCATGCTGAATCTCTAACTCTGATGTCCTCGACCGTCTCTATTTGTACACTCTCACCCTCGACGCGAAAGTATACCTTCCCGCTATCATGGTCGGTCACTGCCTTGGCTGTGGCCAAGAACGAGCGACCTAGAATGATGAGGGTATCAGTCACCGACTCAGGGATCTCCATGTCCAACACAACGAAGTCCACGGGGAATTGCAGGCCCTGAATCGTGACGACAACGTCCCTCAGCAACCCCTTCGGCCTCTTGACAGATCGATCAGCAAACTGAAGGACTGTCCTGCTCTGTCGTAGAGTGCTCAACTCGAAGCGGTCGAGAAGGGCTGCCGGAAGTAGGTTGATCGATGAACCGCTGTCTAATAGAGTGCGGTCGAACCTCTGCTCTCTGATATGGCATCTGACATATGGGGCTCCTGAATCTGGCCTCTTGGCCGACAGACGGTTCTGAATCGCGAAACAAGTGGCTCTGGTCAGCACATGGATCTTGGACTGGTGGTTCCTCCTCTTCCTTCTAATTGTAGTCCTATCTCTGAGCGATCTCTGGAGTAGAGGGATATGCTGCAAAGCCTCCTGAAGAGTCATATGAATGTGGAATCGGTCGATCATCTGCTGGTTGAACTCTTCCTGCTGCCTCTTTTTTGGATTTTCTATTTTCTTCCCCTTTCCCATGTAAAGTGCTCTAGGGAAGGGGATCACTGGGTCCTTCTCAGATGAAGGACTAGGAGAGGGTCTAGACTGCTCAACGGCAGGATCCATACATACATCAAGCACCACAGGTGGATCAGAAGAAAACAAACCCTTTTCTTTATTACCAGAAATGTCCTGAGATACATGAACAGAAGGAAAGACTACAGGACTCTCAAAAGTAAAAATGTGGCATCAGCACCACCCTCGGCTGGTCGGCTCGCGACATCAGTACTGCGCTCTGGCTCGGCAACAATGGTGGCGTCAGTACCACCTCCTCCATCTGGTAAAACGACGGCATCAGTACCGCTAGGGGAATCAGCATCCATGGTGGCATCAGTACCATCGTCATCATCTCTCGCGGCATCAGCACCACCCTCCTCCTCTCCTGGCGCTCTGGAAGTGACCTCGGGGTGTCGCTCAGACGAGGCGGCGCCTGTTGGCATCCTACCACTCCTAAGTATGACAAAGTCAGTATCAAACAAATATGCAGACATATCTCCAAATGTATCACTAGGAGTGGCATACTCTGTGAAATCTACCTGCTTAGACTTCCGCTTGAGGTTGTTCGGGTTCAGCTCGATCTGGGTAGGTATGGCGGCCTTCCCTCTCACAATCTCCTGCATCTCCTGACGGAACTCGTCCATCTCCCGTCTGAAAGTAGCCTGCTGATCGGTCAGGAGGCGGGCTATGTCATCCAAGGTGGGGCTCTCATAGGATGGCCCATGAGAACCTGACGGGTGGCATCACTGGTAGTGAGGCTGCTGTTGTGGCTGGTGCTGCGGGTGAGAGGGGTATTGTTGTGGATGTAATTGCTGCTGAGGCTGATCACGCCTCCAAGACTGTCCATGCTGATAGGGACGAGGACCATATTGTGAAGACTGCTGCTACTGTTGCAGCTGGTACACTAGGGGTTGCTGCTGCTGGGGATCTCGCTGATGGCCGTACTGGCCACCCTGTCTCGGAGACTACTGCTGGGAACTGGCACCTCCGGTCGACCAACGGAATCCGGGATGGTCTCGTCTGATACCAGGCTGAGGACGGTCGTACCAAATCCCGTTGACATCCATCAACGGCTCGGGCTCGTAGGAGGGTGGCGGGAGTACGACCAGAGGCTGATCCGGCTGGTAGACCACCATCTGCATGTTTGGAGATGGTGGCGACTGGTGGTGTGGCTGCGGCTGCTGGTACGACTCCGCCTGTACAAGATGGACCTGTCTAGGCTGCTGAGAGCTGGAGCGCTAGGACGAACTGCCGCTGCTACTCGGATCTCCTCGCGACTGAAGATGGGGATGAGAAGCCGTCTGTGCCTCCTGGAGACACATGAGATGTATCTTCAAGTCGCTCAGTGTCTGTGCCATCTGCTCCATCTGCGTGATACCCTAGCACTGCTTCTTCTCTATGATCTCCATCCGGTCCAGCTTCTCGATGATGATGCCCCTGTCGACGGCTGTGGACTCGTCCTGTGTTGCTGCCGCTGACAAAGTGGATGGACCGACGTCGACCCGTGCGATCCTCTAGTACTGCACGGTCTGTGGCTGAGGGCGTCCCTGTGTGTAGAGTCGGGTCTGGGATATCACCATATAGTTCTCGGCCATCTCCTCGTAGATGGCCCAGACCTGATCATGATCCTTGGCGAAGTAGGACCCGCCACAAAGAGCATTCACCAGGCCCTGTAGCTCTGGTGTCAGCCCGCTGAAGAAGCTCTGAACTAGGTTCGGCTTCGAGATGTCATGGTGCGAGCATCTGTATGTCAACTCTCTGAACCTCTCCCATGCCTCGTGGAATTGCTTATTGGGGAGCATGGAGAAGTTACTAATCAGGGCCCTTACTGCATCCGTCCGCCCGAGTGGATAGTACTTGTTCAAGTACTCAGTGCGGAGCTGCTCCCAGGTGTAGACAAACTTCCCCAGATGCTTCAACCAGGTGGCTGTTCTGTCTGCTAGTGAGAAGGGGAAGGCAATCATACGGATGGTATCCTCATCCACCTGTCTGTCGTGGACTGTGCTGCAGATCATCAGAAACTCCTGTAGGTGGAGATGGGGCTCCTCAGTGACGAGCCCATGGAACCGGGGGAGAAGCTGCAAGGTGTTTGGGGGGAACTTGAAGTCCCTCACGATGGCTGGAAGAATGACCCAACGGTGCGTCAAAGTCGATCCGGGGTTGTGTAACTCCCGCATCGGTCTCGATGGGTCTGCTGCTACTACTGCGGCTGCTGCAGCTGCTGCGGCGGCTGCTGCATCATCGGGTATCCTCGGCCCGTCTCCTGGGTCGCGCTGGGCTTGGTCGGCTCTCAATTGTTCCATCTCGCGCCTCATCTCTATCATGAAAGCTCCCTGATCCCTCAACTGCTGCTGAACTGTCTCTAGTGAGGCGATCAGGGTGGAGTTGATCGCACCCTGGTCCAAGATGAATTCTTGCTCTGGATGGGGACCTCTAGTGTGATCATCACTGTTGCCGGCCATGGTCTCTGCAAAGGCAAAAGACCCAAACTCAGGTGCCGATAAATCATCTGTCTGTGGTCTCTCATCTGACACTGGCATCTCAAGAATAGTAGAATGGTGGTCGAGGGGGAACAGGGTGGAGTCGAACTCGGGTTCGGAGAGCGGGTCTCGGCTCTCGCAAACCAACCTAGATGAGCGGGGAGAAGCGCTGGGAAGCGATGCAGCCAGGGGCTGCTTAAGGGACCTTCTGCCCATCATCTTAATCAGGCGAGTCAGGTGGATAGGATCTAGAAACAACAATGATCAGCAAACAAACTCCTGATTCACCTACTCAACGCGAGCTGAAGACCGTAAGAGTTCGGTCAATTATCTTGTCAGTTTTTATTAGATGATCAAGTCAAGATAGCAGAGCGATTACGTGACCTATTAGGAATCCGGTTCCTCCAGGAGACTGGCCCGATCCCGAACTAGATCTTTCCCAGCCAGTACAAGTCGTGGACCGTTTACCGGCTACCCGATCGGCTCACTCTGTTAAGGATATCGCGGCCCGCTTTACCTGAGACTGGAGCGATCCTCACTGAAGAACGACTAGCCCAGAAGCAGTAGTCTGAAGGAGGTCCAGATGTGGCTCTATCCTAGGGTGCGGGTCACTCTCTCGCACATGCAAACCAGACAAGGAGGGGGTTGCTCTCCCCAAGACAAATTTTTTCGGGTGAGTGTCTTTTAGGGTCAAATAGAGTTAATAGTCCCAATTTTACGGTTTGAATTTTTAGGTATTTTTCAAATAAAAACAATCTCCTAACGAATTTTTCGGTTCTCCTGGTTATTTAAGTCTAAAAATCGGGGGGAGAAGTTGAAAAAGCCGATGCGCGAGAAATCAATGATGTATGCAGAGTAAGAAATGCGTACCTGACTCCAGCAGTCTACATGTAAGATGATCTGTGCAGAATTGAAAGACAGAAATAAAACTACCCAAATGATGCAAGCGGAAATCCGGGCCCTAAGCAGCAGTTCTACTCGAAAGAACGGTGGCTAAGTCGTCAATCAAGAGGGGTCGGAGTCCGGTCTCGGATGCCGAATCGGTGCCTGCCACAACGGGTCCTGTCAGCGATGTATATGACCTCTAGCGGCGCGTGACCCCTCAGATGACCAAATATTCTTTTTATTAATCTTTTATTTTGGTCCAATTAATCGGTATATAGGTACAGGCAAAGTTATTAAGGTGTTGAGACCCTACTAATTACGTCACAGTCAAGCAAAAATCCTAAGGCTAGGGGCTGAAATTCGTGAGAAACCAAATAGGCAGGAAATAAACAAAAACCGCGATAAAAGTCGTGAAAAATCGAGGGGTCCCCCGAGCACATCGGTGCTCGGCGAAACATACCCCGAGAGTCTAAGTGTCTTGGATGAGTGTCATGTCCCTGTATTATTACAACAATAGTTCAAATGAGCTGAAAATAAAACTAATCTACAACTAAAGTACTCTTCCAGCACTCTTCTGCCTCCTCGCGCTCTCCTGCGGCTCCGTGCAGAAGGGAGCCGCCTCCGATTGCCGCGGTTGCGCCGGCTCTTCGAGAAGAGCTGCCTCGATCCTCGGGCCCTCGCAAGCAAACAACAAAGTGTGTCACAAGCCAAGTAAATAAAGCAAATAAAATCAAACAGGGTATATGTGCAAAAATGGAAAATAAAAGTAAACAAGCAAAACAACCAAAACAAAAATAAAGGAAAAGAAATAAAAATAAAAGAAAAATAAAATAAAAGATAAACAAAAAGTCGCGAAAAGCCGCGGACGAAGAAAAAGCCATGGAAAGCCGCGAAAATCAAAAGAAAATAAAACGAAAAGAAAAAATGCGACTACTAAGCCGTGCTCCCCGGCAACGACGCCATTCTGATGAGCTGCCCGATAGACTAAGGTAAAGGAATCACTAAGGTCGTTGCGACCTCAGTCACTCGGGACTTAGAGCTCGATCAAGAAACAAAATTGGACCACCAAATAAGAGAGAAAAACAATGAAAACCAAAATTGCGGTCCTAGCTAGGTGATTAACCTGGCATAGCTCCCAGGGTCGGTCTCGAGGAGCACGAGTTGGACTTGTGGCCTACGAAGTAGTCTAAAAGCAAATAAAACAAAAGCAACATTTTTTTGATGGTTTTTAAATACTTTTATATTTTTTGGATTTTTAATAATGAAGAAAATAATAAAAAAGACAAATCCAAGCAACTTTAACCAATTATTTAATACTAAAAAATGGTCCGAAAATTCAAACAAAAATATTTTTATGTTTTATATGTTTTTTACTATTTTTGATGAATTTTTGAGAATTTTATATTTTTTATAGAATTTTCTAAAAATAAAAGAAGGCAGAAACAAAAGAAAACTATCAAGTCAGGCTTGGAGGACCAAATTAAAATATAAAATGGTTTTAAAAGAGCCTGGAGGTATTTTTTTATGAAAAATAGAAACAAAGAAGAAAACTAAGGAAAAAAATTGTGAATTTTTGAGTTTTTTATGATTTTTTAGAATTTTTATGTGTTTTTAAAGTTTTTTTATTTTAAAGCTTTTTATAAATCCAAAAATAACCAAATTCATATAGAAAATCAAACAAGTAAAAACAAGCAAAACATAATTTTTTTAGAATTTTTAAAAGGGTTTTAATATTTTTTTAGGATTTTACAAACTGGACTGGAGCAAAAATGGTTGTTTTTGAATTTTTAAAAATAACAAAAAGGCTCAAAAATGTACCAAATTTTAAGTGAAAATTTTACACAGTGACAGGAGCCACGTATCCAATTTTCACGAATTTTGGTTTTGATTTGATATTTTATTTAAATCAAGCAAAGAGGCATAGTTCATAGGGACCTAAATATAACGAAAACTAAGTCCAGGGGCCAATCAATAACACAGCATAAAAGCCCAGGGCCCAACGTGCAAAAAGTCCAATAAAACACGCGCAGAGTACGTGGACCAGGCACGGAAGTACTGAAATGTAAATCCTATTTCTAAAAGATCAAATCATAAAGCACAAGAAGCACAGGATTTATATTGCAAAATTTCCAGGTCTCACGTGTCGATGCACGTGGCATACACAAACATGGACTATAATGCAATTAAACTAAACATCCAGGTCCTAACTACAATTATCCAAAAATAAAAACAACTATCTTTTGTATTTACAGGACTAATTAATAAAAGCAAAAAGGGAAAGGGCCTAAGGGTAAATTACCCTTATTATCCGAGGGCTGGAGGCGCGCCACGTGTAGATCAGACGGTTGTGGATCACTGTGCCTCTACGAAGAACTGCTGGCTCGGATCTGTTGGCTGAGGGGTTGCCATGTGTGAGATCTAATGGTGGCGAATCAAGGGCTCCCTCTCACTGGATCTGACGGCTGAGATCAAGCCCTAGAAGGATCGACGGTCGGTGCAACTCCTCAGATGGACGGTTGGGAGAACATTTGGAGCAACGGGTTGATTCAACGGCTGCGGAGGATCCTCGAAGAACAAGGCTCCGGCGAACTTCACCGGAGCACCACAGGTGCGCTGGACCTCCTCAGGGGCTGCCAATGGGCGGAACAGAATCGCCACAGCCTCCCGCAGATGATGGGCTCCTCCGATTACGCTGGGAAGCTCTGAGGAGCTCCGACGAGGCAGACGGAGCTGCGCCTCTGTGCTCGAACGTCGGACCTCCAGATAAGGCCCCTTCGACCTGCAAAATGGCACTAGAGGAATCCTGGGTCGAGGGAAAACTGCCTCGACCCGGTTAGAGGTGGCGAAGGTGACTGGATGAGGCGCGATGAGGACCTCCGACGAGGCGACGGTGGAGGAGGTCGAGCCTTGGCTCCGTGGCGAGCCCAGGTGGGCGAGTGGGCGAAGAAGATGAAGACGGGTTTCGTGAGTGTGATGGTCGGGTCAGATGAATGAAACGATGAACAGCGCGGGAGTAATCGATCGGAGGCGATGACGGGTGCATTTGGGTGAAATCAGAAATTAAGGGAAACCAGAAGGAATCGGGTTTACCTGGTGAAGGATATCGACTGTGGACGAGCTCGCGGAGCTCTGGTCGTCGCCTCGAGGGTCGTCGGAGGCTCGAGGCTCGGGCACTGCTCTGGGCGGCGCACGGCGGCGAGATGTCGCCGGATCAGTGACGAGAAGCTCCTCCTCCTCTCCGCTACGCACCAAACGCTAGCTGTCACTCTAGGGTATCGGGTGGAGGTCCTGAGTGGAAGAAGCGACGCCAAAGATCGCGTGAATTGCGGCTGGAGCTTTAGCTATATAGTGCGAGGGGTCCGACTAGATGAGGATCGGGCACACACGTCGATGCACAGACCCCTAAAATCCACCCCGGGCGTGGGTCTCGGATCTATCTGGAAGGATTAGGACCCGGGGTTTAAGGGTTTGGTGGTCGGATCAAGCGGGGAAAATGGGAAGAAATCGGGTCGGTAGCAGCTAGATCCGCGGGAAAGAGGTCTGCGGGGGAGAGTTGACCGGGGGTCAACAATCCCCCGTGGACCAATCACAGGCCTCCATTTATTAAATGTTTGTAAATTAAATAAAAAATAATAAATGATCGAATTTCAAAAAAGTTAAAACATGAAAATATTTCTTTATTTTTAAATTATTTTTAGTGATTTTTATTTATTTTTTTGAAATAAAAATTAGGTATTTACAAAATAGTATTATTATATATAAGTATATACAATGTGTATTTTTTATTTTTGATTTTTAATTTTTTATTTTTATACAATTTATTCCAATTTTATATTTTATTTATTTATAGAATAAAATTTGGAATAATAAGGTATTTTTATTTTATTTTTATTAATTATTTACAAAGGTGAAATAAATACTTTTATGTATATACATACATGGTATATATACAATGTAGGTTTTGTTTTTTATTTTATTTCTTTTTATTTTATTTTTATTTTTATAGTTTTTATTTTATTTATTTACAACATGAAATGTGGAGTTTGAAAATATTTTTATATGATTTTTATTTATTTAATTACAAGGGGAAATAAATAGATGAGTGGTTTCTATGTACAAGGCTTATAAACAATGGAGATGGAATTTTATTTTTATTTTGTTTTCCCCAATTTTACTTTAATTTAATAATTACAAATATATACATATTCACAAGAATACATTTTTATTTTTATTTTTATTTGGAGGAAAAAATTTTTATTTATATACAGGTATATATATACACACATGAGCTTCCCTATCTCTCTCTACTTGGGTTCTTTTTGCGGTCAGGCCCATGCTGAGCCCTCCCTTGGAATTAGGTCACTCAATATTTATTCTAAAAATCTCCCTCTTTTTCTTTTATTTCTTTATTCTTTTATTTATGCACAAAACGTGCTAATTATTCATATTTACACAATGCATGCTGAATTGTAATTATTGCTATTTACACCTATCTACATGTGTTTTGTATAGGTTTTGTAGCTAAAATAAAAGAATAAAGAGTGATGAATGAGTATTCATCAGTGCTCTACCAATACCATCTTTTGTTTTGGAGATGGCCGACTGGAGTTATTTTAATCCAATTTTTGCGGGCTTCTCGCACTCTCCAGACGATCCACCTTCCATTTTCCAGGAGGACTTTCCTCCTGATTTTTGTGCATATCCGCCTAATCCATTATTTCAAGAATCAAACAATGATTTTCACCCACCTTCATTCAATCCACCTGATCCTGGGATTTTGGAGTCACCTTTCATGATTTCCCTTTTGAAACACTGAACCAGATGATTGAGCATATGAATTCGAGGATTAACAATTTATTTATCATAAATGAGATCCAGAACGCTGCTCCACTATTTGAGGATATGGATTCACTTGAGGATAATCATGAGAGCTTACAATCCCACAAAATACAAAAAAAAGAAAAATTTTTAAAAAAATCCAAAAAGATTCTTGGAGACACATTGTTGATTTATTTTGTGAGAAGAGGACCCAAATGCCCGATCATTTACCCACACATCTATCCACCACATGTCCCAACTTTGACCTTGAGGATTCCATTATACATACTGCTCTTGGCTATCCTCGTGTATATGTTGATTCTGATCTCCTCCCTTGTATGGAGGAGGTTCAAAAATTCAAAAAAATGTTGACTGAATCCAAAGTGGTGGCCACCATTCATGAGATCATTAAAGCCCCACTTCAACAGACCATGACAGATTTATCTACTCCTCAACACAAGAAGAGAAAGTGAAGGAGAAGATATGAGCGTCACATCTTGACCATGGCCACTGCCTACGCATCAATCACGGTCTGTATTTTAAGAAAGGGAACACTGCCACACCTCTTGTGAGTTGCTCCATAACTGACTATTCTTGTGATAACACTCTCCTTGACGGTGGTTCGTCAATCAATATAATACCCTTCTTTATGGTACAGTCTCTTCATCTTGGGCCTCTCAAGAAAACTAGGATGATAGTTCAATTTGTTGATGGATCTGTCAAGAGGCCGAAGGGTATTCTAGAAAACGATGTCATTCTTATTCAAGGCATGAATTTTACTTCGGATTTTGTCGTATTGCCCATGGAGACCTGCACCCCTGTGGAGCACCCTCCAATCATCCTGGGACGGTCTTTCCTCGCCTCTGCAGGAGCCGTTATTGATTATGGTTCAGGAGAGATTCGCTTCCATTCTGATGCAGGGAGCGATGTGTTGATCACTACACCCACTACTGACTAGAGACCTGCATCCCATGAGAGCCCGCCCATATTAGCCAACCCCAAGGAATTTGACCTCGATGATAATATCGGAGATTCTTGTTATATGTTGGATGATAATGAAACCCAGTAATTCCTCTTCAAGGAGGAAGACTCGAAAAGCATGGATCTTGGAGTTCCCCCTTCTAATATGTGGAGATGCATTGATGACATCCGCGGAATTTACACAATAGACACCCTAGAGTTGAAGGCAGATTCTGATACTAGACATGACAGACTTAATTCGACTACTTTCACTGATGAGTCGGTTCCTATTCACCCTGAATCAGATGAGACCGATTAGGCCAAATTTGATTGCTTTTATAAAGGAATTTGGGCCTTTTGATAAAGATGATGATCCAGTAGAGGCTCGTCAGGCTAAAATTGATCCTACTTTTTCTGATAATGATTTCAAGCCATTTTACTTTGATGTTTGCGAGACTTCCCAGGTAGGGCATGACCACACTACTTCCAATAACCGGTTTAGGCCTACACAATCTGAAACCGCTGAGTATACATTCTTAGTCGATCCTGATCAGTTCAAATCTAATGACAATCCCAATATTGACCTACACCTTGTCAAATCCACATCTCAGCGCTCCTGCAAGAAGGTTCATTTTCGACCTTCTTGACCTTTGTACATCCACTCCTCTTGTATATCCTTTCGTTTCACTCTTTCTTCTCCCGTTTTATCATTCACCCCTTTTCCATGTGTGTATATATGTTATATTTAGGATGTGCTTTATCCTAAGTATAGGGGGTGAATTATTTGTGTTGTTCATATTCATCATGTTCATCACTCTTGTTGTTGTTGCATATACTTAGGGATATTCTACCCTAAGTATAGGGGGGTGATGTTGTGCATATCTTGTCTTTTTGTTTTTGAGACTGTACATTCTCTTCATTGGTTTTTCCTTTTGTACAGACTACTAAACTTAGGATTACTTGATCCTAAATATAAGGTGGATCGCCAACTTCTCTTCTTTTTATCTTATCTTTGAGTCATTGTAGCATAGGAGTCTTTTCACTTTTCTATACTTAGCATGAGTTATGTCTTCCTTTTTCGCTCTCTGATCACTATGAGGACATAGTTCGAGCTAAGTATATGGGGTGTCGTATATATTGTATATATACTTTAGACATAAATCATACTTTTAAATATGTTTATTTGAGAGGATATGCATATAATTTTGTAAAATCCACGTGTGTGTAAAAAAATCAACCAAAAAAACAACAAAAACAAAAAAAAAGAAAAAAAGAGAGAGAAAACAAAAACAAAGAAATCTTGTATATGCTTGTATATATTTTACTAACCCTTTTTCCTTTCTGAAAAAAAAACTACAAAACCAAAAAACTATAAAAACTTGCATAATTCAAAAAAACCTTTCTTTTACATCTGCATTTTTCTCAAAAAAATCCATGAAAAAGTTCAAAATTAGAAAAATTGTTTAAAAAAATGTTCTTTTCATATGTGCATCATTTTTTCAAAAAAATGCTTTCTTTGCATTGTACATATTTTCTTGCATTTGCATGTGCATTTTTCAGGATAGTATTGACATTTAAACTATGTCTGGAATAAAATTTAAGAATGGAGCTTAGTTGGGCCTTTAATCCACTTAATTTCAGAGGAACCTTATAAGAAATGGAGTTAAGATGTTTCAGGTCTTAGTGACTTAATTCTTCGAGTCTATACGACTATGTTCACATGTCATCTTGATTGGTCTAAGTAGAACATTTAACAACACATGTATGATTCTTTCATATCGTGGCTTATATTAGACAAGCACTCTACACGTAGCTCTTCATGGATGAGGTAGTGAGGAGGCAGAATCTTTTGGCTTGGGGTAGCATACAAGGGTAGTACATCTAGGCGGAACCTCTTGTCTTCCTCTAGGGAAGGAAGTGCATCTCAACCTGGTCTAGCGATGTTGAGGTCTAAATACAGGATGCTGTGGGGTTACAATCATGCTTCAAAAGAGGGATAGTCTACTGGTTCAAGAGGAAAAACTCCTTATGTACATGCTGCACCTTGTATATGCTTTCAAAAAAAGTATGGAAAAATGCAGAATCTCCAAAAGTGGACAGGCCTGATTGAAAAGTAAAATGCCTGCCGGAGTGTATATACAAGGATTAAAAAAATTCACAAATTTTTGTAAGATTGCAGCGGATGACTTGGCTACACTGGTCATGCATCCAAGGATAGGTAGCTACACTGTTTACCGTCCATTCTTTTCTCCATCCCCTCTTCTTGAGCTGGTTGTATTTGAACTTAGAAGGGAATATCTCCGTTCCTCGAGGAAAGAGTTGCTAGACCGGGGAACTAGAGTTACCTTGTTGAGGGAGGTTGTTTCTTTGCTACTTTTGAGATGGGGAGCTATACTTCACTTACACCGTACAAATAAAGATTCATAGTCATAAGAATTGGTGTATGTAGACTTGTTCTGACCTGACTGTTGAGGAGACCTGAATAGGAGTCCTGTGGAACTTAGAGGTTGTTAGGTTTTAAATCCATTTCCCATTAAGGTTCCGACGCACTAATAATCCAAAGGTCCGACAGAGCTCCAAACTATAATTTTATGAAGATAAGTTTAATACTCAATATTGTCCTACTTTCTTTATTTTCCCTTTCTTTTTATTTTTCTTTTTCTTCACTTATTCTTTCAAATAAGTGTTTGCTAAGGGACTAGCAAAGGTAAAGCATAGGGGGATGATGAATCTGCGATTCGTCATCTTTATTCATTTATTTTAGCTTAAAATCCCTTATAAAACACCTATATATAACACTAACTCCGTATTCTTACTAAATTGCATTGTGTGTAAATATTGTACACTTCTTACCATTTTAACCTAAAATAAATAAATAAATAAAAGAAAAATAAAGAAAATAAAATAAAAAAGGAAGATTGTATATATGTAATAGATACAGGCTGACCCAAACCCCAAGAGAAGGTCAAGATTTGACCTGATCGACGAGGAATAAAGTAGGGGGAGATAGGGTCCTCAATCAGAAAATCCAAAAAAAATGTGTGTTGTGTATATTTGTATACTACACTATTTTTTTTGTACATTAATTGACCTCAAATCAAATAACTTTCAAAACCAAAGTTGTAAATAAAAATGTGTTCTAATTAATAAAAATAATTGCACAATTAAATCATGTACATAATAAAAGCAATCACACTTGGAAAAAGCAACTAAGCACTAATTGAAAGACCAATTCCCGCTCCATATGAACTCAAATTGAACCAATCTCATTTCCATTGGATTCTAAATTAAATTATCTTTAAAATGCTATATTTTCATAATTTTTGGAGTTATGAGTAAAAAGTTGGTTTTCTAGGGTGGTTTGTGCAATTTTCACATGTATTTTGTACTTGTAAATATTTTTACTAATTTTTTAAAATAAAATTTTAAAATTTTAAAATTTTAAAACAAAAAAGCTAATTTGCTCATTTACCCATGTATATAATGTCATATATGTATATTGTATACGTATATAGTTGATATTCTTAATTAACCACCCTAAAAAATAAAAAAAATAACATTTTTATTCAAATAAATAAAGTAATGAAAATTCAAAAAAAAAACTAGTTAATTTTTGTAAATATTTTTATCCCTCTTTATTTTTATCTCATTTCAATTTTCATCTCTCTTATCTCTTCAACCAAAAATTCAAAAATTCAAATTTCATTCTCTACCTTTTCTATTTATATGGCTCCTTTTCCATCATTCCAACTCGATAAATCTTTGGTGAGAGGAGCCCGATTTCCGAGAGTCTTCTTGTCGTAGAAGGGTGCCTGGCCTCCAAGCCGTCCGGTGACAGCGCATCGGCCTTCCTCAAGGTGATCAAGGTCTTTTCCGATCCTAAGGTGAGATTCATTTTCCCTTATTTTATCTTAGATTAATCGTAGATTTAATTTATCGCATTTTCTCTTCGTTGTCAATTTTTTTATCTAGATCTTAGAATCGCCACCATCACGATTTAATCTGCCTTCGACTCGAGTTTTCATCTCACTTTCTCGACCTCTACGCGTTCTTTTCTATCTCCCATGATCTATCAACTCCGACCACACATGGTGGTCGGAGAACCGGATTCGATTCCTCATTTTTGTCGGATCCCTGATCGCATACTCCGTTTGACTTTTGGATCGAACCATCGTGTTCGCATCCTAATTGTGGATAAATAAAAAATTTTAATAAAAAACAAAAAAATATTTGTTTTCTCCTCTCTAATATTTATTTTGCAGGATCACTTAAAAAAATTAAAAAAATAAAAAAATTTCTGATTACTATTTACATATTTAAAAAAATTCCAACGTCGCGCTCCAGACGGCAGCGCCGCTCACGCCTCCGCTTGGGCGGAACCACCGCGCCATCCGCGATGCTTCCCTCGCCACATGAAGTCATGTCCTACCTCCTGGAACCGCCTGCCGCTCGCGTGCCCCCCGCCCGACCTCGCAAGCAGCGCGCCGACACGCCCCTCCAACCGCCCTCCACTGGAGCCTCTCCCAGCCGACTCGCCGTGACCGCGCTCCACAGTCCAGCCCCATCCACCAACGTCGGCGCCGCCTCAAGCGCCTGCCTCCTTTGTGCCTCCCTCGCCAGCGTGGCGACCCGTGACTGTCACCACCCTCCGAACTCTCGACAACCGCCCAACGCGCGCCCCACCGCGCTTGGACTCCCCACCTGTGCGGACCATCAAGAACAAAGGAACAAGGGGTGACGCCCAATCTGACGTGAGGAAGAAGGGACGAAAAGAAATCCCTAGCGATTATTTTATTAAGAAAAATATCAGTGAAGTGTTGCAGATTCTAGAATTTACAAAGATACCCCCGCGAGATATTTTGTGGGTAAATTGCTTAAACTCCACTGAAGTTATTTTTATTTGCAAAATAATCTTACACTGCAAGCTCACATGGTTTGCATGTAGTTATTGAGTGAAAGTTGCATATTATTCCTTGCTTTATTTCTGTGTTCTTTATAGATCTGAACTCTTGCAGAAATTACGATATAGTCCACCTTTCCCGACTTTGAAGTTCTTATTTTTCTCATCAAAATAAAAGTGTTTGTTGCTCTAAAAATTTTCAAAACATTTGTGTATTTCTTGTTGTAGTTTTTATCATTGTATAAATTTTTCATCAAATTTTGTTGACTTCTAATATTATTAAAAATAAAAAATAGTGTCTTTTTCTTTTCTAGAATTTCAAAAAGTTCATAAAAATTTGAATATTGCTCCTAAAATTCCAAAAAAATTAGAGTAATTTTATTTAACTGTCTTTTAATATTTGTGCAAATTTTACGCATTAATTCTTTATAAAACCCAAAAAATTTGAAAAACATTAAAAATCTTATAAAATTTTCAGAAAATTCTACAAAAATCCAAAAATCATGATTTTAGTTCTTGTTTGTAGATATTTGTTTCTATTTTATCATAAAAATTATTGCTAGGAGTTTTAGGCATTAAAACATTTTTAAGTTGCAAATTACTCCAAGATGTGCACTGTTTCTCATTTTTGCCACCATTTGATTTTTATAAAAAAATACAAAACATCCTAAAATTATATAAAAAATCCCAAAAACATTTCAAAATCCTTAAAACCCAAAATATTTTCTCTGGATTTTTCTGAGCATTTTGATATAATTAAAAATTACAAAAAGAGTTGGTGTGTGTATTTCCTGTCTTGTGATTATTACTCCTTATTTTTGAAAAAAATGCAAAATTAAAATCACTAAAAATTTGAAAATCAGAAAATAAAAAAATAGAAATTAAAAAATTAAAAAAATAAAAAGAGAAAAATTCCACAAAAATCAAGGATAGTTTGCCTTTCATATTCATGCTTTTTCTTTTAATTGATTTCTTTCAATTATTTGAATAACTCTCGAGAATTGTAGCCTCCCTGAGTTCGATCATGTCCACCATACAAGTAAATAAGTAGAAAAAATAAAAAAAATTTGTTTGTTTGTCGCAGGATTTTTGGGGATAGCAACGACATATATCCATTAATAATTTTTGATCCTCGAATTTCCAGCGACAACAAAATGATATACGATCATAGGGCACGGTTTTGAAGAGTCACCTCTGTTATAGATTATAAGGGATGGTTATCGACTGTCCCTTCAACTATGCATAGATGGGACGGTCTATTCCTGTCCCTACCGTATAAAAATAGGGGACTCTACGTATGTGCGTCCCCTTTGGTCAAATGCGACGCATGAATCGGTGACGCTTCTACAATCATCCCCAATGACCTAAAGGGATGGTCTTAATACCTAATGGGATGGGCGTCGACCATCGCAAAAGACATATATGCTTGTAGACATCAACTCAAAAATACTACGACTACTACGACCCTGATGACTCTGAAAAGTAGACCAGTGGTCCTTCCCAAGCTATCAAGCCTCACACTGGAGGGTAGAGTGAGGAGAAATCTAATGAAGGACATAACACGACTTCTACAAAGGAAGGTGACCAAACTGAAGGTACGACACATAAGGAGAGACTGATCCAGTGTGAATGGTCGAAGCACCAGCATATGGGGACTGGTCCAGTCTATAGAGACCTCCTTGCTCACGGCCAGATCCAATCACCTTGCCCGTAAGAATGTCCTGAAACACAAGAGAAGATGGATCAAATATGACACGACAATGTAAGTCTTTGGTGATTTGACTAATAGACAATAAATTCATAGAGAAGTCAGGAGCATGAAGAACATTATGTAGACTCATTATCGAAGTCAGCTGAACCTCTTCATGTCCGGTAACGAGAGAGTAGGTCCCATCTGCTATCACTACAGATTTGTCTAGAAGAATCGATCTATATGCACTAAACTGCCCTCTATCACCACAGAGGTAGTGTGAAACTCCTAAATCCACAATCCATTATGACAAATATGCTTTGTAACATCTAGTAAATGCATATGTAGTACCTAATGTGGTGGTAGATGCTGACGCAGCTACCTCTAAAGACCCTGAAGGAGCAGTAGACGACCCAGGTGCAGTCATAATCTCTCTCAGTCGTGCCACAAGCTCATCGAACCTCTGATTAGATGCAGGAGGAGGAACACTAGCTAAAGGAGTCTGCTTTGCAACACGAGCTGAAGCATGAAAGCCATGCTTGGAGTAGCATGTATCCTCATATGACCCGGCCTGTGGCAGTATGTACACAACTAACGTGTTCAACTACACCCTCCCCCAACACGGGTACCACTCCTTCGGTACTGTGTGGAACTCCCTCTACCACAAGATGCGGCCATAGATGAGGAGATCTGCGACTGTTGATTAGCACCACCAGATGCTATATGAAGCCTATTCAATCTATGATATGCCTCCTCCATTGGAGGTATAGTGGCATCAAGAAGGATCTATGATCGAGCGGCATCATATTTAGGATCAAGAGCTGCTAGAAAGACTTTAGCCATCACCGAATCTCTGTGAGCCTTGAGTTATTTTGACGAAGTAGTCAAGGGAATGAAACCATGAAGCTTCTCAAGCATGCCCCTGAGAGAAGTGTAAAGGGTATGAAGAGGACGCCCGTTTTGCTTAGATGTGAAGATGTCATGCTGAAGTTGCAATATCTTTGACTCATTCTTCACTTGCGAGTAAGTAGCGGTGAGGATGTACCACATCGCCTTCATTGTGGACTGACTTAGAATATCACAGATTATATCCATGGACACCGTCCTGGATAGCCAGACACGTGTATATGCATCATCTGCCTCCCACTAGGCATTAACGCCAATCTTGTCAATTGGTTCGTCATGCATGAGAATGTGCTTCTTACAATTACGCTACATTATGATCATGAATTGCATAGCTCATGACTCAACATTAGTCCCATCCATCTTGACAATGGGTGATGGACCATTGAAGGCACCCGAAGATGGGAAATCGACCTTATAGTCGACCATGTTGTATAACATGATGACAACTGCTACAATGACTGGGGTTGTAGACAAGGATGAGTGTGTATACGTAGACATACGGGAAGATGGTTGTGGGTGCAGAATTATACCACAAACCTCTTACATTCATTTGAGGTCTCTCCAGGTAACAAGGTTGGTGATCAAAACCATGCTAAAAACATCAAAATCAGACCGAACATTGAATCAAATCGCTCACGATAACGATTTTGAAGCCTCAACAGATGGTGATGGTGACCTCTAGTGTGTCACGAGGTTAATAGAGACTGCGGGGCTCTTGGCGGAGAGTAGGATCCCCTCCTTGGGCGACCGTAGTGGCTACTGTTATAGCAACGACGATGGTTGTTGTTGTAGCGGTTGCGACAGCAGCTGCTGTTGTAGTGGCGGTGTTGACTTCGGCAGCTATTGTAGTAGCGATGATTGTTGGCTATTATAACAACGATGGCTGCATGTGGCAGCTAAAGCTTCAGTGGGGAGGGAACGTCTAGGGCACATGCTCTGATATAGGACCGTCGCTCTGATACCATGTGGAAAGGGAAAATTGAATTGTATTATTCATTGTGACCCTAGGGCTCTCTTATATTGGAGAAAATCTATATGAAAAAAATATATAAAGTAGACCGAGGAATAAGAAATATGAATAAAGGATAAATAAAAGCAACTATCTCAACATAATGTAAAGATAAGTTAGGTAAGGATAGGAAGAAAAATAAGAAAGGAAAAATGATAGTTATTTCCTTTAATCCTAATTATATTCTTATTATTTAATTTTAACACTCCCATTTATGTTGATGCATATATATTTATTAGGTGCAGCTTGTTACAATAATTTCCAAATGTGACTTAGGGAAGAGCCTTTGTAAACATGTCAAATGCTTGTTCAATGTATGGAACAATGATAGTTTATAGAAGAGACCTTTGTATCAAATCTCCAATAAAATGATTATCAACTTTGACATGCTTAGTAGTCATGAAACATGAGTTGCATGATTGCCACATCATATTTCCATTAGCATCTCATTTTCCACATGGAGATCCATATAAGGCTTACATGACAAATACACATCGTGACGAGGTTGCATGTGCCATGGATGTGTACTCGCTCTCAGCGTTAGAGCGAGATATCCCCCTTCCCAAAAATAACCAAGTCTTGTAATGACTTCCTATTCTCTAAACATCTTGCATAATTTTATTGGAGTATGCAACGATGTCTATAGCTTTATTCTTGCTAAAGAATACATCATTTCTTGGGTGCTACTTTGTATGTACTTAAATATCATTGTTGCATCCCAATGGGTATATGTGTATTCGTTTATGAGTTAATTCAATTTTCCAACTAGTAAGGATATATGTGGTCAGGTAATGGTGAGGTACAATAGTTTTCCCACAATTCTTCAATATTGGTTATTTTTCGGAAGATGATCCTTGCCCTTGTAAAGATGTCTCTTGGGATAAATACGTATTTGAGCTAGTTTGGTTGCAAGTATGAATGTTGATTGTAGTAAATAAATAGAATATTTTCTTTGATAAAGACATGGGCATTTCCCACTATGAGCAACCTTTATCCCAATGAAATATCTTAATTACATGTATCTTTGATTCCAAGGATGTCAGCGAGAAGTTACTTCAATTTTCTAATCCTTTATGTATCATCCCATGCAAGCACAATGTCGTCAAAGTAGTCGAGCATAGAGACAATAGCTTTGATTATATTTATGATAAATAGAGAGCTACCTGAAGAGATCGAGAGAATGCTAGGTCTTCTAGAACATGTAAGATTTTCTGTGATCATGCTAGTCGACTTTTCTTGAGGCATAGCCTTATTTGATAGGCATATCTCGTCATGAACCTCAAAACCTGGAAGTTGCTGCATATAGACCACTTTGAGATGATAACCATGGAAGAAGGCATTTTTTTCGTTAAGTTTATGGAGAGACCAAACCTTGGTAACATTAAGTAGTAGTAGAACTTATAGTGTACTATACCTAACCATCATATAGAAGGTGCCAAGGAAGTTTATGCCCTAGGTTTGAGTACTAACAAAGCCTTTTTCTATCAGAGGAGCCTTGTACCGTGCAATTATCTCATTAGGATTGTATTTGATAATGAAAAGATATTTGCAACTAACCACTTCATAACCAACAGGTGGTTTCACAATTTGTCTAAGTGCTATGAGATATAAGAGCATTCATTTCATATTTTGTAGAAAGCTTCTGATGTGAAATATTTATTTATTCAACATGTGAGACTAGCATCTATACTGTTGATAGCCCAATAAATTGTCTATAAGAAGTACTTTAGGAATTGTCTATAATAAGTACTTTAGGAATCCACTAGTATAGCCTTGAAAATGGGATGCCCTGTGCAAAATAGCTATAATTTTGTAAGTATTGCATGTTGCCATTATCCTATCATGTAGCAACTAGAAGGTACAAGTTTTCATCAGAGACATCATGGACGAGACATGTAGTATTCTTAATAAGATCATCCAATATGATAGTTGATACTACCTACGTCTCAAAATGACTTTTTAGGTGTTCATGAGGTGGGAGGCTCAGAAGGAGAGGTTCACCTCATGCTATATTGTAATCATAAGTGAGACTCATTACCAACGATTTTCAACCGGCTGATCTCTAAGGGACCTTATTGTGAGACAAGGTCCAAATAAACATATCTTAGGAGGAGTATAGTGATGGAGAAGTATGGCTATCACCGGTAGAAAATAATGGAATAGACTAAAAAAAGATAAGCTATGCATTAACATATTTACATTTTGAGCTTTAGAGAAGAACAAAAATATCCCTTCTAGAGTCAGGAAAATCCTAATATGACACATTTGACTCCTCAAGCTGCTAACTTTTCTCCCTTGTTCCAAGAGATGAACAAATACTACACATTAAAAAAATCTTATAATGGTAGGAAGAATTAAACGATCAAGAAGTAGGACCTAAATAGATATTAGTTCAACAAGAATAGATGAATACATACAGTTTATGAGATGCGATGGTTAGGACAATATCACCAAATAGTTGGATGACTCATTGCTATGAAATAGTAAAGTTCGTGCAACACCTAAAAATATATATGTGCTTACACTCGATGACTCCATTTTGTTGAGAAATATAGGGACATGTAGTCTAATGCATTACATGACATAGGCAATAGAAATTATGCCAAGGTAATGGAACACGACATATGAGAATTATAAATATGAAAAAACTTCACATATGTATGCATTGAACTAGGTTTTTATTTCTATGATATAATCTATGTTGATCCTAATAGTGTTAAACTTATTTTTAAGTAGTAGGTCCATGAAAGATGAGAAATATCATCAACTAGTATAAGATAAAATAAAAACCTTGATGAAAAAGATAACGGTTAGGACCCTATACACCAATATGAATTATATCAAAAACTAGATTTTAATAAAGATGTTTAGACTATGGAAAAGAACTCTATTGATGTTTTTCGACTTAACATACTCCACTTTGAATGGTAGTGGTTGGTGAAAGCTAAGGGAGAATCCACATAGATGGATGACCTAAGAGTGAAGGGAAGCGATTAGGCCTCACACATCATGGAAGCGTGAAGATTGGATCGTATTTGAACTAAGTAGACTCGTCGTATGAGTCGAGATAGCAATAGAGTTTTAGAAAATTTTCGATGAAAATCACTTGGCTTGGGTACTATTTCCAATCTGTATCATCAAGTCCACAGGAGATTAGAACATACTTCGATTCGTGAACGTGATCCTCGAGTCTCTAATGCAAGAGACATCACGTCTTAAGTACGATCCGATGGAGACAACACTTGAGGATGTGGGGATGAGTCACATGATTCTCGCAATCTAAGAAGATGATAGGCGAAAGATGACACTTGATTTCTTCACATGAAATCACCTTCCTTCTTTGCAAGCATGAGACACCGAAGAAGAAGAATCTCCACGAGAAATCAATCGAATCGATCTGGTATCACCATGATAAGGCGACCACAAGCATGGAGTTAATAACCCTATTGGTAAGGGGACGAACACAGGGAGATGGCGGAAGTGTGTGTGTATATATATATATATATAGAGAGAGAGAGAGAGAGAGATTTTGATAATTTTCAGCTAAAAGAAAATTTTTCTTATCAATTTGAGAAGGCCATGGTTGCATTCTCTTTTATAGCTTTTTGGATGGTTAGGACGAACTCATACTAATAATCATGGTCAAGAATAAATGTGATTCTCAATCACAATTAGGATTAGGAGTTGAAAACATTTTCTCAACTTTTCATTCAATTTAGTCTTCATACAAAATCTATCACCAATGAATAATAAAGGAAAGAAGGGAGATTCTCTCCTTAAGGGGGTGGACAACCACCATGGTGGCTCCCACCATGATTGTCCATTCCTAATTAGGAGACTCTCTCTATTATCTCTTGTCTAATTTGGATGTAATCTCCACTAGAACAAAAAATCTCAATTCATTGATTTATTTTGTAATTCAATTTTTACCAAATAACTCCAAATTATTTGAGACAATTGCAAATAGGTCATTGACAATTATGAATCATATCCATATATCTAAGATTAATTGTAAATCACAAATGCATATAATTGTATAATGTGAATGAAATTCACATTAATATTAAAAATGTGAATCCTATTCACAATTAAGTCTCAATAGAATATTTTGAATTTCATCCACACAATCTATGATTATTTTGGATAATACTATCCACATTAATCTTATTTAAAGTAATTAAATCTAATTTAGTTATCTTACATACCTCTCTACACATGTCCAAATAATGTCAACTATATATTATTTTTTATAATTAAATATAATTTAGTTACCTCAATCTCTCCTCTTTTCAATAATCTGATCTTATTTGTAATGGAACATTCCTTGAACTCTTTCAAGGGTAGTGTGCCTTCTCCTCAATACTTGGAGATAAGGTCATGGTGATTGGATTTGCCATGTATAGTGATTTGGATAACAATCTAGAATACCTCTTAGAGATGTCTGATCGTATCATATAGTATATCCAATCTTCTCTTTTCATCTGAATCCTATTCAGATCAATGCCTAACCTGTGGATTAAGATTAGATAATTAGTCTACTGAGCAGAGTCACTAAAATCGAAATATGTTTCAAAACTTCCTTGTAATAGAAGCGTTATGGTTTACAATCGGCGATTATATCACATTACCCTCGATTATTCCCAATACCCGTACATTCTACATACTTGAGGATCGTGATTAATCCGAAGTGCAGATCTCAATTGAATTGTCTCCTTTAGGGTTTTATCCTTAAGTTTCTCATTTGATCAGTGGGAGTTGGTATCGATCATATGCTTTCCAAAAGCAACATACCTACAATACTTGTCCTTCTTCCAAAGCAAGATGACCATCAATGGAATTTGGTTTGTCGTAATATCTCATAAGTCAGCTCATGTCATCCAGTTCAACAGAGAACTTGTATGTTCCCTTAGAGAGATTGGATTACTTATATGCCCTTATATGTACATCGGCCCGTCGATATATACATCTTTATTAGGCCATCGACCTAATGATCTGCCACATGTACATACCCAGATGTATAGTAACACATTTATCTTCGATCAGAGGATGCGTGTCTATATCAAGACAATATACGACATAGGTCTTAGATATATCGATCTTGCTAAGTCAACTCTTTGACTTAACGCATCTAGCATCTCAAAATCTCTACTTCTATGTAGAGGACATGCATCAAAAGGTTGGTCAAATGTCAGCCTTTGGAGTAAGGATTGCCATCTTCCTCTCAGGCTAAAGATCCTTTCTTGACAATCATTTAATGGTACTAGTTGTGCCCTCAATATGATTCTTTTAATATTAACCTAACACCAGCCTTTGTGATCCAACCATTGGATCAACAACTATATGATTATCAAGACGGCCAAGGTGCATAACCCTATTAGTATCTAAGAGACTCATTAATAAGTGCATACATATCACAATATCAAAAAATGGAGTGAAAATCAATATTTATTGCTGATTCTTTACTATAATAACATTTATTGTAGAAATGGTGCATCCATGGCTCACATGTCTAACAAAGAGTTGTTGCCAAAGTTAATCAGGTGCACTTGACATATGAAGAGAAACAACATTAGTAGCAGGAGATCAAATAAGATGATAGACTCTAGACTCCTTTTTTCACAACTCTCACTAATCGTCTACCCTATAAGGATGTCTTGAAAATTCTTGGAAATATTGCTGATCTCCACATAGGTGGGGAGAGGCTTCTGAATCTACCACTTAGTCTATTAATTTCTCCTCAATAAAGAAATATACCATGATAATTTTGCAACATCATCAGTGTCCAGTGTAGTTGTGTTAAGCACATTCTGAATTGACTTTTGAAGCATTTTCTCAAACATGGAAAGTTGATATATATATTGGTGGGTTATTTTATCTATGGTTATGGTACGTGTCCTCCCATGCTGCATCCAACATGGGTCCTCAATATGACCACTCTTCCTACAATAGGTGCATTGAACACTGCAACAACACCCGAGACTCGTTTCCACGTTCTCTCGCCACGAAAAGGTACAAAAACCATGTCCTACACATCTAAAGATATTTGTCGATGATGTTGATGATTGAATGTATACCATCTCAATTGCAGACAATATATTAAGCCAACTAAGCTTGCTGTAGATCTCTGCCAACATATAACCATCAAAAGTTGAACATATAACCATCAAAAGTTGATCAAAAGCAAAAGAACAAGCTGGGTCAATATCTCAAAGAACCAAAAAGCATCACAATCACCTCTCGATGATATTTTTTGTGTTGGGCAAGCACAAATAGGTTGTAAAATGTTATACGTCTTGCTTATGACCCTCCTTTGACTTTCTCAATAACCTTATTATTTGTGGGATGATGCCATTCAGAATCCATGCATAGACTATCCTGTTGCCTTTCATTGATGTGCCATTTTTATATATCTTGTCGACAGGCTCGGGCTGTGGAAGAAGGTGTTCTTTTTCACAGCTTTTCATGGACATCATAAACAATTCTAGACAGCTTGTAGGTTGGACTACCTGCTTCCCTATAAGAGAGAAACTATTTACAAATTACAATGTTGGTTGTCTAAAGGAAAGCATTGCATAATATTCATACAAGGGTTCTCATTATTGTTGCCCCAAAAGGAATCATACCATTTTTCCAATCTGGAAATTGAGTCCACATGGGCAAGGTCTACATACCATACCTGCTAGGGGAGAGAGGGCATGATGGGGATGGAGCATACCTTCCGTGCAACTCTGGTGGCTCGATCAGGAATATAACTATAAACAAAGTTTGCCACCCATCTTCAAGAATTCACTCAAAAATATCCGGAACAACTCTTCTAGTTCCAAAGCTTGTGACATTCTGCCATGCTAGCTCCCCTGCCATTATCAGCAGCCGTTTCACCTTGCATTGGCTCACACAATGCTAGCCTTCTGAATTCTCCTAACAGAGCGTAAACCAGATAAATATCTCATATCATCCACATAGTCTGAGTTGATTCTGGTGCTCTTTTCGATCTGCAAAGTGTAGTGATTCTTCCACACCAATGCACACCCATACTTCATCAATCATACATGTGGAAGCATGAGTTTGTTTTTTATATTTCTAAAGGTCACAATTCAATTAGGAATGCCGTGATGAAGATTTATGACATGTTTATATTACGGGTTTATTGTTACTTGGCTGCCCCGCATCATATTTCAGTGATTTTTTTTATTTTTGGAAAATGCCGTCATGTATTTTCATCATTATATCTCTCTAATATGTCATTCCAAATTGTTAGAAACATATATTACTATGTCCCTCATCTAGAACAGGTCGATTACAACAATTCTAACACCGTTAAAATTACATGTTCTAAATGGAGGATATATGAGTTTCTGTTTCTAACGAAATTGGAATGGCATATTAGAGGGATATATTTATGAAAATACATGACGGTATTTTACAAAACAAAAAACAAAAAAATCGCAGGAATATGCGGCGGGGGCAGTCCATTTGGCAGCCCCATTTCCCCATATATTACAAGGGTAAAATGGGGCTGCCCCTTGGGGGAGCCAACTTGGCTCCCCCATCCCATTTTTCCTATTTTTCTTTAAAAAAATGAAATCGTGAAAATTCATCAGCATACCCCTATATTATGTCATTCAAGTTTCGTGTGTAACGGAGACTCCTACGACCTCCATATAGACGGGGTCGATTTCAACAATTCTGTGACCGTCAAAAATAGTTGTCTAGATGGAGACCGTAGGAGTCTCTATTTCGCACGAAACTTGAGCGACCAAATATAGGGATATAGTGAGGAATTTTCACAATTTCATTTTAAAAAAAATTTTAAAAATAGGAAAAATGGGACGAGAAGCTAACATGGGCAGCCCCATTTTACCCATATTACCATACCTGAATGAGTAGACCTCAATAATTGCTCTATATCATTTTAAAGGAAAGAACACAAAAAACTACTGCTATTTTTTGCTCTCAGTACAAGGCATTCCAAAAGGGCACAACTACAACCTATCAACACTGGAGCTACTTCAAGAAGTGAATGAAACAACTTAAGATCTACACATATACACATGAGAGAGAGAGAGAGAGTGCAATCAGCGCCATTTAACATCATTGAAGATGATAGCCACTGCGCAACTACGTGCTTAATTGTGCCCTTGTGACAAAGCATCAACATCATCATGTCTTTGCATCGCTGCTAGTCTAGACGCATTCGTAATCTAACCTGTGGTACATCAGATGTCACCGTCATCCACATCTGCATGCATCACAAAGCTGGGAAATGCCAATGTGATGTCCCTGCATGAAATTGAATAACCCCCAGTGATCAGAGTTTACAGAAGACCTGAAGAAACAGTTATTATGGAGGTTATTTCCTTATGACAAGCAAAGCAAGTTCCAAGTTCGGAATTTTGACAATCCATTTCAAACAACTTGCATAAACCTTAACCAACCAATGATTTTCTATAAACATCTAACCAATGCCAAGGGAATGAACTGGATGTTTACAACTATTAACATCAACTGCCAAGGCAATTGTTTTATGCACAAGATTATCTAAAACAACCCAACTGATTATCGAAGATGCGATTTCTTCACATAAAAATCAATGAGAAGTTTTATAAATGTAAGTGACCTAGGTTTTTTGTGTACAAGTGCATTAACCAATATTGTCTCCTCAACTCAAGTCAATCTTGTCCGTGCATGAGCCTTGTCCAAGGAGAAAAGGTCTAGCATAGAATTTTCAAGAAATTGTAACTAGGGAGATGTTGTGCATAGAGGAATAGCATGCAGACCAAACAAACAAATAAGTAAACAAGACAGACACAACACGGATGTACAAATGGATCATGTAAACGAGAAAATCCACAAACCCATCTACAGAAAAGACCTAAAAATCCCTATTTTGATATGACGAGCTTTGCCCAACAATGATGCTATGGAGGTCCAAAAATAAGCTCTATAATGCATCATGTTGAATGAATGGGGGGTTAGGATACAAGGCATCTCAACAAGAAGAAACACTTGCAAATATTTTGTGAACTCTCCTAGTGCCCAAAGTGGGTTATGCCATCTCATGCACAGAGGTTCAGTAAACGGCTTTCCTACCATTCAAGCTACTGAAATATTTGAGCTTTAATAATTAGCTAAAATCGCTTAACACCACACTGCACGTGCTAATTTTGTATAGGACTCCTACAGTTCAAACTACTGAAGTATTTGAACTACTATAATATTGTAGAATCAGTGCAAGTCTACATTAGCTAGCAAGGTCTCCTACTATAAATTGCAACCTGCTCAATTTGCATCAGCATAGTCTTGAATCTCAAGCCTTGCATCCTTAATGTCGATGAGACCTTTTCTGCGTTTTTTTAAATGCAGCAGATTATACATTCCACGGCCTTCATCTGCACATCAACAGGCACACACATGGATTGGCTAACCACATTGACCAAATATGTAATGTCGGGTATAATTAGAACGAAATAGATCAACTTCTCCATAAGTCTCTACTATTGTATCTTGAAGTCTTCACTAAGTTATTTTCTATCCGTGATGCTCAATTTGTGATTTCCCTCAATCAATGTTGCTGAAGTTGGTAGTCGGTATTCAGTCGGAGGGAGGGGAGAGGGGATCAGTGAACAAAGAATAATCAGTCAACTATTCGGAATTATCATGTTATGTATTTTTAAATTTATTTTAAATATAAAAATATTTTTAATACATATATTCCTATATATAGTCATCAAGTAACAACAATATATCCAAGATAAAATTACTAATTACAAACATACATATATAGTGCTTTGAGAATGGTAACCCTGAGAATTTAAGAAGTAAAAAAAAATCCATCAGCCAACCACCAGTCCGCAGAGTAATCGGATCGACCATACCTTAGGACTTTATGTTTATAATGGCATCATGCTCACGTTCAGTACTCTTGAAAAACAAATCTTGATCGAACCCATTATTGTCACCCCCCCCCCTCCCTCATAGCAACATTGCCCTCAATGGATGTGGAGGCCAGTTTACATCTCAACTCTTGAATTTCTTTTAACAGATCGAGAGTATATTTCCTCTAACAAAAACGAGGTCTTCATTTGATCTTTCCATCTCAATGATCAAAATGTATTTATATTTATCAAAATCCTTCGGTCAAATGCCATGTATGCATAGGAAGAAACGTTTCTTGTACATTATGTTGAGACTAGGGATGCAAACGGACGGATACAGATACCGGATATAGGTATTACAATATCTTTATCTATTTTTGAATACGAATACGGATGCGGATACAGATATTGACGGATATTAAAATTATCTTACCATATCCTTAAAAAACGAATACGGATGTAAAATGGATACTGATCGCATACGAGTAATGTTAGAACTACTCTATAAAATCAACTTGAATATATATGAATTGGATCGAAAACACATGATATAAATTTATTAAATGTGTTTGTATCATAAAATATTTACAAATATGGTAAAAGAAGGTATAAAATTATATTATATAGGGTTAAAAATAAATGTATGACATATTTATATATGAAAATGGATATACGAATACGGATACGGATGTTTGCGGATATCAAAATGATATCCCTATCCGTATCCATTTTAAAATGGATACGGATACGGATATCAAAATCTATATAAAACGGATACGGTGACGGATCGGATACGGATATATCCGTAACCGTTTGCATCCCTAGTTGAGACTATGTAATGGTACATGTTGGCATGCTTGTAAAGCTTGGTATAAATTCATGTAGTCTTTCTTTTTAGATATTAATGGAACTTGGCGGAGCATCTCCCAAAGGTGAACCTTAAATAATGCATCAAGCTCTACGTTTATTATCTCCTCCTTGTCATCCCACATAATAATTATTATGTGGTCCACGTAAACTATAGGACCACTTTGTTTTCACTCAATCTTAACAAAGAACATAACATTTCCACTACCTTGGTAGTATTCCAATCTAATATTCAATCATTCTAAAACTCTCGAACCATGTCTTGAGATTGTTTCTGCACATATAATTTATTCTTCAATTTAAAACATTTTCATATCTTCACATAGACATTTGGTATATGCATTTAAACTTCACGTAGGCCTACATTTAGGAATGCATTTGACTTCACGTAGGCCTACATTTAGGAATGCATTTGTCACATTCATCATAAGTAACCACTCCATACATCTAACTAAAGTACAATGTGTAATGAGTTCATTTTTGTCATATGAGAGAATGTCTTTAAGTAGTGAATGCCATACTTTTGACTGAAACCCTTTACAATGAGCATTGTTACAAAAGTCATTCCGGCTAGTCGAGTCAGGGGGTAGCCGATTCGACTAGGCCGAATCACAGTCAGTCAACCCGACTAATTCCCGACTAATTGGCTGACTTGTACATGAAGGTATTTTATTTATTTTATTTTTTACTTTTTTTAAAAGCAAACTTATTCTAATGTGTTTAATACTTTATTTAAATTCAATTGCATCTTTTATTTCATTAAGATAGTATATAATATGTACAAATCAATGTAAATATATAAGAATATATGTACATATAAATATTTATATATTAAAATAACTAAAAAAATTCAAAATCAGCTAAAGGCCAAATAAATCTGATTAGTGCTCGATTGTCGATTAATCTTTAGTCAACGACCCCACCGACCGACTATCGATTGTTCAACCCTTATCAATGAGTTTGTCCACATATCTCTATACTTTCTCATTATGATGTATACCCACTTCAAACTAATCAGATAGAACCTTTTTGAAACACCAATAATGTTTATTATAGGAAATAATATTTATGTATTTTTTATTTCTTTTTTTATGCAATTTCACCTTTGGTTGTTTGTCCTCTACCTATGACCACAAAATAAACTAGTTATTCATTTCTTTCCACATGGTATAAAATTAGTGGTCCTAGACTCCTAGTCCAGAGCCACATTATCCCTGAAACCACCCACCGGCCTTCGTACCTCCGCCTCTTCGCCTCCACCATTTTGTGCCTCCATCTCGCTCACTACCTGTGTGGTCAACCTCGACCCAACCCAGCAACCCCCTCGATGCTTCCCAACGCCCCCCTCGGCACCACCCAGCGACATCTTGCCGCAATACACAACATGCACTGCCCAGAGTGTCACGGTGCACCAACCAACAACCCTCATGTTGCTTACGGTGCACCAACCAACAACCCTCATGTTGCTTACGTGGCTTAGCCACCCACATGGCTTCCAACAGCCCTGTGACATTGTCCTAAGGACACCGTGGTGTCTCCATGGTCTGATTTTGCAGTTTAAAATGATTTCAAACATTTAAATCCAACATGACTACCCTAGAGCGCTTTCAAAGTTGATATGAAAGGTTGTGTTATGAGTTTGCACACACAACACTTTCCGTACATGATTATGTATACGAAATCAGATCGTTCTATCCCCCGATCTCCTTTGTTCATCATGTTAGAGAACAATAATGATATATCCTCTTCTAGAGCCTTCAAAGATTCCATGCCCATCGTTAAGATGGATTGGACCAACTACAAACTATGGGATGTGAAGTTTATATGCAATATGGAAAGGAACCATAAGGAATATATCTTGATGCAACCTTATCCAACAGGCAAGAATGGGCTATGAAGTTTATTCAGATGATCTCGCCTCCCATCTGAAGGAGATTATGAGTCCTTCCACTAGTTTTACTAATGGTTCTCCGACCTCATCTGACGTTGAAAGAAGGCAGAGGCAACTTTCCAACGTAAAAGAAAACCAACTCGGATTCATGTCAGGTCGCTCAACTATTAAAGCCATCCATTTGCTGAGGAAAACAATGGAGATTTATAGAGCTAATAGGAAAAACCTCCATATGATCTTTATTGATTTGGAGAAGGCTTATAATTTTGTCCCACGAGAGATATTGTGGAGAGTTTTGGAGAAGAGACAAGTACATGTCCTATACATTAACCTCATAAAGGACATGTATGATAGGGCTTTATCTTGTGTAAGGACCCCATTTGGGAAGACTGACTATTTTGACATCAAAATTGGTTTACATCAAGGTTCAGCTTTGAGTCCATTTCTTTTTACTTTGATTATGGACGAGTTGACAAGTCACATTCAGGATGAGTTACCTTGGTGTATGTTATTTGCTGATGATATTGTGTTGATTGACGAGACTAGATATGGAGTAAATGAGAAGCTTGAGGTCTGGAGACATGTATTGGAGACTAAAAGATTTCATATAAGTAGGGCTAAGACGGAATATATGGAGTGCACCTTTGATGGAAGCAATAGTGAAGGAATTGAGGTGAAGATTGGTGACAATAACATTCGGAAGAGAGATTCTTTTAGATATCTGGGATCTATTTTGCAATAGGATGGGGAAATTGATGGAGATGTTACTAATAGAATAAATGCAGGCTGGCTAAAGTGGAGAGGAGCCTCTGTTGTTCTATGTGATAAGAAAATTCCTTTAAAAAGTAAAGGAAAGTTTTACAAAGCAACTGTAAGACCTGCTATGTTTTATGGATTTGAATGTTGGCCTGTGAACCATAGACATGTCCAGAGAATGACTGTAGAAGAAATGAAAATGCTAAGGTGGATGTGTGGACACACACACACGTAAAGATCGGATTCGGAATGATGCAATCAGAAAGAAAATTGGTGTAGCTCTGATTGAGGATAAGATACGAGAAAACCGCTTAAGATGGTTTGGTCATTTGCAAAGAAGATCAGCGGATGCACCAGTTAGGAGATGCGGGTGTTGGGATGTTGAGCCGGCTAAGAGAGGGCGAGGACGGCCCAAGAAGTGTTGGAAAGAGAGTATACGAAGTGATCGTAGTTTTTTGGATATAAGTACAAGATTGACTCAAGATAGATCTAAATGGAGACGAAGAATCCATGTAGCCGACCTTACTTAATTGTGAGAAAAGGCTTTGTTGTTGTTGTGTTGTTCTTGTTGTTATTTTCTTTCAGCCAGATTACCAAAGATCTGAATTGTTGTGCCATTTTGACCCTTCTCCTCTTGTGTTTCAGGATATACTCACAAGCAGGGTGATTAGAAGTGGTTGTGAGCAAGGGGGTCTCGACAGAGTGGTTCATACTCCTTATGCATGCAGTTTTTTTATTCATATTGGATCATTCTCTCGCTACATGTGGCACCTTCAGTTTGGTCATACTCCTCTGCAGAAAATGCATAGAATCCTCCCATAGATCTCATCTCAGTCTAGTTTTCAATGAGAGGCTTGCCAACTTGGGAGACATCATTATACCCATTTTCTCAGTCGTCAAAGTCATAGTAGTAGATATTTACTTAAAGTTTTTGTATATTGATATTTGGGATCCCAATCATGTTCCTGATCACCAGAGGCACATGTTCTATCTTTGTCGCTATGAAGGATTCTTCCAAACATTCTTGGGTTTTCTGTTGAACAAAAGTTTAAGGATAGTTCTATTATAAAAAACTTTATTATTGAAATAAAGAATCTTTAATCTGCTAATGATGTGTGTTGGATCTGACGATGCTTTTGAATTCTATATTGGTCAACATTCTCAGTTCTTGAAGTGGCTTAAGATTTTGCATCAAACTTCGTGTGCCTAAATCTCCCAACAAAACTGTATTGCCGAATGGAAACAGCCTCATCTCTTAGATGTTACCAGGACTCTCCTACAACAGAGTCATGGTTCTCATTCTTACTGGGGAGAATCTATCCTCACTACCTACTATTCATCAATTGCATATGCCATCTTCTATTTTAGGAGTAAAGATTCTTTATTCGATTGCATTTCCCAAAAAAGATCCTTCTCACTAACATTTCATGTCTTTGGTTCTATGCCATTTGTTCATCACCTAACACCTAGACATGACAAGCTCTCCCCACAAAGCTATCAAGTGCATCTTTGTTGACTACTCCCAAATCGAGAAACGGTACCAGTGCTTTGATCCTATCATATGAAAGTACTATGTTAGTACCGACATCACATTCTTTGAGTTTGTTATGTACTTCCTCCTACATGACATAGGATGACTACTTCTGAGTCTAGTGAGGAGGTCTACATTCCACTTCTTCCTTCGCATCCAAATCCAACCATACTTCATGCCGCTCATATTTTGCCTCATTACTATATTTATAGGTCGAAAACTAGACCACTCTTGTGCCTTCCCCACAATCCACCACGCCCAAGAAAAATCCTGAAAATTTGATTTTCGCTCATGGTACTTTTGATGTTTCATCAAGAGATTTTAGTAGATTTTATAGGCCGAGAGTGCAACTCATCAACAGGTTATGGTACAAGAGATCACTTAGAATATCTTGACTAGTCTATTGCATTTCGGAAGAGGAGGCATACATGTGATGCGTATCCTCTCTTAAGACATGTTTCTCAAGAGATAGATCATTAAATATCCATATGACAGTACCTCTCCCATTCCCATTAGGCCAGTATCTCCCTACATTTGGCATATTTGGTTTGGTCATCTTCCTCTACAGAAATTGTGTAGAGTCTTCCCTCGGATTTAGTCCAGATCTACCTTCCAGTGCGAAGCTTGCCATCTTGGGAAGCATTACCATTCTAGTTTTTCTAGTCATTAGAGTCGTAACAATAGTTCTTTATTTGAGTTCTTACATTTTTCATATCTGAGGACCTAGTTATGTCCCTGACCATCAAGGGCACATGTTTTCTGCTACAATCATATATGTTCGCTCTGATAATGCCTTAGAGTTTTGTACTACTGCATCTCATTTCATCAGGTCTCATGGCATTATACATCAGACTTCTTGCCTTTACACTTCTCAGTAGAATGGTGTTACATAACGTAAATACCATCATCTTGTTGACGTGAGCAGGACTCTTTCTCATTCAAAGTCGTGCTCCCCACTCCTTCTGGAGGGATATTGTTCTTACTGCATGTTATCGGGACAATAGGATGCCTTGTTCTGTGTTAGGTGAAAAGATCCCTTTTTCGATTGTGTTTCCCAATAAGGATCTTTCTTACTAACAACTCGTGTCTTTGGTCCAATGATCTTTGTTCACCATTTGACCCCTGGTCATGACAAGCTCTCTCCCAGAGTTGTCAAGTACATTTTTATGGGATACTCTCAAACCAAGAAAGGGTATCGTTGCTTCAATCCAGTTAGACGAAAGTGCTACATTAATGTTGATGTCGTATTTTTCAAGTTGGCTATGTACTTTACTCCTACATGTGATAGGATGATTGCCTCTTAGTCAGGAGAGGATGTACACATGCCACCTCCTTCTCCACCACCACCTACTCCCGTGGTTCCTCCTACTCCACCACCACCTTTATCACCACCTCCTACTATGGTTTCTCCTCCATCTCTAGCAACTAGCATGTAGGCTCCATTTTTGCCGCATTTTACATTTGCAAGTCTTCCACTATTCCCCATGCTCATGCTCCTTTCCCATCATAGAGCATGCCTCAGGTATGTTTTGAGCCCATTATTTCTACTGATGATACCGGTGATTTATCTATTCAGCAGGTTACTACAGAGGATGAGAACGTGCTTTCGGAGGAGGCTAGTTTACAGGTTGAGTAGAATGCCTATGACTTTAATGTGCTTATTGCTGCGGAAGCGGAGGCATATGTATGCCATGTATGCTCTCGCTGCACGTGTCCTTGCGGGATATTTCGGAGGATTTTAGGAGGTTTTCCATGGGCATATTAGCCATATAGATTCCAAGAACGTATCCAGACGCTATACAAGACAGTCAGTGGTCTCTTTCCATTGAGGAAAAGATGGTCGTGTTACAACCATGTGCCATGTGGATCATTGGAAGTGGGTACTCACAATGAATCACCATGCATATGGCAGTATTGATCGCTACAAGGCAATACTTGTGGCTCGTGGGTTCATCCAAATGTATATGGTAGACTATCAAGATGCTTTCTCTCATGTGACTTGTCATTCGACACTGTGGATTCTTCTCTCAGTTGCAATGATAAGGGACTGGTCCTTATCCCAGCTGGATGTGAAGAATGCATTTCTCTATGATCATATGCAGGAGGAAGTCTACATGTAGCAAATTGGTTCATTGATGAGGGAGAGCATCATATGGTTTGCAGGTTTCACAAGGCTACATATAGCCTTTAAGCCCAAGAGCTCTCAGACTTGATAGATCAGTACAGATTCATGATATCGAGTGCAAATCATTCACTGTTTCTTCAGATGACTCAGAGAGGTATAGTTGCTATACTAGTCTGTCTTGATCATATCATTGTTACAGGAGATGATGTACAGTGTATCCATGTGACTCATAATTTCCTTGGAAAATAGTTTGTCACCAATGACCTTAATGATCTACGTTACTTCCTTGGACTTGAGTTTTCCAAGAACCAACGGGATCTTGTTATGAACTAGAGGAAGTATGTCACTGATCTTCACTTTGAGATAGGCATGGCATGTTGCAGGTATGCCACTACTCCCATGGATCCTAGAATGAAGTTATATGATGACGATGACAAGATGCTATACAAGGAGCTCGTTGGGAAGCTCCCACCATCACAAGACCGAACATCACTTTTACAATGAGCAGGGCTAGATAGTTTATGGAGCAGCCTAGACAAGCACACACGGATGTGGTTCATATGATTCTAAGGTACCTAAAGTCCTCTCTTGGTATTGGACTGTTTTTTAGCAAAGGGACATCCCTACTCGCATGCACAGATGCAGATTATGCAAGATGTTTCAAGAACAAGAAGTCTACCTCAAGTTTTGCAGTGTTCATAGGGAGCTCTTAGGTGTCATGTGTTGAAATACAAAGAGCGCAAAAGCGGAATCATAAACAAGAATAAACATAAATATCTTGGGATTTTACATGGAACCCTACTCTTAAAGGAGCATGATGAAACCACAAGAGAATGCCTTAAAGGACATGATCTTCTATTAGAATTTCTAAAATGGATAGGGGATGTAGGGCTTCTTATATAGCCTCACATACAGACTGAAGTCCCATTGATAGTAGATGTGGGACTAAAATATAAGTGAGGGTAATTGGATCCTGAGAAGATACAATTACCCATCTATTACATACTCCAACACCCCCCAAGCTGGAGCTAAGAAAGCTGCAGCTTGCAATAAAAGAAAATATACAACTCATCTTCACATGATACATAGGATAGAAACACCCTGCTCGGACGAAAATAAAGACATCCCGTTTGAAGAACCACTACTGGTAGAAAGCCTCGCTTGAGGATGAGTCTGCGACTTTTAGGTCATTCAGAAAGAGCCTCTGTTGTGCCAATAGTAGTCATTGTGATACTAGGTCATGTCTGGAGAATAGTCGTGGTAGAAGAAGAAAGTCCAACATGAAGTAGTAGTTGAGGATAGAGACACTCCAATGAAGTAGTCGATGCTTGGTGAAAACAGTTGATATCAGTAGCAGTCTAGAGTGTCGGTCTGTCAGTCGGAGACGTGCAATAGAAATCCTGTAGATATATATCGAGAAGAAGAATGTGCCCTCTCTCACTCCCCCTTTCTCCCATACTTGATAGAATAAGAGCATAGATCATCAAGTTGGGAGAAACTAAAAAAAATATACATTTTTCTCTCTTTTTGCGCTCCTCTTTTTTTAAATATATGAACCTTGCTCTTTTTTTGTGGTCGTCCTTTTCTTCATCTTTTTTGCGGCTAGTCTTTTTTGGCCAATCAAGCCCTCCCTTTTTTTGCATGTTTTAATCAAAACAACCGGTTTTGTCTAGAACATTCAGCCCTTTTTTTTATAGGACAAGAACCCCTTTTGGGTGCCTCTTTCTCTCTCTCTCTCTCTTAATACAGGCCCATTAGGCCTTGAAAGTGAACTTTTATTTTCGATAACTGGTAAAAGCATATGCTATACCTGAGGAGATCGAAGAGGCTCTAGCAGCATCTGCAACGTCTAAGGAACCTGTAGTGTTGCCAGCAACATGAGTCATGATCTCCCATATACGAGAAACAATATCATCAAGGCGTGGATCTGTTTGAGGAGTTGAAGTGTCTGGAGGCTCAATCTGCTCTGCCACTCGAGCAGAAGCGCGGTATCTATGCTTTTGATAGCATACGTCCTTGGAGTGTCCTGGACGACGATAGTAGGTGCAGGGACCATACTGACATCCACCTCATCTGCCATGCGGACCATGTCCTCTGAAATGCATAGAACCTCCCCTGTCATGAGATGCAGCCATTGGTGAGGAGGTCTATGTGGTGGCAGCAGGTGAGATAAGACGCTTGCTGAGGCGACTATAGGCCTCCTCCACGAGAGGTATGGTCACACATGTAAGGAGCCATGCGCGTGAGACCTCATACTCCAAATCTGTGGCTGCCACGAAAATTCCAACTATCGTGGAGTTCCTATATGCCATCTCATGCTCTGTGGAAGTAATGACATGCATGAAGTTGTAAAGCTTCTCAAACATGCCGCGAAGTAAAGAGTAGAACGTATGTAAAGGATGATCATTCTGCTTGGCAGTGTATGTATCAAACTGTAGCTGAAAAATCTTGGCTTCGTTCTTCGCCTGGGTATACGTGGCTACCAGAATATCCCATATCACCTTGGTGGTGAGTTGGTGCACAATATCGTTGGCGATCTCTGTGGTGAGTGTCCCAGAGAGCCAAACACGTGTGTATACCTCATCTTGCTTCTACGAAGCATTGTCCCTAGTCTTATCTATTAGTTCGAATTTTATCAGAATGTGCTCCTTGGTATTGTACTATATAAGGGTCATAAATTGTATGGGACCACAACTCATAGTTGGTCCCATCCATCTTGACGATGGGAGTTGAACCCTTAAAGGCACCAGACGAAGAGAAAACGCCACCCTTGTTCTCTGACATGATGAGAAGGAAGGCCAAAACAGAACTCGATTGAGGAGAAAGACCGATCTGAGCGAGTTTACACGATTATATAGAGGATTAGCTATACATGTAGACTCGTACAACCATCTTTGTCAATCCTCGATCTGCGCTAGGGTCGGAAATGTGATTTAGAGATCTGAAATCATGTTTTCTGACCAAAATGAGACCGTTTCAGACTGTAGTTCAGCGTCGAAGCAGAAATAAATCAACATCGAGGATTGTATACGACGTCGGGAGACGTGAGGGGCTGTGAGGAACTACGCTACGGTGTGCAGTAGTGGTGCGGAGGCGCGAGGGCTACGAGGAGCCGCGCTACGACGTGCAGCAGTGGTGCAAAGGATCTACAGTGCGTAACAGTGCCCGGAGGCACTGTGGTAGTGCTGGGGTTGTTGTGGCTATGTTGTGACAGTGCATGTGAGGTTGCAGGGAGGCCACGGGGCGTGCGGAGGTCGACGGTGGGGCCTAGGACACGGGTGGGGTACTCAAACTACGGTCTAGGACTGTCTCTTTGATACCATGTTGGGAGAAAACAATGACTTACTTATTCAGGAGGCCATATGGTTCTCTTATATTGAGGAAAGATCCGTTGGGCAAATTACATAAAGAAAACAGAAAGAATAGAAAATACATTAAAGAAACATAAAATAAGTAGAATATCAATAATATCTATGCTCCATCCTGAGGGGGAGTGTTGAGAGATATTTTATCTTTCCATGTTTTATGTATTCATTTATCTTTCTGTCTTTATTATATAATTTTTCCAACAAGATTCTCCTCCTATATAAGAGAACCCTAGGGCCTCAACATGAATTAAATTCAGTATTCTCATTCCACAATCAACAACAACACTCATTCCAAAAAGTAATCGCTCTACCCTCGTAGCCAAGATCATAATTGATCTTACTAGAGTAGAGTAATGTTTCTAGCATATGATGTGGCTTTACAAAGTTAGGCAGAGACGTACACTCCTACGAGGCAAGAGGTCGAACCAAAATCATTCATGCTCATACATGTGAAATCAACCTTTTCAGTGCACTTGGTAGAAAAGACTGATGTTCATTTTCGAAGGAAAATGTGTGCTGCAAATTGCAGAAGCACATGCGAGCACGAACAATCATGCAAGCAAGAAGACACACGGATTCACAATGTTCACCTGTAACTGGGCTACGTTCTTGGGCAGCGACGATCAATTTTCATTATGTGGAGAAGAAGAATAGCATAGAGTATACTGAGATCCCTAATCCCAGGGGAGTCTATATACTACTCACGTACAGACAGATCCCCGTTACAAACAGACCCATGTACCCAAATATAAATAGAACCGTTAATAAAAAGAATCGCCGGAGGTCCTTCAACACCCCCCCTCAAGTTGAGGTAAGGTATGGCAGGAGAGGGTGCATATGACGGTTCTCCAACCTAGATCTGATGGTTAGGATTCAAGGAATATCAACAATGTGCAAGCCATGGAAACAACGGCTGGATTGTAATTCTCAAGAAAAAGATTGCGTCATCGGTCAGACTTTTCTGATCTGAAGTGCGCTAGATATACTGGAGTCTTTGAGCTAGGAGACCCTTCTGAGGTTTCAATCACAATCAATAAAACATGATAGATGGGAACAATCTAGGGTCATCTTTATAGTGGGAGTTATGAATTCAAAAAAACTGAGAAATTGAGAAACTAAAACACAATCTCATCACTTCAAGAAATTGAGTATCCGTGATTGCACTTCCCAAAATCATCATGATTTTTAATAAGACGAAGATTATGCTCATGAACCAGAAAAACAACAACAGCTGACTATAACAGAAAAGAAATAATAGACACAATAATTAAAAGGCATATATATGGAGTTTCATGAACAAGTCTTACTTCAGATATGGAAGGGTCATGTTCTTTATTAAAGATGGATATTTCGCTACAAAATCTCTCCATTCTTCCCGATCTATTAGTCCATCACCCTTCACATCTGCTTCATTGTATGTCTACAGGATATAATCAATCAGGTTACTAGTTATAGACATAAAAGTCAATAAAGAGGTCAACATCTGAGATGTGCCAATAATAAATGACATGGGCTTCTTACGTTATCAACAATTATTTCTACGACATCATCTGAAAGACACAGTTCTGATTCATTGAGCAAGGCCACTACCATTTCTTTCAGCTGTTGATAAAAAAAATCAAGTAGATTTAGAACCAATGTGCCTGTTGGATTTTGCAATTGATGGACTAAATGAAAACAAATTTATCAAGCACATAGAAATACTTTTTTTATGTTCAGAACTCCAACCAAATGGACGAGAATAAGGGGTGTTTAAGAATATGCCATTACATTATACGGGAAACTGAGACGTTTTGAAGATCAGTTTTTTATTGAGATTCGAGTTAAGTAACGCCTCTTGTGTTTACGACTTATGTGTCAGTCTACATAAAGACTTTTGTTACCAATTCTACTTGAGAATAATGAATAAAATAAATGTGATCCTTGTTACCTCTTCTCTTCTCTTTTGACATGGGCAGTGTTAGTGATTTAGTTTTTGTTAGAATCAAACACACAAAGCACACACAAAGATGGAAACATGGATTTACGAGGAAAAACCTTCGGAGAGGGAAAAATCACGGGGGCCCTCAATGCCTAATTTCCCTCACTAGAGATTAGGGCTCTCTTCACTAAGATAATAAAACAAATGAGGAGGGATGAGTACCATATATAGAGATGGATGGGTAAACGGTCTCTCATCCAAAGATCCGTTTACCCATATAAGTATAATAAGTCAACAACCCCCCTTAAGTTGGGAATACATATCCACCATGCCCAACTTGCCTACATTCAACTCAAATTGTACCGTAGGCAGCCTATTTGTGAAGAGATCAATGACCTGATCAGTAGATTTCAGGTAAGCTAGACACAATAGTCCATCATCAATCTTCTCACGGAAGAAGCGTCTGTCAATTGCCAAATGCTTCTTTCTGTCATGCAGTACAGGATTGTTGGCCAAATTTATTGCATCCTTATTGTCACAAAACATCTGCATTGGCATACTAACTTTGATTCCCAAGTCATGGAGCAATATTTTTAGCCACAGAATTTCTGTAATGCCATTGGCAAGAGCCCGGTATTCCGCTTCAGCACTTGATCTTGAAACCACATTATGCTTCTTACTTCTCCAAATAATCAAATTTCCGCACAAATATACCGCATAACCTGAGGTGGATCTTCTGGCATCAATGGAGCCAGCCCAATCAGCGTCAGTGTATCCTTCAATAGTGACCTCATGATTCTTCTTGAACATAATACCTTTTCCCGATGATCTTTTTATGTAGATAGAATTCTATTTACTACATTAGCATGAGAGGTAGTAGGAGCATGCATATATTGATTCACCACATTTACAACATATGTAATATCTGGTCTAGTAAGGGTTAGATATACAAACTTTCCCATCAATCTTTGATACCTACCCTTTCCTGCATCATCAAGAAGATCATCATCCTATTTATTCAATTTATGGTCTGCCTCAATAGGATTACTAGTAATCTTGCATCCTAACATGCCACAATCTTTCAATAAGTCCATAACATATTTTCGTTGACTTAACACATACCTCCTAGAGATCGAGCCATCTCAATTCCTAGGAGGTACTTTCACTTCCCCAAGTCTTTCAATTCAAATTCAGCTGCAAGTATTTTCTTTGTCCTGGAAATTTCTTCTCCATCATCACATGTAAGGATCATGTCATAATGTCATAGACATACACCAAAAGAATAGATCTTTTTTCGTCATTCCTCCTTATAAACAAGGTGTGGTCTCCATTCACTTGGATATATCCATTCCTAATCATGACCACACAGAGACGTTCAAACCAAGCTCTTGGTGATTGCTTTAATCTATATAAAGATCTTTTTAGTTTGCAGCACCTATTGTTCTTCTCAAACCTAGGTGGTATCTTCATATACACTTCTTTTAAGATCACCATTCAAGAAAGTATTTTTCACATCTAACTGATACATTTTTCAGGAAAAATGAGTTGCTAGACAAACACAACCCTAATCGCATTCATCTTGGCAATAGGAGCAAATGTCTCTAGGTAGTCAATCCCATATTTCTTCTTATATCCTCTAGCCACAAGCCGAGCTTTGAATCTGTCGACATTCCCACCTGCATCATATCTGATTGTGTATACCCATTCAGAGCCAACAAGGTGATACCTTAGGAGCATCAACAATATCTCAAGCATTATTTTTAAACCAAGGCATCCATTTCTTCCTTCATTGCATTGATCCATTTCGGATCCTTTTTGCCTTCATCAAATTTTGTGAACATGATGAGCATTAAGAGAGGTAATAAAGCATTTATATCTTGAACTCATATTGGTGTAAGCAACAAATTCCTCCACTGTATAACGAATAGAGGATCGAACAGTTCTACTAGATTTTTTTCATAGCAATGGAACTCTCATCCAGTAAAGGGTTGACATTATCCGTATGAATACCATAAAGGAGAGGAAGACTTATAGAGCTTTGCTGGCCAAAATCACCCATGGAAAGGTTGACGTCATGGTCGGAGGAAAGGTTGACATCCTAGTCGGTATCATCTCTTCTCCGATTTCCACCACTTTATCCGATCCCTTTCATCTGCTATAAGTCTGTCCAAATATGCATGTATTTTCACTGTCTTTTTCTCTATCTTGTTCATTATTCACCCTCACATGGATAGTCTCCTGTATGTCACCAAGAAAGTAAATCTCATTCTCATTTTTCTCAACATCTGTACCCACAGACTTCCCTTGAGGAAATCTCTTAGAGAAGTAGGACTCCTCTCAAAGAAAGTGACATCCTTACTTACATGAAGACGACGTGCCACGGGGTCATAACATTTGCATCCTTTTTGAGCTCCAAAATACCCAAGAAAGATGCATTTCGTGGCTCTTGGATCTAACTTACGCCAACCTAGTCCAGAATTGTTAAGAAAGCAGACATATCTAAAAACCCGTAGGTCCAAACTGAAGGGAGAGGTATCTGGATGGATGACAGAGAAAGGAGTTCTCTTCCCGATTACGACAGGTGGTGTTCTATTGATTAGATAAGCAGCAGTCAAGATGGCTTCTCCCCAAAAATTCTTTAGCACATTTGCCTGGAGTAGGAGTGTTCTTGTAACATTCAATAAATGACGATTTTTTCTTTCAGCTATACCATTCTGTTGTGGTGTGTAACTATATGAGGTTTCATGTATGTTACACTTCTCATCAAGAAAAGCATGTAGGGACTTTCCATGTACTCCTTGGCATTATCAGTCCTGAGCGTTCTTACTCTTGTTAAATACTGAGTGCTTACCATATTTATAAAGTTCTTTACAGCAACAGGAACATCACTTCTATGTTTTAAAAGGTACACATAAGTAATCTGTGAAAAATCATCAATGAAAGTGATAATGCTCTTCACACTTGACGGATCCCAAACATCATAATGCACCAATTCGAATGCATAAGTAGATTTACCAGTAGATGCGGGATGTAGTTCGTATTTACTTTTCAAATTGGCAAACCTCACATTGCAAATCATCCTCGGACAATCCAGAGAAAATTCAGACATCAACTTCTATAGAGAAAAAAAATGATATGATCAAGACGCTCATGCCATTTTCGTACTAAAGTAGAGTTGTCCTTTTCAAAGCGAGCTTTCATCAATGATGTAAAGGCTTGACCCACTCAAGCTGGATGAGGATATAACCTAACCTCAACTAATCCAATTCCAATCTTCTTTCATGTCTGTAAGTCTTCCAAAACACATGAATTGTGATAAAAAATTAGCCTGTAGTGTAAATCTTTAGTAATCTTACTGATTGACAAAAGATTTATTGGGAAATCGGGAACATGAAGTGCATCGGTAGGAAGGAAACGATCAACAACAGAAATCATTCCTTTTCCAGCAACAGTAGCTGGAGACCCGTCTGCAACTGTAACTTTCTCCCTTGAAGATGATAACTTGTAATCATGAATCATTATATGATCACCTGTCATGTGATCGAAAGCACCACTGTCGATAATCTACTTATATTTGGTAGAGCAAGCATTGCTAGTTCTCCTCATACTAAAAGCCAATCCATTGTCTGTCGATTGCAAGGAGACATGTTCTTTTGTAAATGAATCCTTCAAGAAGGACTATAACTATATGATGGTATCCTTTGTCGAGTTGGGTTCTCTAGATGCTGCAAATATCATAGGATCATTCACCAACAAATTCGTAGCCTTTAGACTTTGACTATCTCTCATAGATGTTTAATCATACACCTTGAGTACAATAGGAGTAGTTGTTCAACACATATAACTTAAAACACAGCAACTATACCAGGAAATAGAGGAAACCATAGGCTTCAACGGAGCAAGAAAATGTATCCCATACTCCTCCCAAGCTCCTTAGACTGGTTATTGTCTAAAAACACAGCAGCAACCTTCTTTGTCTAAGGGAAAAAATGCACAAATGCAACCCAAAAAAATAGTAACCAAGGGATTTGCCACAATTTTTCCACGGCAATAGCTTAAAAAATGGGTGACAACCCAACTCCACCACACCCGACTTCTACGATGTAGACGCCCAACCGAAGATCTCAATGAGGCTTTTGTAGCTTTTTGTCAAACACTTGGTGGACAACCATACACAACCTAATTTTCTCATACAAAAGAGGGGTAGAAAATATCCCCACGAAACAGGTTATACGCCCACAACAACACTTAAGAGCACAAATCTCGCACCAAGGGTTGTTCCCCCAACAAACAGGGAACTTACCTCACAACACCAATGGAGTTCAGATCAATTTTAGATGTCAAAAAATACCATAGCAACATCAACAACAACAACCTCATGCGAATAGATTCAGACCTTCATCACAACTCCACAACACATGGACTGGTTGCCGCAATGCAATATGGTGGACCGACAATGAGAGAAATCAAAAAACCATCGCCAAAAGACAAAACCCAGCACAGTGGAACCAATTTCCAGCACTTCGAGCAGCAGAAAATGCAATCATACGCCTCAACCTAACACTGATATCATGTTAGAATCAAACACATAAAGCACACACAAAGATGGAGATATGGATTTACGTAGAAAACCCTACGGAGAGGAAAAAACCACGGGGGCTCTCAATCCTTAATCTCCCTCACTAGAGAATAGGGCTCTCTTCACTAAGATAATAAACAAATTAGGAGGGATGAGTACAATATATAGAGACGGATGGGTAAACGATCTCTCATCCAAAGTTCCGTTTACCCATATAAGTATAATAACTCAACAGTTTTGATGATTACAAGTAGTGAACTTTATATTTACTTTTGCAGAAAGACTAAACCACATTAAGTAGGGTCAGCTACATCGATTCTTTGCCTCCATTTGGATCTATTTTGAATCACTCTCAGTCTTAGATCTAAATAACTAAGATCCCCTCGAATAGTCTCCTTCCATTATTTCTTAGGTCTTCATCGCCTTCACTTAACAAGCTCAACATCCCAAATCTCACATCTTCTAACCGGTGCATCACCCGATCTCTTTTTTGAATGGCGATGCCATCCTAAGCGGTTCTCTCTCATCTTATCCTCTATTGGAGCTACTCCAATTTCCTTCAGACCACAACATTCTGTATCTGATCTTTCTGAGTATGACCACGAATCCACAGTAACATTTTTATTCTACCACTGTTATTTTGTTCACATGTCTATGGTTCACAGGCCAACATTCAGATCCATGGAGCATAATAGGTCCCATGGTTGTTGTGTAATACTTCCCTTTGATTTTCAAAGGAATTCTCTTATCACAAAGAACAGTAGAGGCTCCTCTCCACTTTAACCAACTTGTGTTTATTCTATGAGTAACATCTCCATCAATTTTCCCATCATGTTGGGAAATAGATCCAACATATTTAAAAAATCTTTCTTCTGAATGTTATCTTCTACAATATTAACCTCGATTCCTTCATCATTGCTTCCATCAAATGTACACTCCATATATTCTGTCTTCGCCAATCCATTAGTCTCTAGGGCATGTCTCCAAGTCTCAAACTTCTTATTTACTCCGTCTCTAGAGTCATCAACCAACATAATATCATCGAAAAACAACATACACCAAGGTACCTCATCCTTAATGCAACTAGTCAACTCATCCATATCAAAGTAAAAAAAGAATGGACTTAAAGGTGAACTTTGATGTAAATTGATGATGATATTAAAATAATCGGTCTTCCTAGATCGGATCCTTAAATAAAATGAAACCCCATCATGCATATCTTTTATAAGATTGATGTACTGACAAGTAATTGTATCTTCTCCAAAACTCTCCATAAGATCTCCTGTCGAACAAAACCATAAGCCAAAGAAATATTAAAAAATGGCAAAGCCTTCTCCCACTATAAGTAGGGTCAGCTATATGGATTCTTGTTGATATCCATGTTGAAAGATTCAACTATTTTTTACGCTGGTTGTCGACTACCTAACTTAACCCCCACAAGGAAGGGATTTGAACCCTAGTCTTTTGGATGGTAGGTAGGGATGAGCATTGGGCTGGGTCGGCCCAGCCCGGCCCGAAGCCCAGCCCGCATAGCCCGGCCCAGCCCAGGCCTGGATTATTTATGGGTCGAGCTTGGGCCAAAGATGTAGGCCCATTTAATAATTGGGCCGGGTTCGGGCTAAGCCCGTTAGGCCCGATAGCCCGGCCTACACAAAAGCCCAAAATTAGGCCTGTTAGGCCCGATAGTCTGGCCCACATAGAGCCCATATGTGTCTAGTCTTTGATCTCTCACTTTGATATATTCATCTGGATTGAATGATGGAGTTGACGACGTCGACAAATTAATCCACTTGAGGTACATTTTCAATCTGTTTGTTTACTATTATTTACACATGTTTCTATAATATCTCTATGAAACTCTTTCCATTAGATACTGTAGAATCATAGACATGATCAAATCCGTGCAAAACAGTAGGATGATTAAATAATAAAGACCTAAATAACTAATAAATACTTCATAACGAAGATTACAATCAAAATAACCAAACGAGGGTGCGCCACATTTATGGGCCCACCAAGTCTAGACTCATAAGTTTTGGGCCGGTCCAAACCCAATTCATTTTTTGAGACATTATGGGCCGGGCCGGCCCAGGCCCGACCCATTATAATTGGGCTGAGCTTGGGCATGGGCCTTCAAAAAAAATTTTAGTGGGCCTAGGCCCGGCCCAAAACCCACAAACATAAATGGGCATGGGCCTGGGCCCTGTAGGGCCCGACCCAGGACCGGCCCATGCTCGTCCCTAATGGTAGGCATACTGCATTACCACTAGACCATTTAAGTGCGTACAAGCCAAAAAAGTATTGAAGTACTAAAATTCAAGATCTCCACAAGATCTCTCATGGAACAAAACTCTCCATGCTAATGATTTTATTAAATTAATGAAGTACTAAAATACAATATGAAACAAAAAAACTGGCCAATCCACCAAAAGAAGAGAAAACAAAGAAGTATAATCTAGTAAAGTCGCAAAAGAAAGAGATAATTAGCAACTCAAGAAGAAGAAACGCTCATGGACATGGAGGTAAACTTTTACATGATTTTTATTTGTGTAAGTACTTCAATGGTCTCATGATAGAGCAGTGCGCCTACCACTTAAAAAACTGGGGTTCAAATCCTCCCTTGCAGAAGGTTGTGTTTGGTAGCCCACAGTTAGCTTAAAAAACAGTTGAATTTATTAACATGGATCCGATAAGAATACATGTGGCCGACTTTATTTAAAGTGGGAGAAAGTTGCCATTTGCAAGAACTATATTAAATCAATATGTTTTTAATGCACGAGCAAGTTCTCCAGCTGAATAATTCTTACCTAACATTCAATTTTTTATCATTGCCCTCACCTTCCAAAGCAACCAAGAATCTCAATCGACTAAGCAAATATTCACTTGATTAAGTTACAGTTTAATTGACCACTCAAAACCTCCAGTCGACTAATTAAGCAGCCAGCTCATTTATGGAGAGTTCCAAAAAGTTCTCTCAACTAACTTATGAACCAAAGCAAATGACTATTTTTAATCAACTGAGTATGTTTATTAATGGACATCCCTTAAAAGTTCCGAAAATTCCTACTTACTCTACTTAATGATCTTAAACATCCCTTAAAACTTCTAAACACTATAAACATGACAAGTCCCACTACAAGGTACTCAGCTTAAGTATTACAAACATATTTATCTAAGTGAAGTAGAGTGCCCCATTGTAAATTCTGTGTGCTATATTCAAGATTTCGAGCTCCATAGTGCTCTCAATGGCTCTCAAGGGCTCTCAAGTCATCCTCATCTGATCATGAGTACTCCAGTCCTTGTTATACATCATCTAAGCTCAAATAAAGTCGTACTATTATGAGGATTAATACGAGGCATTTTTTAGCTTGTTTCAGTTAGATATTTAATGCGTCAGTTGCTTTCTTGGCAGGAAAACAAGGAACAAGTATTCTGGTACAAGGTTTTGCTACCCTCTTTTGAAACGGCATGAACAATGGAAGGGAGCTTCATCAAGAGAGCAAAAGAAAAATCCAAGAACGAGATTTTCCGATGTGGTTTTACTCACTTAGGTTTCCACATCAAAATTGACATGTACATTGTGGTTTGTTTTTCTCTTTCTCTATAAATTTTAGTTTGCAATTATGATATAAAATATATATATATATTTCAAACCCCTCCTCGTGCTTGATTCACATTTGACATCAGAGCGGGTGCAAGATTGAGGGGGTGCAAGATTAATCTGTATGTAAGCCTAACATTTTTATGGTATGTCTATAGATGGCACAAAAGAACTTTATCACCAACTCAAACTCATCCAGCTACTCCCTCTTGAGTAGTCAAATTTTGATGGATCCAGTTACTCATATTGGGTAAAACATATGGAGACTTGCATGCAAAGCATAGACAAGATGATGTAGATGTGCACAATAAAGCCATTTGTCAAGTCGACCTTGAACTAAATTCAAGAAGATTTCTCTAATGCTCAAGTAAAGGAGTTGGGGAAGGCAATGGTTGTACTTTATTGCACTTTCTCAATTGATGAGTATAGTTTGTTGTCGCAATGCAAGACTACATAGAAAATTTAAAAAGTGCTTCAAGTCACACAAAATTACATGTAAAGTTGAGAGCATTAATATTACTATGTTAACTAAAAATGGAGAACTTTGAAACGAAGGAATGAGAGTTAATTAAATATATTTATATAAGTTTCACGACCATTGTGAACAACCTAAACACACTTGCCGAACAAGATTCCCTTTCATAAATAAATGAGTAAAAAATTAGAGATTCCCTTTTATATAAACTTGATTAAAGATATGCATATAAAGTTTATTAAGGAGGGGTTAAAGAGAAAAACTATAAATTCCACATAAATATGAGAAAAAAAAACAATAGCAATATAAGAAGCAAATGTTGTGCAAGATATAGAAATGGATGATCTCCTTAGGAATTTGATGGATTATGAGGTCAATAAGAAAACAAGAAAACTAATCGAAGAAGCAAAAAATAACCTGTAGCCTTCAAAGCAAACACCGAGGAAGTGACCGATAAAGAGTAGATGATAAATATATGACCTAGACTGTAAGAAAATTCAAGAAGTTCATGAGCAGTAAGAACTTCAAGTCCAAGAAAGGTAAGTAAGAAGAACTTCAAGTCCAAGAAAGGTAACTGAGAGAAAATCAAATCATTTTCAAGAAGAAGGTGCTACAAGAAACTTAAGATAATTCATACATGTTAAAATATGTAAAAGATGGGTAATTAGATCTCTCCAAGATCCAATTACCATGCTCTCTTGTTTAATCTCACATCATCTATAAGTATGACTATAATCTGTCTGTGGGCTATATAAGAAGTCGTACACCCCCTGTACGTATTAAGAGATTCATAATGAAGTATCTGGCCCTTTGAGTCCTCCCATGTTTTCATCCCACTCCTCACAAAGTAAGGTTCCACGTAAAATCTCTGTGTTTTTATTGTTCTTGATTACGCTTCCACATTTTTATTTCAACAAGACACAAATCAATCAAAATCAAACTTAAGCCAAGATGAATATGGATGTATAGGATTCATGTCTCTAGAGGATGAGTACAAAGAAGGTAAAATCATATGGATAACGGATTTAGAGTGCTTGACATACATGATTAGAGACCAAAGACTCCCTACAACTTTAGAGCACAAGAAAGAAAGTTTAGCCACATTTGGAAACAACCACAAGGAACGTATTATAAGTATTGGAAAAGGTGGTAAAGGTAAATCTACAACAACAAAGCATTTCCCCACATTAACTAGGGTCGGCTACATGGATTCTTTGCCTCCATTCAGATCTATCCTGCGTCATCCTCTGGCTTAAATTGAAAAAAACTAAGATCCCTTCAGATAGTCTCATTCCAAAACTTCTTGGGTCTTCCTTACTTTTTCTTAGCTGACTTAACATCCCAAAACTCGCATTTTCTAATTGGTGCATCAACCAACCACCTTTGGAAATGGTCAAACTATATTAAGCGGTTTTCTCTCATCTTATCTTTTATCGGAGCTGCACCAACGTTCCTTATGGTTACATCAATCTGAATAAGATATTTACGTGTATGACCACACATCTACCTTAGCATTTTCATTTCTGATATTGTCATTCTCTACATATGTATATGGTTCACATGCCAACATTCAGATCCATAAAGCATAACATGTCATACTTAACGTGGAAAAGGCGGTAAAGGTAAATCTACATTTGAAAATATTTTTTTTAGAAAATTGCCATTTTTTAATGATTTTAAGTATAATCTACTTAGTATTAGTCAAGTTTGTTTCGAGTGGTGGAAGCAAAGAAGTACAAACACGCAAATCATGTACACATAGATTAATAAGATTCACCCATAAATGGATTACATCCTTGGGCGATGACAATCATTTTTATAATATGTGGAGAAAGGGAAAAATACAAAGGATATAATACTCCCATTATAGATAGATCCTAACGACAAATGAATCAAAATACGTAAATAGAAATTTGTTTCAGGATGAGGGTACTACCCCCAATCCCTCACAACATATAGTACTCCTAGTACAACAAGATCCATGTGCAGGTAGGGTATAGTACGATGGTGAGCTTCACCCGCCCTTCTTGTGGAGGGTGCAGAGAAACATTTCTCAACCAGGTTCAAAAAACCATATAGTTAGGATTAAAGGCATATCAACAAAGTTTATAGTAAGGTTATAATATTATAATCTCATCAAACTAGTTTAAAATTGTTGGGAAAACTGAATGACTTGTTTATTCATGAGACCCTAGGGCTCTCTTATATAGGAGAAAGACCCTGGATAAATATCAAGATAGGTATATAAAGAAAATAAAATAAGAAATAACACCAAAGATGTACAGTAATCTCAACACTCCTCCTTAAGCTGGAGCATATATGTCTATCATGCTCAGCTTGAAACAACATCTTTGGAAAGGGCCTCTAGTAAGAGCTTTGGTGAATATATCAGTAGTCTGATCTCCAGTAGAAACATGGGAGGTGGATATGAGACCCTTCTTGATCATGTTTCTGGTATAGCGGCAATATACCTCTATATGTTTTCTACGTTCATGAAATGCAAGATTATTTGCAATAAAAAGTGTTGCCTGATTGTCACATAGAAGCTGCATAGGAAGAGGTACAACAACTGCAAGACCTGTCAAAATCGCCCTCACCCACATCATCTCTGTGCTTCCTTGAGTCATGGCTCTGTATTCGGAATCTGCACTAGATCTAGCAACCACTGTATGTTTTTTACTTTTCCATGACACGAGTGACATGCCGATAAATATAGCATAGCCAGAAGTAGACTTCCTATCCCTGGGTATCCTGTATAATATGCATCTGCACATGCTGTTACATCAAGAGAAGTGCTTCTGCTGAATATAAGATCACTTCCTGATGAAGACTTTGAATATCTAAAAATCATATAACCATCATCCATATGAACCTTCCTAGGTTGTTCCATGAACTGGCTTACTTTGCTCACGACAAAGGATATATATGGTCTGGTGACGGTAGCATATAGAAGTTTCACAACCAGCTCCCCGTATCTCCTGATCTACCTCCTCAGTATCATCATCATATAGTCTCATACTTGGATCCATAGGAGTAGTAGCAGGTTTACACCCTATCATGCTTGTCTCTAGAAGAAGATCAATAACAAACTTCCTCTGGGTCATCACAAGACCACATTGGTTCCAAGCAAACTCTAATCCAAGGAAGTATCAAAGATTGCCAAGGTCTTTGGTCACAAACTGTTGACCTAGGAACTCCTTGGCTACCTGAATGCTCTGCTCATCATCACCTGTGATAATAATATCATCAACATAGACGAGAATAGCAACAATACCTCTCTGTTTCCTCTGGACAAAAAACCTCCTCCTGTAGATCTCTATAAGAAATGCATTCTTCACATCAAGTTGGTAAAGAGACCAGTCCCGTGAAACAACAATTTATAGGAGAATGTGTAATGTTGAGTGTCTAGCTACTGGAGAGAAGGTATCTTGATAATCCACCCCATAAGTCTGGATGAATCCACGTGCTACAAGCCTTGCCTTGTAGCGATCCACACTGCCATCCGCTCGCTGGTTCATCGTAAATATCTATATGCACCCCACAACAGATGCACCTGGAGGGGAAGAAACAATACTCAAGGTACCACGAGTGTGAACCCCCTAGGATCTGGGTGCTCGTTTACGACACTTTCGCGGTTTTTTTACGCGAACTCGCAGTGTTTTTATGCCTCGTTGGGATCCCGACTTTAGACCAGTTCCGTTGACCCTTTGTTTTAGGACACCCAGGCGGGGGATCCTCGATTTTAGTTTTTCTTACGAGCTCGGTTGCCCGTTACTGGTCGGGCTGTTTTTTTTAGAGTGACTTTTCCGAAGAGTCTCTCTCACCCGTCTCAGTGGCGTAGTTTGGGAGTTGACCTATCCCTCTATTGGACCGCACTTCCAATTAGAGGGCGAGACGGAAGAGACGTTTGTAGACTACCTCACCGCTTGAGTTTTACTTTCGCCAACAGACTTGGCGATTCCACATCCAGATCATCCATATCTATATATACATCATCTAGAGCTACATCTGAGATAGTTGAAGTTAAGATTTGGAGAAGTTACAATCAAAAATTGAGTTGATAGGAAATGACTACCCATTGGACTTGAGAATCAATTAAATCCGTAATATTTCCAATCTCATCTTTCACATCATCAAATCCACAGATATGATATGTGGACAAATGATAATGTAGATATATATATACTTACACTCCTACAATTATGAACATTTGATTACGACATAAATTTGTTATTATATGAAAAATGTTGGAAAATGGGTGCTATTGGGAGATGCTCACAACATGCTTGAAAACCTTTTTACTTACGCAAGTAAATGTAAACTTTACCTGTTCCTGCCTTTCTATTTGCTTACTTTTGAACCTATTAAATGACTATTTATTTTTATAAATTTTGGGAGGTAGCAGCAACCGCTGACGCCTCTTCTTTCCTAAACACGTTTTGGCAGGCAAAAAGCCTGTTGTTCAGTAGTTCTTGATGATTCCAGGCGATAGAGTTTACACTAGACGGTATGTTGTTTCTTTTGTCTCAGTTTTTGGTTCGGTTGATAATGTAATATGCTTCTTTTCTCTTCAGTCAGATTTTTGGGAACACTGTATGTACTGTCAGTCACTGTACATGTTGTAAAATAAATAGAAATTAATGAAATGGAATTTGGTGGCATTTGTCTCTATTAACTTTGTGGTTATGAATGTGAATGTGAATATCATATGTAGCGTCAGCGCGAAAAATTTCTCCATAAATTTATGCTTTTAATGCAATGCCAATAAATGGAATATTGCGAAATGTGTCATAAACAGGTACCCGGATCCTAAGGGGTTCACATTTTCGGTATCAGAGCAGTGGTACCCCGATACGCACATTTGCAACATTATAAGTCCGATCGCATTAAGTTCCCGGATAGCGACAGTCTTCCGACTTGTCGTGAGTCCAAGAAGGGAAATATGGCATTCATATTCAACCAATACAGATGTCACCAATTTCATTAATTTTCATTTTATATCCCAAGAAGAGAAAAAGCATATATCATAATATCTGTGAACAATAAATTTTATGACTAATAAATGATTTTCATGCAGAGGCATGGCATCCCGACCCAGTCAGGAGACGGCTGACCAGCTGGCACGCATACTGTCTGCTCTCACCGATCTTCAGCAGCAGCAGACTGCTATGAGAGGCCATCAAGACCATATTCTGGCTCAGCAGACAGAGATTGATGACAGACAGATGGACGTGGCACAGATTCCGCTCGACCATCTGGGTCACAACGAGCGAACAGACCACCTGCAGGACCAGCCCGGAACACAGACATGACTACTCCATCCACTCGACCAGCCCGATGTTATCGATGTCATGAGTGGGGACATTACCGATCACGATACCCACAGGCTTCTGGTGAACCTCAGCCACAACCTTCACAGCCACAGCCTCAGATACAACGTTCAGGGAGTTTCCGTGGTAGGAACTCCAATTTTAGGCGACAACAGCAGAAGCAGACGCAGTGGTGGTGGCAGGTTCCAGTGCTGCACCAGCCAGGCACGGGCAGATACATGCAGTTACTGAGGAGCAGGCACATTCAGCGGCTACTGTGGTGAAAGGTATGGTCTCAATCTTGGGCTGACCTTTCCATGTGTTATTTGATTATGGTGCGACGCATTCTTTTCTTGCCTCGAGGCAACTTGCTTCTTTAGGTAGAGTCGCAGAGACTCTCTCTTCTCCATATCACATCCGAGGGCCAGGTGGCCAGTTATTCATTATTTTGCTGATAGTCAGGCACTTGCCCGTACTAATTGGCGGTCACAAGATGATCGCAGGTTGTCTACTTCTACAGCTTGATGAGTTTGACTTGATTTTGGGCATGGATTGGTTATCCGCTCATCATGCGCTTGTTGATTGCTTTAGGAAGACGTTGTCCTTAGAATTCCAGATCTACCCGAGTTCACTTTTGAGGGTACTGTACATGACTCCACCATGGAGTACATTTCAGTGTTGCGAGCTCAGCGACTTGTTGATCAGGGTTGTGATTCATATCTTGCATTTGTTTGGGAGGTATCTGACCAGGAGATGATGATACAGGACATCCGAGTAGTATCTGAATACCCAGATATATTCCCTGATGAGCTACCAGGATTACCTCCTGAGAGAGAGATCGAGTTCGAGATCACATTGCTGCCAGATACACAGTCGATCTCGATGGCTCCATACCGCATGGCACCAGCTGAGTTGAGAGAGCTGGAGGTGCAGTTGCAGGAGTTACTGACTTGGGATCTTGAGGCCGAGCACTTCACCTTAGGGTGCTCTGGTTCTATTTGTCAAAAAGAAGGATGGATCCATGAAACTGTGCATCGATTACCGGCAACTGAACAAAAGTGCGGTGAAGAACCGTTATCCTTTGGCCGCGCATCGATGATTTGTTCGACCAGCTCCAGGGATCTTCGGTTTTCTCGAAGATCGATCTTCGCTCAGGTTACCATCAGCTGAAGTTTAGAGAGTCTAATATTCCGAAGACTGCTTTTAAGACTCGCTATGGACACTACGAGTTTGTGGTGATGCCGTTTGGGCTCACCAATGCACCTGCAGCTTTCATGGATATGATGAACGGAATCTTCCGTCCATACTTGGACAAGTTTGTAGTAGTGTTCATCGATGATGTACTCATATACTCACAGAATGAATGGGATCATGCGAATGATCTACGAATTGTCTTGGATACATTGCGAGAGCACAAGCTATATGTCAAGTTGAGCAAGTGTGAGTTCTGGTTATTCCAAGTCTCATTTTTGGGGCATGTCATTTCTGGAGCAGGTATCGCGGTTGATCCTGCGAAGATTGAGGCAGTCATGTCTTGGGAGCAGCCAAAGACAGTTACTCAGATTCGGAGCTTCCTTAGGCTAGCGGGTGATGAATCTACGTTTCATCATCTTTATTCTATCATTTTGGCCTTAAAAACCCTAGTAAGTGTGTGCAAATAGTGTTAATTCGGGCATTTTAGCATCCATGCTTCATTGTGTAAATAGTGTATAAAATGCGGTTTTTAAAGCCAAAATTATAGAATAAAGAAAAGAAAAGAAAAAGAATAAAATATTGTAAATATTTTATGACCCGAAACCCCGAGACCTAGGCATCTCGATGACTAGGTCGACAAGGAATAAAGTAGGGGGAGATAAGGGCCGAAATACAACAAAAATACCCTTGTTTTTATTTCATTCCTTATTTATTTTGGGACCTATTTTTGGTTCCACTTTTTATACTTCAAATAAAGAAACTTTGTACATTAAAGTTGTAGATAATTAAATAAATAAAACTAAAAATATGATTTCACTCAAAAATAATGTACAGATAAAAATTTATGGTCTGAATAAAATTCCAGAATCCCAACTTCCCAGACCCGTATCTCACAAATAAAAACTCCAAATGCGTCAAACTCACCTTAATTGTATATAATTCAAAATAAGCTATTCAATGGCGGTGGTTTCGCATTTGGCGGAGCTACGGTTTGAAAGTTGAGTTTTGAACCACTATTGTATAATGTACATATTAAAATATTCAATTTATTATTTATTCATTATTTTTATAATTTTATATTTTTATAATTTTGTAAATATTATTTATAATAAACATGTGTATTAAAATCAGAGTAAAAACACAAAAGAAAAATAAAATAAAATACTTGTATACAACATACATAGGTATAATACCTATTCCCATACCTATATTATTACTACTTTTATTTTATTAAGTATATAAAACATATTAGAAAAATAAAATAAAAATATATTTAAGTATATAAAAGTATTTTATAAATTTATAAAATAATAAATAAAAATAAAAAAATTAAAAACACAAAACAAAAATAAAATATTCAAATATATAGATGTATATACCTATAAAGGGTATAAAAGGTAAATTACATTTTTATACTTCCTAAAAAAATAAAATTCATAATAAAATAATTCATAAAATAATAAATATTTTTTATTAAATAACCAAAAAATAATAAAATTATTTACTATTTTAAAATGATTTTATAAAACATTTTTTCAGGCTTTTTCCTGGTTGGTCCACGTGGACCAACCAGGGGGCTGGAGAGTTGACCTGCGGTCAACTCTCTGACCCCAGCCTGTTCCTCGTCTGAAGTGCGTTTTTGTCCACATTTGCGAATTTTTCGAGGCCTCATCTTTCAGCTTTTGGGGATGCAATCTTAATGACTTTTGGTTTTGTGCATCCACCATACACGTCCATGCATTGCTTTGGGGATTGAATCGAAGATTTGCCCGTGATCCCTCCTTGAATATCCTGCCATCACCATCTTTTCAAAATCTGCCCCAAACCTTCATTCGACCTTGGAACCCCTTTTGACCTAGCTTCAATCCCGTTCTTGGTGTACTCGAGGTAGAGGAAGGTGACAGCTTCCTCCCTCTACCCTTGGAGGCGGCGTTTGACGCGGGGAAGGGCGGCTTCCACCATCGCCGGAGCACCGCTCATGGCGGTTTTATCTCGCAGTTTCCCCACTGCTTGAGGTCGTTTTCCCTTGCTTTTTTTCGTTTTTATTGTTGTTTTTAGCGTAGAATAGATTCCAGGTTCATCTTTTGCTACTGTTTTACCCTTTAATCGCTCGATCACCCGTTAACATCCATCTATGACGGTTGCCGGGGATGGTCTCCGATGAACTCCTCCGACGCACTCCACTTAGCACCCCCTACATCCAATCCACCTCCAGGAGCTCCCTAGAGCTCCGCATTTTGTGCTAACATCTTCCCTGCAAGAAACAACTAGAAAATACGTGTTTGCAGGGGTTTTCGAAGGTTGTGAGGGAGCCCAGGTGCCGCGCGTTGCCGGACCTCCTCTGGTGGCGCCTGGCCATTTTGCTGAGCTTCTTCGTTGAGGAATCACGTCTGGAGCGAGTAGAAACCATCGGCGGGCTTCCAGGCGCTTGGAGGGGAGAGCTGCATCAGAATCAAACTCGCCAAAGGGCAAGTTCATCGTGTTCTTCCAAGCACCTTCTAGGCCGTCGATTTTGGCCATGTTCATCGTGGAACACAGGTGACGTCTGATCAAGTTCACCAGAGCCGTCAGATCGTCATCTGAGTTTTAATCTGGGTCGCAAGCATCGAAGGGGCATCGACGGTCTCGCTGAACGACACGTGTTTAAGTGGAGGGAACCACGGCATTGGATCGCCCCAGGGTCTGGGTATTTTGCAGTAATCGCCCAGCCAATTTTGTATTTATTTATTCGCTGCTAAAACTTTCATATGTTGCTTTGTACTTTTTGTAATATTTGCTAAAAGAACCCTGGACTTTCCAATTTTGCATTCCGTCCTTGCCAGCAAGGCGCACGTGCGTAGGCACGTGCGCTTGGCTATTTTGCGTTCGAGACCATGCGAATTTGAGCATTTCTAATTGGCCCAGAGAATTTTAATTCAGTTATAATTTTTGTGTGGAAATTGCATGCGAGCCCTGGATATTTTGCTTAATTACATTTATGCCCCTTGCCTGCATGTATTTTCTTGCTGTTGTTTCTTTTTTTGCATGCATCTATAAAACCCCAAAAAAATCCCCAAAAATTACCATAGGTCTCTGTTGCATAGTAGTTTAACATCATATTTTTATTTTTCATTTTTATTGCATTTTATTATTTATAAAAATTCAAAAACTCTCATTTTCAGCACTGTTTGCATTATAAAATCCATAAAAAAAATATAAAAACACCTCAGAAAATTTCCAAAAAAATATATTTTGTATCTTTTAGTATCTTTTAGCCCCAGACCAAAAATCACTAAAAAATATAAAAGAAAACTTCTAAAAATTAGAAAATCCCAAAAACCTTCCTAAAAATATTAAAAATCCATAAAAATCCTAAAAATACAATCTTCGTCTCTGAATTTTCTTTGTTCTATTATCTTTTACTAAAATTTATTTGGAGAATTTTTGTTATTGTTTCCTATTTAATTTATCCATTTTAATTTCAGCCCTTTATTTGATTCACTGTTTTCTTGTATTTTTGACTTTAAAAATACCAAAAAAATTTAAGAAAAATCTAGAAAAATCACAAAAACATTAGAAAAATATAAAAAGACCAAAAACATTTTATTTCCTGAATTTTACTTATTTTCAGTTATTTTTATAAATACATTACCCTTCCTTTTTCTTACTTTGTATATATCTTTATTTAAAGAAAAAGAAAATATAAAAAAATATAAAATATAAAAAGAAAAATATAAAATCAGAAAGTTAAAAAAATCAAAATACAAAAATATAAAATTAAAAATTAAATAAAAAAATATATAATTAAAAACCCACAAAAACATAGCATAGATAGACAAACATTCACATTCACACACTTGTGCATTCACTTGCCACGTTCTACCTGTCTGCTCCTTGTGTTCGACCTCTACACATACTTGCACCTATACACATCTTTGTTGTAAAGTTATAATAAATTTTAACTCCACATCACTTTTCATTGCTTGGTTTCTGTTGTGGGTTAATTGTTGTTCGAAGTTCGGTTTCTTGCGGGTCGCCTCAGCGACACTGTGATCCCGCCTTATGTGGATTACTTTTGACCTGTGAAAAATCGTCTTCAACAAATGGCGTCATTGCTCGTGCTTGTGGTTGTTTGTCTACTTTTGCGGTTTTCTTCCTTTGCTTTTTATTTGATATATCTTTTGAGCTGTCTAACCCCTCTCTTTGTTGAATTCGTGCGAGGAACCGCGGATCGAGGGAGGCGCTTCATACGAGGCGTCGACGCACCCACGTGAAGCCGGCTCTAGCCAGCCTAGCACCGAGGAGACGAGAAGAGAATTTTGAAGATCGAGCTCCATCTTTAGTTGCATTTTCTTTTCGTGCAATTAGTCTTGTAATTTGTAGTGAGAGAGAGAGACATTAAATTTGTAACAATACAGGTACTCGGACACTTGGACATTCGGGCCTAATTTCCAGGTGTTTGTACACCTGGGGGCTCACCGCGGCTTTTTATCGGTTTTCCTTCGCATTTTTTTACTTTGTTTTCCGGTTTTGTTTTATTTATTTTGTGTGATTGAGCCCCTAATTTTAGGAGTTGCTTACGATATACTAAGGCCAAACACTTAATATCTTGCATGTGTCTATAGCCGCGTTTGGACTTAGTTCAAATTTTTAAACATTAACTTCACCGTCTTCGAGCCTACGTGCCGCGAGCCCACCCTGCCAAGCGCTGCTCCTGAACTCGATTTGTCGAGAAGAGGGGTGAGCCTAAACCGGACTCTTGGATTGAGGATCGGTGACCGACTTGTGGTTCTTCACGATAATAGCAACTTCTCACACTTAGGGCGATTTCATCGGTTGCATTTACATATAGATAGGTTTCAATTCTGCTGAGCATCCTTGCATGTAGAGTGCTGGAGGCAAGGTGAGCATTTCTCTTTAGCATACATCATTGATTTGACGCTTGCATTGCTTTTCCGACTCTCCCTCTGATTTTGCCAACCTAGGTGCTCAAAGGAATTGATTCCCCGTTAGGCTCGTGCATTTCGCATTAAAAATTCAAAAAAAAAAGTGATAATCAAATAAAATTGGGATTGCTAATATTACTTGACCCTAAAATCGATCAAAAAGAAAAAAATTATTGTCTTGGGGCGAGTAATTCCCTCATTGTCTTCGTTTTACATTGCTTGCGCACACACTAAGGTTAGTGCCCAAATCCCATTTTCAGCCCCAAAGTGTTTGCACATATATTTTGACTGCTCACCTAACTCTAAAAAAGACAAGATAAAAAGACCGCTCTTTGCGGTCTCTACCGAGTTGAGTAGGTGAATTGAGGGTTTGTATTGTTTCATTTCTTGCTTGTGATTGTTTTGTGTGTGTTCTAGATCGCCTCTGCGCATTTGCGTCTTTTTCTCACTTCTCTTGACTTGACCTCCGTACTCTCCCGACTATCCTTTTCCTTTTGTTTCGAGATGGCCGATTGGAGTATATTTTGTCCGGACTTTGCGGATTCCTCGTTCGCTCCAGCCGATCCACCTCACCTTTTCCAGGAGGATTTTGCTCCTGATTTTTGTACATATCCGACCAACCCACTATTTCAGGATGCGGACTTTGACTTTCACCACTCATTTCCACCACCATCACCCTCACATTTCGACAACCCGTTCTTCCTTGAGTATCCTGATCCGGAATGTGATTTTTGTCCACACTCACCGCCCACATTCGACTCACCCGATCCTAAGATTTTGGAGTCACCTTTCATAGTATCCATACTTGAGACCTTGAATCAGATGATGGAGCATATTAAGTCGAGAATCAATGATCTTACTAGTTTGAATAAGAACCAGATTGACGCTCCGTTCTTTGAGGATTTGGATTCATGTGAGGATTTTCATGAGAGCTTGCAATCACCCAAAATACAAAAAATGAGAAAAGTTCAAAAATCCTAAAAGAATTCGGGAGACACATGATCCAGTCAGAATGTGAGGAGAGGTACCACCTGCCAGAACCTTTGACCACACAATCTTTCACACCCGGTCCCACCTTTGACCCCAAGGATGCCGCTGTACAGACTGCTCTTGGCATGCCTCGTGTATATGCTGATTCTGACTTCCTCCCTTGTATGGAGGAGGTCCAAAAATTAAAAAGATTGTTGACTGAACCCGAAGTGGTGGCCACTATTCATGAGATCATCCGTGCCCCACTTCAACAGGCCATGACCGATTTATCTGCTCCTCTTCCCAAGAAGAGAAAGCGGAGGAGCAGATCTGAGCGTCATATTCTGACCCTAGCTACTGCCCACGCCATCACACACCGTCCCATTCCTCGGAAGAGGAACACTGCCACACTATTCATTAGATGCATCATCTCTGACCACACATGTAATCACACTCTCCTAGACAGCGGTGCTTCGATTAGCATATTACCCTTCTCGCTGGTACAGTCTCTTCACCTAGGGCCTCTCAAGAAGACCAGGATGATCGTTCAGTTTGTTGATGGATCAATAAAGATGCCGAAGAGTATCCTTGAAAACGCCGTCATATCGATTCAGGGCACGAGGTACAACGTTGATTTTGTCGTATTGCCCATGGAGACCTCCACAGGGGAGCACTCTCCAATCATCCTGGGACGACCATTCATCGCCTCTACAAGGGTCGTTATTGATTACGGATCAGGAGAGATTCGCTTCCGTCCTGCTGACGAGAGTGAAGTGTTGATCACCGCACCCACTGCCGACCAGAGATCTGCACCTGATGCGTCCACACCTATCTTGGTTGACCTCGAGGACCATGACCTTGATGATATTATTAGAGAATTTTGCTGCTTATTGGATTCCACCGAGATCTGAGAATTCCTCCCTGTCAGGGAAGACTCGGAAAGCTTGGACCTTGATGTTCCTTCTTCTGGGACATGGCGTTGTGTTGATGACATCCGCGGGATTTACACGATTGATACCATTGAAAGGAAGGCAGATGTAGAGACTATACATGATGGACATGTTTTGACTGCTTCCACTGATGGGCCCGTGCCTGTTCACTTAGATTCAGATGAGCCAAAGGCCGAATTTGATCTGATTGCTTTTATTCAGGAATTCGGGCCTTTTGATGAGAAAGATGATCCGGTTGAGATTATAGAGGACGAACAGAGTTCGACTACTTCCACTGATGAGTTCGTTCCTTTTGGTTTTGACTTGGACGATACCTCGCAGGACGACTCTGACTCCACTTCTTCCGATACTGATGAGTTCGTCCCATTTCACTTCGATATCAGCGAGACACCCAAGGTCGGACCTAGTCGTACTTCTTCCACTCACCAGTCTGTGCCTTCACACCCTAGGGCCCCTGAGGATCTTCACTTTGTCGACCCTGATCGGCTTCCGTCCACTGTGGACCTCGATGTCGACCTACACCACACTAGATCTATTCCTCAGCGGTCCCGCAAGAAGGTTCGCTTTCTACCTTCTTGATCACGTGTACATCCACCTCTATTGTATATCCGCTTTTGTTCATCTCTGTCTCTCCCGTATTGCTCATCCACACATTTTCGTGTTTGCCTTGCTTAGGACGTACTTTGTCCTAAGTATAGGGGGGTGGACGAGCCGAGTGTTCTTTCATCGTTCTGTTTCATCTCTCCTGTTGTTGCCTATACTTAAGGCTAGGGGGAGTGATGTGTATATCCTTTAATCTCTTCTTTCATCTGTGATATCTTTTCTTCTTTTCTTCTTTTCCTTTTCTATCTTCTCTTTGTATCGAAAAAGTACCGTCCCTTGGCGTCAGTTTTCTATACTTAGGACGTACTTTATCCTAAGTATAGGGGGGTGTGCACCCCGAGTTGGTTCTATTCTTTTCGATCCTCTCCATTGTCTCCTCTTCTTGTCTATACTTAGGGATATCTTACCCTAAGTATAGGGAGAGACAATCTGAGTACGATCTGTTCATTTCCACCCTTGACCCTCCCTGCTTTGTGTACAGTCTGCTATACTTAGGATTATTTGATCCTAAGTATAGGGGGGACGGTCAACTTCTCATTCTTTTGTTTATACATTCATTCATTCATTCCTTTATTTATTTATTCGTTAGATTTTCCTATACTCAGTATGAGTTATGTCTTCTCTTTTCCCTCTGATCTATGAGTACATAGCTCAAGCTAAGTATAGGGGGGTCGTATATACTACGTATATACTTTAGCCATAACTCGTACTTTCGTATTTTTCCTAATAAATATGGCTAATAATTCTTTAAAATTCATTAAAAACCTTAATAAAAAGATGTGATTATTCCTCAAATTCTTTTTGTATTTACTGATTAATAAATCAGGTGAAAATGTTTTTTGCAAAATGTTTGAAAAATAGTTTGAAAATCTTTGTGAAAAATCTTTTGAAAACTATTTTGAAAATGTTTTGTTATATGTTTTCAACCTTTGTAAAAATGTGTGGTTTGTAAAATTTATTTTCTTTGTGTGAAATAAAATGTTTGAAAAATGATTTGCAAATGGTTTGAAAAATGGTTGCAAAAATATTTTGACAAATCTATCCATACTGTTTGAAAAATCTTTGCAAAATGATTTTCAAAATGTGTGTACATGTTTGTAAAATTGTTTGTAAAAATTATTTTGGACTATAGTTTTCAAAAAAAATTCAAAAATATGTCTCAAATAAGTTTGAGGAATACATACATCACACCTAAAATTCATTATATATATGTATAGAATTGACCACTTACCTTGTAAATTCTTAAAATCCACTTCTTGTATATATAAGACGAATCCCCGTGTAAATATTTTAACCTAGTTTTCAGCCAAAAATCTTTTTGTTTTCAAAAAAAATCCCAAAAACATTTGCAAAATTAAAATCCAAAAAAAAAACATTTGAAAAATATTTTTGAAAAATACAAAAAAATACATATGCATCATCTTTTCAAAAATCCATAAAAAGCTCAAAATCTTTTAAAATTACATCACAAAAATATTTTCTGCATCACATTTGCATAGCATTAGCATTTTTCGGATTGAGTTTGATAGTTGAACGAGTCTCAGTAAAATCCGAAGATTGGAGCTTGATTGGACCTTAAAATCTACCTAATAACAGAAACCATATAGGAACTGGGTTTGATGTACTTCAGGTCTAGTTGACTTAATTCTTTGAGGATCATGCGACTTGGTTCAATGGATTCTTGACTGCCAAAATAGAGTATTTCGGAGCACACGCACGACTCTTGTTGATAATGACCTAACTTGGACACCTGTACCTTTCACATGTCTCAACTCAGTTGGAGTGGTGAAGGGATTGGATTTGCCGGTATGAGACGCACACAAGTGGAAACACTTGTTCTCCTCTAGGGAGGGAAGTGCACCCCAACCCGTCCAGTGATGAGGAAGTCTAAAGACAAGAGATTGTGGGTTGCAATAAAGCTTCAAAAGAGGGATAGTCTACTGGCTCAAGAGGAAAAACTCCTTATGTAAATGCTGTTGTAAATAGTATTTCAAAAAAAAAGAGAAAAAGAGACAGGCATGTACAAAAATAAAATGCCTGCAAAGTATGTACATATGTTGTAAAGTCAATAAGCAAGCTTGAGTTCTAAAGTCATATCATGTGAGTCTGCAGCTGGATGACTTGACTACAATGGTCTTGCATCCTAGGATAGGTAGCTACACTGGCTACCGTCCATTCTTCTCTTCACCCCCTCCTCTTGAGCTGGTTGCCACTTGAACTTAGAAGGGAATACCCCGCTCCTCGAGGATGGAGTTGTTGGATTGAAGAAGCATTGGGTTGTCATACTGGAGAAGTCAGTCTCTTTGTCATTCTAGTTGGGGAGAGCCACTATCACTTACACTGTACGAGTCAGAATCATAGTCGTAAGGGTTTGCGCATGAATTGAGATATTTCTGACCTGGCTATTGAGGAGACTTGGGCGGAGTTTCGGGATTCTCAGGGACTGTTGGATTTCAAATCCGGTTCTCGTTAAGGTTCCGCCCGCATTAAAATTCCAAAGGTCCTACTTAAGCTCCAAACTTTGATTTTGAGAAGACAAGTTTGACAATTAAATTTAGTCCATCTTTCTTCTTTTTCTTTTCTTTGTTTATCTTTTCTGTACTTATTGCATAAGTGTTTGCTAGGGACTAGCAAAGGCAAGTATAGAGGGTTGATGAATCTACGTTTCATCATCTTTATTCTATCATTTTGGCCTTAAAAACCCTAGTAAGTGCGTGTAAATAGTGTTAATTCAGGCATTTTAGCATCCATGCATCATTGTGTAAATAGTGTATAAAATGTGGTTTTTAAAGCCAAAATTATAGAATAAAGAAAAGAAAAGAAAAAGAATAAAATATTGTAAATATTTTATGACCCGAAACCCCGAGACCTAGCATCTCGATGACTAGGTCGACAAGGAATAAAGTAGGGGGAGATAAGGGCCGAAATACAACAAAAATACCCATGTTTTTATTTCATTCCTTATTCATTTTGGGACCTATTTTTTGTTCCACTTTTTATACTTCAAAAAAGAAACTTTGTACATGAAAGTTGTAGATAATTAAATAAATAAAAATACAAAATTGATTTCACTCAAAAATAATGTACAGATAAAAAGTTATGGTCTGAATAAAATTCCAGAATCCCAACTTCTGAGACCCGTATCTCCCAAATAAAAACCCCAAATGCGTCAAACTCACCTTTAATTGTATATAACTCAAAATAAGCTATTCAATGGCGGTGGTTTCGCTTTTGGTGGAGCTATGGTTTGAAAGTTGAGTTTTGGACCCCTATTGTATAATTGTATAAATTAAAATATTCAATTTATTATTTAATCATTATTTTATAATTTTATATTTTTATAATTTTGTAAATATTATTTATAATAAATATGTGTATTAAAATCAGAGTAAAAATACAAAAGAAAAATAAAATAAAATACTTGTATACAATATACATAGGTATAATACCTATTCCCATACCTATATTATTACTACTTTTATTTTATTAAGTATATAAAACATATTAGAAAAATAAAATAAAAATATATTTAAGTATATAAAAGTATTTTATAAATTTATAAAATAATAAATAAAAATAAATAAATTAAAAACACAAAATAAAAATAAAATATTCAAATATATAGATGTATATACCTAAAAAGGGTATAAAAGGTAAATTACATTTTTATACTTCCTAAAAATAATTAAAATTCATATAAAATAATTCATATAATAATAAATATTTTTTTAATAAATAACCAAATAATAATAAAATTAATTACTATTTTAAAATGATTTTATAAAATATTTTTTCAGACTTTTTCTTGGTTGGTCCACGTGGACCAACCAGGGGGGCTGGAGAGTTGACCTGCGGTCAACTCTCTGACCCCAGCCTGTTCCTCGTCTGAAGTGCGTTTTTGTCCGCATTTGCGGATTTTTCGAGGCCTCATCTTTCACCTTTTGGGGATGCAATCTTAATGACTTTTTATCCTTGTGCATCCACCATACACGCCCATGCATTGCTTTGGGGATTGAATCGAAGATTCGCCCGTGATCCCTCCTTGAATATCCTGCCATCACCATCTTTTCAAAATCTACCCCAAACCTTCATTCGACCTTGGAACCCCTTTTGACCTAGCTTCACTCCCGTTCTTGGCGTACTCGAGGTAGAGGAAGGTGACAGCTTCCTCCCTCTACCATTGGAGGCGGTGTTTGACGCGGGGAAGGGCGGCTTCCACCATCACCGGAGCACCGCTCATGGCGGTTTTATCTCGCAGTTTCCTCACTGCTTGAGGTCGTTTTCCCTTGCTTTTCTTCGTTTTTATTGTTGTTTTTAGCGTAGAATAGATTCTAGGTTCGTCTTTTGCTACTGTTTTACCCTTTAATCGCTCGATCATCCGTTAACATCCATCTATGATGTTCGCCGGGGCTGGTCTCCGATGAACTCCTCCGCCGCACTCCACTTAGCACCCCCTACATCCAATCCACCTCCAAGAGCTCCCTAGAGCTCCACATTTGGTGCTAACATCTTCCCTGCAGGAAACAACTAGAAAATACGTGTTTGCAGGGTTTTTCGAAGGTTGTGAGGGAGCCCAGGTGCCACGCGTCGTCGGACCTCCTCTGGTGGCGCCTGGCCATTTTGCGGAGCTTCTTCATTGAGGAATCACGTCTGGAGCGAGTAGAAACCATCGGCGGGCTTCCAGGCGCTCGGAGGGGAGAGCTGAATCAAACTCACCAAAGGGCAAGTTCATCGTGTTCTTCCAAGCATCTTCTAGGCCGTCGATTTCGGCCATGTTCATCGTAGAGCACAGGTAACGTCTGATCAAGTTCACCAGAGCCGTCAGATCGTCATCTGAGTTTTAATCTGGGCCGCAAGCATCGAAGGGGCATCGACGGTCTCGCTGAACGACACGTGTTTAAGTGGAGGGAACCACGCCGTTGGATCGCCCCAGGGTCTGGGTATTTTGCAATAATCGCCCAGCCAATTTTGTATTTATTTATTCGCTGCTAAAACATTCATATGCTGCTTTATACTTTTTGTAATATTTGCTAAAAGAACCCCGGACTTTCCAATTTTGCAGTCCCGTCCTTGCCAGCAAGGCGCACGTGCGCTTGGCTATTTTGCGTTCGAGACCTTGCAAATTTGAGCATTTCTAATTGGCCCAGAGAATTTTAATTCAGTTATAATTTTTGTGTGGAAATTGCATGCGAGCCCTGGATATTTTGCTTAATTATATTTATGCCCCTTGCCTGCATGTATTTTCTTGCTGTTGTTTCTATTTTTTGCATGCATCTATAAAACCCCAAAAAAATCCCCAAAAATTATCATAGGTCTCGGTTGCATAGTATTTTTATTTTTCATTTTTATTGCATTTTAATATTTATAAAAATTTAAAAACTCTCATTTTCAGCACTGTTTACATTATAAAATCCATAAAAAATATAAAAGCACCTCAGAAAATTCCCAAAAAAATATATTTTTTGTCTTTTAGTATCTTTTAGCTCCAGACCAAGAATCACTAAAAAATATAAAAGAAAACTTCTAAAAATTAGAAAATCCCAAAAACCTTCCTAAAAATATTAAAAATCCACAAAAAATCCTAAAAATACAATCTTTGTCTCTGAATTTTCCTTGTTCTATTATCTTTTACTGAAAATTAATTTGGAGAATTTTTGTTACTGTTTCCTATTTTATTTCTCCATTTTAGTTCCAGCCCTTTATTTGATTCACTGTTTTCTTGTATTTTTTACTTTAAAAAATACCAAAAAAATTTAAGAAAAATCTAGCAAAATCACAAAAACATTAGAAAAATATAAAAAGACCAAAAACATTTTATTTCCTGAATTTTACTTATTTTTAATTATTTTTATGAATACATTATCCTCCCTTTTTCTTACTTTGTATATATCTTTATTTAAAGAAAAAGAAAATATAAAAAATATAAAATATAAAAAGAAAAATATAAAATCAGAAAGTTAAAAATCAAAATACAAAAATATAACATTAAAAATTAAATAAAAATATATATAAAACTAAAAACCCACAAAAACATAGCATAGATAAACAAACATTCACATTCACACACTTGTGCATTCACTTGCCCCGTTCTACTTGTCTGCTCCCTGTGTTCGACCTCTACACATACTTGTACCTATAAACATCTTTGTTGTAGAGTTATAATAAATTTTAACTCCGCACCACTTTTCATTGCTTGATTTCTGTTGTGGGTTAATTGTTGTTCGAAGTTCGGTTTCTTGCGGGTCGCCTCAGCGACACTGTGATCCCGCCTTGTGTGGATTACTTTTGACCTGTGAAAAATCGTCTTCAACAGCAAGCTATTACAGATACTTTGTCAACGGATTTTCACGTATTGTTCGCCCTTTGACACGATTGACGCGGATGGGAGTCCCATTTATTTGGGACGATTCATGTGAGCAGGCCTTCCAGACACTGAAGGATAGATTGACTACAGCGCCTATTCTTGCTCTTCCTTCAGGCACTCAGGACTATGCAGTCTACACAGATGCATCTGGAGAAGGCCTAGGAGCAGTTTTGATGCAGAGAGGACAGGTGATTGCTTACGCATCACAACAGTTGAGGTTGCATGAGTGGAACTACCCTACACATGACTTGGAGTTGGCGACAGTTATCTTTGCCTTGAAGATCTGGCGCCACTATCTATATGGGATGATTTTCGAGATTTTCACGGATCACAAGAGCCTAAAATATATATTTGATCAAAAGGAGCTGAACATGAGGCAACGCAGATGGCTCGAGCTACTGAAGGATTATGATTGCACAATCTCTTACCACCCTGGTAAGGGAAACGTGATGGCTGATGCACTTAGCAGGAGAGCTCATGCAGATGGTACGGCAAAGTGGCTATACACGTGGGATATGCTTGCAGCTTTGACCGATTGGCATCCTCAGGAGAGCGCATCCATTTCTACCGTCATGCCTCCACGATACAACAGTCTTTGGGATCGTATTGTCGAAGGCCAGAAGACATATCCTTGGATCCGAGATAGATACATGTGTGCCATCAAAGACGAATTTGATGATTTTGTTGTGATGGAGTCTATTTATGGAAGGCAGGTCGGGTCGTTGTACCCGACGACGAGCAGCTCCGCAGAGACATACTTGATGAGGCATACAGTTCACGGTTATCTATCCATCCAGGCAGCATGAAGATGTACCGAGATCTGCGTCGACATTTCTGGTGGGATGGAATGAAGCGCGATGTGGCGCAACATGTCAGCAGATGCAAGACCTGTCAGATAGTCAAGGCTGAGCACAGGAGACCACCAGGATTACTACAGTCTCTCCCCATTCCCGAGTGGAAATGGGAGAGCATTTCTATGGATTTTGTCACAGGTCTGCCGAAGACACCGGGTGGCCATGATTCCATTTGGGTCATTGTTAATAGGTTGACCAAGTCAGCCCATTTCATACCTGTCAACACGACTTACAGTCCATCCAGATTGGACAAGCTATATGTGCAAAACGTCATCAGAGTACATGGTATACCACGAGAGGTGGTGTCTGACAGAGATTCGAGATTTACATCGTACTATTGGCATCAGTTCATGCCAGCACTACAGACAGAGCTGAAGATGAGTTCTGCATATCATCCACAGACAGATGGGCAGAGTGAGAGCACCATACAGACACTCGAGGATTTACTTCGCGTATGCACTTTGGAATGGAAAGGGTCCTAGAAGGACCATCTGCCATTGGTGGAATTCACGTACAACAGCAGCTATCATTCTAGTATCGGCATGGCACCATTCGAAGCCCTATACGGGCGGATATGCCTTACACCTCTCAGTTGGCATGAGGTAGGTGATCATGCTCTATTTCCGTAGATCTCTTGGAGGAGACTGCGAGAGCTGTTGATCTTGTGAGATGGAGGCTTCTGACGACACAAAGCCTCCAGAAGAGCTATGCAGACCGTCGAAGAAGAAATTTGGAATTTCAGGTAATCCAATTCATTCCTCTTCATCCACTCAATTATCACTTATATATGTTCAACCTAATCTCATACTTACGACATTCCTATAAATTATAGGTTGGAGATTGGGTGTTTCTCTGTGTATCTTCCATGGAGGGAATACAGAGATTCAGTGTTCGTGGCAAGCTGGCACCACGATATGTTGACCTTTCGAGATTCTTGCTCGTGTAGGGAAGGTGGCCTACCGAGTAGCCCTTCCTCCACATCTTTCCGGCATTCACGATGTATTTCATGTATCCAACCTGAGGAAGTATGTGCATGATCTTCGACACGTTATCAGTTACGAGAATCTCGACGTGGAACCAGACTTGACATATGAGGAGAGGCCGGTACAGATACTTGATAGTGCTGTGAAGAAGCTTCGCAGCAAAGAAATTCCATTGTCAAGGTGTTGTGGCACCGACACGGCATCAATGAGGCGACATGTGAAACCGAAGCCGACATGCAGGCACGATACCCGCAACTTTTCTGAGGTAATAATCAAAACAAGCTTTTGTAATTAGATATATATTCAAATATATGGCTTGTTTTTCTCTTTGAGGTTTTATGGGTTTAAAACCCTTTGAGGTTTTTAAGACCTTAAGAAATTCAAACAAGACACCTAATAACCTTAACTCGAGTCTCGAGGACGAGACTCCCTTTGAGGTTTTTATAATTGTAACATCCGGGTTCCAACTAAACTCGAACCCAACCCGATTAGGTCCCGATTGAACCAATAAAGTTGTTGATCAATGCCAAACAACCTAAATCGATCAATAGATCGTGAATCAAAAGTCGTTCAGGCGAAATCGACCAAAAATTGGTCGCTTCGTAATGCTCGCCACGAAAAAGCCGCGACGTAAAATCGGAAACCGCAAAACGAACCGAGACAGTCATTAGATCCGATTCAACGAAATAAGACCAATGGAATTGACCGTTTGTCAATCGGATGTCGTTTGATATTTTTAAATCACAAATTTTAATCTTAAACAAAAAAACTGTATCTGAAAAATTTCGGGTATTCAAAATCCGACCGAAAGTATATGAATATTATACTCTTTTTTATCGTCGTTTGGAGACAATCGAAACGTGATATTGTGCGTCAAAATCCGATACTCGAGGCGTGAATACAGTCGACATTAGTATGTCAAATAAAGAAAGTTTTAGTTATATATATATATATATATTAAAATAATTTAAAAAAATGTAGCAGACTGCTGGAAAATCCAGCAGCCTCCACACCTCTCCAATTCTTTTCCACTTGCCTACTTGTTTCCCCATGTGGCAACAAACAAGGGAATTACCTCCCTTATTAATAGCATCAAACTCCCCACTTTCTATATCTCCCAACCCCAACGTTAAAGATCCACCCCCTTTTTCTTTCTTTTTCTATTTCCTTCCGCCGAAAACACCACTCATTCTTCTTCCATTCTTTTCCTTCCAATTTCCCCACCGTTCTTTCTTCCCTTCATTCTTCTACTTCTATTTTTCTCCAACGAAAAGCTTATTTTCCTCCTTAAAATCTGAAAAGGAAGTTCGGATCCATTGTTCCAAGTAAGCACAGACCAACAACTGAACCTCGGCTGCACCTTTCAAGCCTTAGTAGCTGAAAAGGCTACTATCAAATCCCATTTACAGCTCAAGCCATTACATATTCCAGCAACTCCAGGGAATATCTCCTGCATGCAACACATCATCTTCAAATTTGAAGACCAAATAGGTACAATCCCCTCGCCTTTTGCTACCATGCATGTGCTGTTATACTATTTTTTTTTAAATATGCCTTATACCTCTCCTCTTTGATCTATAACTCATATTAAACATCTCAAATCCATGTTCCTGTTCAATTTGTAAACTCTCATATTTTTATTTTTCATATGATTTGAATCTATGCAGTTGTATCAGGATTTTGATTTCTTAAAGTTTAAAATACTGAAGAAACTGTATAATTCCCTTCCAGTCTTGTTCATATGATGTATATGTTTAAAATATTGGATATATTGTTGAATTAGTACTAAAATTTGCTTCCAGAGCACTGGTTTAGGCTAAACTCCTTATTATCCAAAAATCCAACTTCTAGTTTACACACAGAAATTCTACAATAATCATAAAGAATTTTAGCAGTAAAAAGTTGTAGTTAAATCGTTATGTGATGCTCAAATTTACTGGAATTGATAAAGATAATTTAGAAATAAAAATATCACTTACATGTCACGTTGTAAACATATGATTAGGAATTGAGTGTCATATTAGACTTAGTTTTGATCTAAGTTGCCACAAGATTGCATAACGGACAGGAATATTGAATACCATGTTCTAATGCAAAGATTATTTAAATCACTTCTGGATTACTACGTATAACACCAGCAATCTCTGCAAAAAAAAGAGAGTTAAAATTGAGATTTTATTTAAGCACATTTCATTTGTAAATTCTGAGCTTATACATAGATCAGTTGCCTAATCCTAAATTGCTCTAGGAGCAATGACACTTAATCATTATAAATGCTATATCATTCAGTGCTATCTGTCGGATGATAATTGGGTTACAAACGTTGAGCGCACCTACATACCGGCCATACTACTAGGAAAGTGAGAGATGAAATTTGAAAAGAAAAGATACTTGTTGATCAGAATATAGGTGTTGACCTTGACTTATATTAGTGAAAACATGATCTGCTAGATAATCATAATGTTTAAATATATGATATCCTTCTTGGAAGCTTTCATAATCTTGATGCCATGTTAATCCTATACTTCTTTCGTCATCACTAAGACCTATAGATATATTCTAGTAATATCTTAATCAAATTACTATAGGACCTTCTGCTTATATTAGTTTTATAAATCTCATTTCCAGAAAGCAGAGCCCCTATAAATTTTGGATGCAGTTAAGAATCAAATCAGGATTAGGATTAAATGCATGTGCTAAATCGAGATGTAAGTTTTTCACTCTACTCTAAAGGAAATGTTCTATTATGGCAATGATCAGAACCTCATGAGTCACATTATATCAAATTTGTAGATTATTGTGACTATATTCTATTCAACCTTGACATAATATGTAATATGGAGAGTCTCGGGTTCTTGCGTTCATACTCTAAGTTCTCCTCTAATCAGATTATTTTTTTTAGATAATATGAAGATTCAGTGATTATTTTCCAAGACATGGGGTTGATGTTGAGTCAGATCATTGGTTAATGAGAAATATGTGATGACACTTAATTATGCCGGTCAGGGTGACCCTTACACCTGATTGTGCGAGGGCGCGGTGACCCTCAACTGGGCAGAGGAAAGGAAGCCCAGTTAGGGCAGCGGCTGCCAAGTGCACGGGTCTACGATCCCAGTCCCTTTCACAGGTTTTTACGCGAGCTTGCAGTGTTTTTACGCCTCGTTGGGATCCCGACTTTAGACCAGTTCCACTGACCCTTTGTTTTAGGACACCCAGGCGGGGGATCCTCGGTTTTAGTTTTTCGTACGAGCTCGGTTGCCCGTTACCGGTCGAGCTGTTTTTTTTAGAGTGACTTTTCCAGAGAGTCTCTCTCACCTGTCTCAGTGGCGTAGTTTGGGAGTAGACCTATCCCTCTATTGGACCGCACTTCCAATTAGAAGGCGAGACGGAAAAGCCATTTGTAGACTATCTCACCGCTTGAGTTTTACTTTCGCCAACAAACTTGGCGATTCCACATCCAAATCATCCATATCTATATCTACATCAGCTAGAGCTACATCTGATACAGTTGAAGTTAAGATTTGGAAAAGTTACAATCAAAAGTTGGGTTGATAGGAAATGACTACCCATTGGACTTGAGAATCAAGTAAATCCGTTAACATTTCCAATCTCATCTTTCAAATCGTCAAATCCACAGATATGATATCTGGACAAATGATAATGTCGATATATATATATATATACTTACACTCCTACAATTATGAACATTTGATTACGACATAAATTTGTTATATATGAAAAATGTTGGAAAAATGGGTGCTACTGGGAGATACTCACAACAGGCTTGAAAACCTTTTTACTTACGCAAGTAGATGTAAACTTTACCTGTTCCTGCCTTTCTACTTGCTTACTTTTGAACCTATTAAATGACTGTTTATTTTTATAAATTTTGGGAGGGACCAGCAACCGCTGACGCCTCTTCTTTCCTAAACACGTTTTGGCAGGCAAAAAGCCAGTTGTTCAGTAGTTCTTGATGATTCCAGGCGATAGGGTTTACACTAGACGGTATGTTGTTTCTTTTGTCTCAGTTTTTGGTTCGGTTGATAATGTAATATGCTTCTTTTCTCTTCAGTCAGATTTTTGGGAACACTGTATGTACTGTCAGTCACTATACATGTTCTAAAATAAATGGAAGTTAATGAAATGAAATTTAGTCGCATTCGTCTCTATTAACTTTGTGGTTATGAATGTGAATGTGAATATCATATGTAGCTTCAGCGCGAAAAAATTCCCCATAAATTTATGCTTTTAATGCGATGTCAATAAATGGAATATTACGAAATGTGTTGTAAACAGGTACCCGGATCCTAAGAGGTTCACTTTTTATTTTCGAGATACGGTTTTGTTTTGGAGTTAAGATTAAATTTTGTGATTTAAAAATATCAAACGACCTCCGATTGACGAACGGTCAATTCCGTTTGTCTTATTTCCTCGAATCAGATCTAATAACGGTCTTGATTCGTTTTGCGGTTTCCGATTTTGCGTCGCGGCTTTTCGCGGTGCGCATTACGAAGCGACCGATTTTTGTTCGATTTTGCTCGAACGACTTTTGATTTACGATCTATTGATCAATTTAGATTGTTTGGCATTGACCAACAACTTTATTGGTTTAATCGGGCCCTAATCGGGTTGGGTTCGAGTTTAGTTGGAACCAGGATGTTACAACGAGGCTACAAAGCAACCATCTCCTCTTCCATGGCAAGTCGCCAACTACTATCCTGTATTGCCTCCTGATATGTTCGTGGTATAGTAATAGCTGAGAGGCTGATGAATCTACGTTTCATCATCTTTACTCTATCATTTTGTCCTTAAAAACCCTAGTAAATGCGTGTAAATAGCATTAATTCATGCATTTTAGCATTCATGCATATGCGTGCGAAAAGTGTACAAAATACTGTTTTTAAAGCTAAAATTATAGAATAAAGAAAAGAAAAGAAAAATAATAAAATATTGTAAATATTTTATGACCCGAAACCCCGAGACCTAGGCATCTCGATGACTAGGTCGACAAAGAATAAACTAGGGAGAGATAAGGGCCAAAATACAATAAAAATACCTTTTATTTTATTCATTCTTTATTCATCTTGGGACCTATTTTTTGTTCCACTTTTTATACCTCAAATAAAGAAACTTTGTACATGAAAGTTGTAGATAATTAAATAAAGAAAAATATAAAATTAATTTCACTCAAAAATAATGTACAGATGAAAAATTATGGTCTGAATAAGAATCCAGAATCCAACTTCCCAGACCTGTATCTTGCAAATAAAAACTCCAAATGCATCAAACTCACCTTTAATTGTATATAATTTAAAATAAGCTATTTAATGGCGGTGGTTTTGCATTCGGCGGAGCTACGGTTTGAAAGTTGAGTTTTGGACCCCTATTGTATACTTGTGCAGATTAAAATATTCACTTTAATATTTATTCATTATTTTTATAATTTTATATTTTTATAATTATGTAAATATTATTTATAATAATTATGTGCATTAAAATCAGAATAAAAACCTAAATAAAATACAAAATAAAAATACTTGTATATAATATACATAGGTATAATACCTAAATACATACATATATTATTAATACTTTTATTTTATTAAGTGTACAAAATATATCAGAAAAATAAAATAAAAATATATTTAAGTAAATAAAAATATTCTATAAATTTATAACATAATAAACAAAAATAAATAAATTAAATATACAAAATAAAAATAAAATTTTGAAATATATAGATATAGATACCTATAAGGGGTATAAATGGTAACTTGTAATTATTAATCTCGAAAAAATAAATAAAAATCACTATAAAATAATTTATAAAATAATAAACATTTTTTATTTTATAACCAAAATTTAATTAATTTATTTTATATTTTTAAATTAATTTACAAATCTTTTTTCCAATGTTTTTTCTGGTTGGTCCACGTGGACCAACCAGATTTCTCCCTTGGTTGACCTCGGTCAACTCTCTGATCGAGGTATGGCATGTGTCAGATCTGCGTTCTTGGCTACTTTCGACCTTTTTTCGAGGCTATTCCTTTCATCGTTTGGCTTCGATTTCTTCACGACTTATCATCCCCAGTAACCCATGATACACGCCCAGGGCTTATATTGGTCTTTGGACCCTCGATTCGCTCGATAATCTTCGATCTTTGAGCCTCGATAGCCACTCTTTCAAAAACCGCCCACCACCTTCCTTCTTCCCTTGAACCCTCTTTTGACCAAGCCCTGCCCCTCCGACCGAGTGGCGCGGCATTAGGCGAGGTCGAGGATGGTCTCCACCCCATCTCCGGCGTATGCCGTGAGGTACCCATCTCATGTGTTAAAACCTTCGAGGTCTGCATTTTACTTTATTTTTCTTGCACATTTTTGTTCCCAGTAGCTGTAGCTTCCATTTCTACCTTCCATTTCTCCTGAAATTGACCATTTCCCATCCGCAACCACCTTACCGGAGCTTGCTCCGGCAAGCACCTCTGTCGCATTCCGCCGCCGCTTTTGCCACCAGGAGGGTCGTGGCAGTTTGCCCACGACCCCCCTTGACTTTATATGTTTGCAGGCCGAGCATCCAAAGACGCCTGGAGCAATTTCGAGGGCGCGACGGAGGTCCTTGGAGGCGGCCGTGCTCCTCCACCTCCGCCGGCGTACTCCGGTGACCGCCGCCCCATTTTGAAGCCCCAGGCGAGTAGAGAACCCCTGCAGGAGCTTCCGCGACGATTTTGGAGATCTACGTGTGCCGGAGGAGGGAGATCGGCGGCCGGGAAGCTCGCCTCCGCCGACCATCATCCCTGTTCTTCCCGATCGTCCCTCCGTCGTTGGATGCCAGTCGCGGCGTAGCTCTTCTTCCTGTCGTTCGATCGATCCTTCTGTCGACCGTCGATCATCCAAGACCCATCTAATCTTGGTTGTGGATTTTGAAGCGGTATCGTGTCGTGTGGAGACGACACGTGTCTTAAGTGGCGCAACATCCGCCGTCCATCAGTGCCCGAGCTTGGGTATTTTGTAAACACGACCCGACAATTTTTGTGTTTATTATTTAACCTCAAAACTTTCATTGGTAGCTTTATATGTTTTTGAGAACTTGCACTTAGCCCCCTCCATTTTGTAATATTATGTTTGGGTCCCTGCCAGGTCACGTGCTTCACGCATGTGACTTGGCAATTTTGCAGGAGACCCCAGGGGTTTTGCCATATTTACTTTTAGTCCAAAACTTTTAAATAGCAGTTAAATATTTCTGGTTATTTTGCGTCTTTGCCCCTGTAGTTTACATATATTGTGTTTGGGTACATGCAAGCGCACGTGCTTGTCGCGTGCGGCTTGGTGATTTTGCAACATTAACCCTTGTTGCTTTTGGGTATTTAGAGTTGATCCAGAAAGTATTCGAATCAGTTGAATAGTTTTGGGAAATTTACACGCAAGCCCCTGAGTTTCTTTCTATTTACAAATATACCCCTGGCTTGAGTGGAATTTCTTGCTGTTGTTTCTATTTAATTCATGCATTCCTAAATTGCTAAAAAATCCACAAAAATTTTCATAGGTTCCTGTTGCATTCTAGTATCACGCCATATTTTTATTTTTCATTTTTATTGCATTTTAATATTTATAAAAATTCAAAAACACTCATTTTCAGCACTGTTTGCATCATAAATCCATAAAAATTATAAAAATACCTCAGACAATTCCCAAAAAAATGTATTTTGCCTATTTTAGTGTCTTTTAACTCCAGTCCAAAAATCACTAAAAAATACAAAAGAAAACTCCTAAAAATTAGAAAACTCTAAAAAACTTAAAAAAAATTTAAAAATTCCAGAAAAATCCTAAAAATATAATCTTTGTATCTGAATTTTCCTAGTTTTATTATCTTTTATTTAAAATTAATTTGGAAATTTTTGTGACCGATTTCTATTTTATTTCTCCATTTTAGTTTCAGCTTTTTATTTCATTCACCGTTTTCAGTATTTTTGACTTTAAAAATACTAAAAAATTTAGAAAAAATCTAGAAAAATCATAAAAACATTAGAAAAATATAAAAAACTTAAAAGCATTTTATTTCCTGATTTTTCCTTATTTTTACCTATTTTTATTATCTACCTCTTTCTTACTTTGTATATATCTTCTAATTTAAAAAAAAAAAGAAAAGAAGAAATATAAAAAAATATAAAATATAAAAAGAAAATATAAAATCAGTAAATTAAAAATCAAAATATAAAAATATAAAATTAAAAATTAAAAAAATATAAAATTAAAAACCCACAAAAAATAGCATAGATAGACAAATATTCGCATTCACACTTTGTGCATTTTGCCCCGATCTACCTGTCTGCTCCCTGTGTTCGACCTCTACACATACTTGCACCTATACACATCTTGTTGTAGAGTTATAATAAATTTTAACTCCACACCACTTTTCATTTCTTGATTTCTGTTGTAGGTTAATTGTTGTTTGAACTGTGGATTTCGTGTGGTCGATTCAGCGACTGAGTTACCGCCTTGTGTGGAACTCAAGATCACCGATTTTCGCGTTCAACAGAGGCCAATAACAAACTTCTTGTATTCTTCTAAAAGATGGTCCAAGGAAACATGCGCAGCTAGAGGGTACGTAGTACAGTTGCGACGGGGCTTCCTCAAGGCAATAGATACATCGAGGTCATCGTCCTCTTTGTTCTCTGCTATCATATTCTCTTGTGTAGTATCCTGTGGGTCAAACATAACACCAGTTCCATCAGTAGAAATAATGTGTTCACTACATACCTGGGGTGTGCTGGATGACTGGGAAGGCGCAGGAACAAAGGAGCGAGTAGAGGACCTACGAATGTAAAAACGAGGTAGGAACTGAGTCATGGTAGACGGAGGTGGAGGAGGTGGTGGAGGAGGTGGAGGTGAGTGAGACTCAACACGAGGACTTGTTAGTGGAGATATTAGAGGTGGAGGAACGACGATATCCTCACCAGAGCCAGCATTAGACAACCTGTCACCTGTAGGAGAAAACTACATAATAGGCTCAAAAAATGTGACATCAGCACTCACATAATATTTTCTCCCAACAGGATTAAAACACATATACCCTTTTTGGGTACGAGAATAGCCAACGAACGCACATTTGACAGCTCTAGGAGAGAGCTTGTCACAACCAGGAGTAAAATTGTGGACAAAATCCACAGATCCAAAGACTCTGGGGGTGAGTGAGAATAAGTCCTTCTCGGGAAACGCAATCAAGAAAGGAACTTTTTCTCCAAGCATAGTAGATGGCATGTGATTTACCAAGTAACATGCAGTAAGAACCGCATCACCCCAGAAAGAATGAGGAGCTCAACTCTGAATCAAAAGAGTCCTTGTGACATCCAAAAGATGATGGTGTTTGCGTTCAGCAATACCGTTCTGCTGCGAAGTGTAAGCACATGAAGTTTGATGAACAACACCAATAGATCTGAGGAAGTATGATAACTGTAAAATAGAAAACTCCAAGGCATTGTCAGTATGTATAAATTTTACATTAGCAGAAAATATGTTTTTAATCTTATTAAGGACAAATTTGACAACAGGACCAGCTTCAGACTTGTTCTTAATTAGAAATACCAAGATAATCTAGAAAATCATCTAGAACGACCATATAAAATCGATGTCCTTGATGATCAGGAACACGACTAGGACCTCAGATATGAAAGTGAACCAACTCAAATAACTGACCACTGTGACGGCTCCGATGACTCAGAAAAGAGGAACGATAGTGCTTCCCAAGCTGACACGCCCCACACTCCAAGCTAGTACGAGTAGAGATTTGCGGGAGGACATGACACATCTTCTGCAGAGGAAGGTGCCCAAAGCGAAGATGCCATAAAAACGGGGAGATAGATCCAGAAGGGACAGTAGCAACCCCTGCACAAGGAGGCTGAACAAGTCTGTAAAGTCCACTCTGCTCACGGCCACATCTAATCACCCTGCCCGTGAGTATGTCCTGAAACACAAGAGAAGAGGTGTCAAATATGACACATCAATGTAAATCTTTTGTAATCTGACTAATAGACAAAAGATTCATCTGAAACGCTGGAGCATGTAAGACATTTTGCAGCCGCATCGAGGGAGCTAGAACAAACTCCCCATGTCCAACAATGGGTAGATGAACCCCATTAGCAATCACCACCGATCTACCCGGAGGGATAGACATGTAAGAGGTAAAATGTGCTTGATCGCCACACATATGATGAGATTCTCCAGAGTCCATGACCCAATCAGACAAATCCGACCGCTGCTATTGGTAAGGGCATAAGCAATACCTGACAAGCTCGAAGAGGCTCTAAAAATATATGCAATATCTGAAGAACATGTGGGCGAAGTAGTAGGAGTAGTCATCAACTCTCGCAGCTTGGAAACAATATCATCAAAGCGTGCATCATGAAACGGATCAGGTGTAGAAGTAGGCTCGGTCTGCTCAGCAACTCAGGCAGAGGCCGGATATCCATGCTTCTGATGGCATGTCTCCTCAGAATGACCAGGATGGTGGCAATGTGAACATGGACCTCGCTGACGACCTGCTCCTTAACCATGTGGTCCTCGACCACGGAACCGCGAAATATTCCCTCTTCCATGAGAGGCTGTCATAGCAGGAGTCTGAGCCACAGTAGTAGAGGATGTAGTAATTATGCTCAGCCTCTTGTAAACCTCCTCCATCGAAGGTATCGTCACTCTAATAAGAAGTTGAGTACGTGTTACATCGTACTCAGAGTCTAGAGATGACAAAAATGCTCCTGTCATAGTTGCATTCTTAGACGCTTTTTGTTGCTTAGAGCTCGTAGTAATAGGCATGAAGCTATGCATATGCCAAACATACCTCTAAGATGCGAGAAATGTGCATGAAGAGGTCGACCATTCTGCTTGGTCAAAAAATATCAAACTGCCAACTGTAAAATTTTGCTCTCATTTTTCGCCTGCCCATACGTGGCTGCTAAGATATCCCACATAGCCTTTGTTGTGGGTTGATTGACAATATCATTGGCAATCTTCGTAGTGAGTGTCCTGGAGAGCCAAATACGAGCATAAGCATCATTTGCTTCCAAGAAGCATTAGCCCCAGTCTTGTCCTCATGCTCTGGATCCGTCAGAATGTACTCCTTGTTATGGCACTGCATCAGGGTATGAAACTGCATAGACCACATCTCGTAGTTGGTCTCATCCATCTTCACGATAGGAGCCGGGCCCTTGAAGGCACCAGACGCAAAAACATCACCCTTGTTCTTTGACATGGTAGCAAGAACGCCAAAATCCAGAACAAAACTGAGGAGTAGACCATTATAAATGAGTCTACACAATCACATATAGAGGATTGGTTGTGTTAGAGTTATTATATTTACATTTATGTTTGTAACCCTTCGGGTTTCGTAACCCCTCATGATCCTTCGAGGTGTTACATCTCATTTTGTCTCTCTTCTCAACATGGTATCAAAGAGACGATCCGAAGCCTAATGCCCTAAATCTGTCGCCACCACCAACCCTCTCTCAGCCGACAAGGAGAGAGGGTTGGACCTCCTGCATCACTCGTGGATTCGATGGTCCTGCGTAAGGCAGTCCGAGTCCCCAGCAGCACCAATTGTCACCTCCAGCGGCACCTAAAGCGCCGCCCGAGGCTCCAGCAGCTCCACCCGCACCTCCTGCGTCGTCGGCACCGCCTGGAACCCTACCCCCCTCTCCAACAGCCCCTGCTTCACCACGACTTGTTTCTTCCAACTTTTTCCTCCCAACTTGATGTTCCATACTCTTTATTCTATCAAGTATGGGAGAAAGGGGGAGTCAGAGATGATTCTTCAGGACGTATGTTGCCCTACCACGACTGACAGACCAACACTCCAGACTACTTCTCAGATCATCCATCTTCACCGAGCATCAACTTCTTCATCGGGGCGTATACTTCTTCCTTTACGAACCGACTACTACTCCGCACTGGACTTTTTCTACAGCGATTCTTCTCTAGGCATAACAGAGATATGTTCCGGTGACCCGCAGGCACGACAGAGATACGTTCCAATGACCTGATATTGCAGCGACTCTACAGGCATGATAGAGATACGTCCTGGTGACCTGAAAGCCGCAGACCCGTCCTCGCGTGAGGTCTTCTATCAACAACGGACATATGTTTTTATGATGCATCATGTGAAGATGTGGTGTATACTTTTTCTTTTTGTTACAAGCTGCATCTTTCTCAGCTCTAGCTTGAAGGGGAGTATTAGAGTTATTATATTTACATTTATGTTTGTAACCCTTCGGGTTCCGTAACCCCTCATGACCCTCCGGGTTGTTACATCTCATTCGCCTCTCTTCTTAATAGGTTGTATTTGTAGACTCATACAACCATCCTCATCTCCTATTATTGTAAGCTAGGTCGTACAAGCGCAAAGGGTAGCGACGCACATAGATGCACACAGATGCACTAAAGATGCACGTCAAATGCACAAATGTGCACGCAGATGCGCGCAGGATGCACGCAGATGTGCGCCGGTGCGCAGATGCGCATTGGTACGCTGATGTGCACGCAGACGTGTGCGCTGGTGTGCGAGGCGCAAGGCGCTAGTGCGTGCGGTACGAGGCGCTGGTGTAGGGCACGACACGCGGGGAGAGGTACAGGGCGTGACAAGCGGGGAGAGGTGCGCAGGCACGATGGCGCACGAGGAGGTGGGCGGAAAGGCGGGTAGAGTTAGGGTTAGGGTGGGATACAGGAACCCCAGTCTAGGACCGTTGCTCTGATACCATGTTGGGAAAACTGAAATGACTTGTTTATTCATAAGACCCCACGGCTCTCTTAATATCAAGAGAGGTACATAAAGAAAATAACATAAGAAATAACATCAAAGATGTACAATAATCTCAACAAAATAATATGAGAATCAACTAAGAAAACTTTGTTAATTTTAAAATGATTCAAAAAATACCTATATTGTAGAGCTTAACCAAGATAATGTTTACGATTGTTTGGTTACAAATATGGTGAACTAAAATCTTTGGCATAGTATTAAACTTAAAACTAAGCATTTAATTAACTTAATCAAGAATAACAATTAAAGGACTTCCTATTACTAATCAACTCTCAGATATCTTGCGATGCTTGTTCTTTGAGAAACAAAACAAAAGATCTTTCAAAAGCAAAACTCTATTTTCCAAAACTATACCCTGTAAAGACTTAAATTTAGAATTTCTAGTGTGGAAAGCTTAAGAGGTTATAGGTATTAACTCTTGATGGTAAATGACTACTCTAGATTTACTTAGATCATCTAAGTAGAATCAAAAGATCAAACTATGAAATCCCTTGCAAACTTTTTGAAACTAGTACAGATAGATTAGAACATTGAAATCCCTGAAAACCCCATATATTATGGAGGAGAATTCGAAAATGAAAATTTTTCTAAGTTTCACAAGAAAAATAGATTAAAACATGAATATTCAGATTCAAGAGAACCTTAACAAAAAAGAGTAGTAGACATAAAGATTTGGAAAATAATGTGTAAAAATCTTATTAATTGAATCATGTTTACCAATATATTTTTTGGGTTGAAGCTACCACTATAACATGCTAAGAACTTAATGGAGTAGTCATTTTATTGTGAAAGATATTGAGAATAAATAGAATGATTTATTCAAGAGGTAGGTATTATCTTATATAGTGTGAAAACTTAGATCCCAAAACGTAATCATAACATAATAGACCTAAAGGGTTACATGACCCAATAAAATAAGAAGAAAAACAAACTAGCTTCAACATTCTCCCTCAAGTTGGAACATGTCTATCGATCATGCCCAGCGTGAAAATCAATCAGGATATACGCTTCTTTGGCAAGGCCTTCGTGGATATACATGCAAGTTGAAGGTCTATGGAGATATATGGAGTAGTGATCTTCCCTCTTCGTATTGATTTCGAATGAAATGGCAATCAACCTCAATGTGCTTACTTCGCTCATGAAAGACAAGTTTGGTGGCAATGTATGTAGCAAATTTGTTGTCACAATATAATGGAATAGGGATAGCAGCAGGAAGTCCAAACTCCTGTCTAAATGTGACTAACTAGGTAATCTCACAAGTGGATTGAGCCATTGCCATGTATTTAACCTCTGCACTCACTAGATATAACGGTCTCCTTCTTGATCCACTAAGTAGCAAGGTTTTATCCAACAAACATGGCATAACATGTAGTAGATTGTTTGTCCTGAAGAGAACTAGCATAATCCACACTGCATAGGAAGTGATGTCAATAAGGTTGCTGGCCCCACAGAAGAGGCTTCTCCCTGGAGATACCTTCATGTATCGAAGGATTAGGAAAATATCCTGCAAATGACTGTAGTGAGGTCTCTTCATATACTGGTTGGCTTTGCTTACAACTTACAACAATACTATGCTTCTATACCATGTAGTATCCTCAAACTAAGAATCGATAGATATAGCATGTTTCTGCAACTCCGTTGAGATGCCAGATGGTTTGCACCCAAGTACGCCAGCCATTCTAAGAATATCCAAACAATAGTTCTTCGTAATTGGTTTTTAGACATGATTAATCATACTTTAATCATGATCGATCAAATCTTGATCGACCGTTCTGTGATCATAATCGATCATTTTTCAAATTACAGGTCAACGGTCACAAAATGAACGATCACCTTGTGTGAATGGTCGATCACCAATGATCTATTCAGCCCTTTTACATGATAGATGATTTCTTGATTTTTGGAAATCAGAACGTTTGGACTTCATTTTTTTTACACCGACTCTTTTGGACCCAACCCTATATAAAGGATCCTATGGCTCATTATTTGAGGCACATAAACAAGAGAAATATCTTCTACTTCATAAGAAAAGTGCATGATTCTTGTGTGATATTTGAGTTCTTTTAGTGTTTATGTGCTCTCAAGCTCTCTTCAATCCAAAGTTTTCTAGATATTGAAGTTGTTTGTGCTCTCTGTGCTCAATTCCAATCATTCGAGCAGATTCTGCCCTGAAAATTTGTAAGCTTGTGAATTTAAGTTTTATTTCTAAACTATTTTTCTATTCAGTATATTGTATACATGTATCCAAGTTGTGGATTCATTTGTATGTGAGAGATAATCTTTCTTTGGAAGTTATCTAGGGAATGGTACATGTCATACAATAGGTTGTGCTACACTTAGTTTAATATAACGTTGGGATAGTGGAAACAAGCTTCATTGAGAGAGAGAATGGGAAATCCTAGGATATGATTGTGGGTCGTGATTTTCACCCATTTGGTTTTCCATGTAAAAATCATTGGACATTGTGGTTTGAATTTCTCTACTTCTATGTATGTGGCTTGTGAATATTTTTAATTAGATATCGCTATTGGGATAATTGTATATTGCATAATTCAACCCCCCTCTTATGTTGAACTCTCATTTGATATCAGAGCAGGTTCAAGTTTTGTAGGTGTAACAACCTAATTACAGGTCCTAGATAGCACAAGGAAATGTATACATCAACTCGAGCACATCTGCCCACTCCATCACAAAACAACCTTACTTCGATGCTACCTGTGGAGAAAAGAAGAGAAGAATATTGTGTGTTTATTCTGTGAGGTCTAGGGGTCCTTATATAGGACTAAACCTTAGGGTGCACAGAGGAGAACTTACATAAATACCCTTGTGGGGTTACATAGGGAAACAATACATAAGGAAACAGTGATACATAAGGAAACATTGCATAAGGAAACAGAGACAAATAAAGAAACAATAATATACGGTAATCTCTAACATATACGGTAATCTCTAACACTCCCCCTCAAGTTGGAGCATATTCATCAATCATGCCCAACTTGGAAGTTATCCAGGAAAACCGCTTCTTAGTCATTGCCTTGGTAAAAATATCAGCAAGTTGAAGATCTGTTGGAATGTGCGGCGTGGTTATCTTCCCTCCTCGTACAGCATCTCTGATAAAGTGACAATCAATCTCAATATGTTTTGTTCTCTCATGGAACACATGATTGGTAACAATGTAGACAGCTGATTTGTTGTCATAGTACAAGGGAATATGAGTGGATGTAGCAGCATTTAGTTCTTGTAGAAAAGTGAGCAGCCACGTGATCTCACATGTAGCCTGAGCCATTGCTCTATATTCAGCTTCAGCACTAGATCTTGAAACAACTGCTTGTTTCTTGCTCCTCCAACTAACCAGGTTTCCTCCTACCATCGTGGCATATCCAGTTGTAGATTGACGGTCTTCATGAGAGCTTGCATAATCGGCGTCAGCATATACAGTGAGATTTGTGTGACCATTTGCCCCATAGAAGATTCCTTGTCCTGGCGAGTCTTTTAGGTAGCGAAGGATTTGAAGAACATCTTGCCAATGGCTGTAGCATGGTTTCTCCATATATTGGCTGGCTCTGCTTACAACATATGATATATCAGGTCTAGTAACTGTAAGATATAGAAGTTTGCCAACCAGGCTCCTATATCATGCAGTGTCTTCAAAGAGAGGATCATTGGATGCAGAGTGTTTTCTAGGCTCTGCTGGAATTCCTGAGGGTTTGCACCCAAGTAGTCCTGCCTCAGTTAGTATATCAAGGCAATATTTCCTCTGCAACATATGTAAACCTTTCTTAGTACGTAGAGCTTCTATGCCTAGAAAATAGCGAAGTTGTCCAAGATCCTTGGTGATGAACACTTTTTGCAAGAAAGCCTTGGTTTCTAGTATCCCTTGGTCATCATCTCCAGTAATAATCATATCATCTACATATACAACAAGAATTACATGAACCAGTCTGCCGTCTACTGACAAAAATCGAATAGTCAGACGTAGTCCTCTGTAAGCCCATGGTGCCAATTTCTGTACTCAGTCTATCAAACCAAGCTCTTGGACTTTGCTTTAGTCCGTAGATGGCTTTGTGAAGTCGGCATACATACTCCCCCTCGACTTCGTAACCTGGGGGTTGTATCATGTAGACTTCTTCGTCAAGCTCTCCATATAGAAATGCATTCTTGACATCTAACTGAAACATAGGCCACCCTTTGTTCACATCCACAGAGATGATAGTTCGTATGGATCCCACTCTAGACACAGGGGAGAATGTTTCGAAGTAGTCTACCCCGTATGTTTGAGTAAAGCCATTTGCTACAAGTCTTGTCTTTAAAAGAACAATAGAACCGTCAGGGGACTGCTTTGTAGTGAAGATCCAGCGACATGCAACTGGTTTACATCTAAGAGGGCATTTAAAAAGGTTCCATATTTTTCTAGGCTGTAATGCTTCCATTTCTTCATTCATTGTCATTCTCCATCCCTCATATTGTAGTGCACTATGATGATCTTTGGGAACAGAAATAACCATTATAGCATCTGCATATCTTTTGTCAGAGCAAGATAACCCATTAGTAGAGGTTAAATGAGATATTGGATGAAGTGTGCATTGCCTCTTTGTTCTGCGTAGAGCGATCGGAAGCTCCTGAGGACTATCCGGGGTAGTATTGGTGGGAGCACTCGAGGATGGCACAGTTTCCTGCAACAGTGGAATAGGTAAAGGAACATGAACAGGATTAGACACGGCTCTTCTTTTATACACAATTGGTGGAGGAGGAAACTGAAGAGGAATATCAGACACTGTCTGAGTAAAGAAGTTGTTTTGTTCAAAAAATGTGACATCAAGAGAAACGTAATAACGATGTCATGTAGGATCATAACATATGTATCCTTTTTGAGTTTGAGAATACCCTAGAAAAACACATTTCATAGCGCGAGCAGATAATTTGTCAGTGGTATGGAAATTATGGACAAAGGTTGTGCATCCAAAAATTCGTAGGGGCAGAGGGAAAGGTTTCTCCTTGGGATATAGCAAGTTGAAAGGAGTGGAGCTATGTAGAGAAGCAGAGGGGACCCTGTTTATAAGATGAACAACAGTAAGAATAGCATTGCCCCAATATATCTTGGGAACATTCATATGGGTGAGTAAGGATCGAGCAATATCAAGGTGTCTTAGTTTTCTTTCAGAAACTCCATTTTGTTGGGATGTATATGGGCAAAAAGTTTGATGTATGGTACCCTGGGAGGCAAAAAAGATTGTCAAGTCATTCTGAGTAAATTCCAGAGCATTATCAGAACGAAAGATTTTAATAGTAGTGGAGAAAAAATTTTTGACATAATGAAAGAAGTTCTTGACAACGATATTAACTTCTGAACGTTCTTTTAACAAGAAAACCCAAGATAAGCGACTGTAGTCATCCACAAAAATAGCAAAGTACTTATAACCACTAATAGTTCGGACCGGACAGGGTCCCCAAACATCACAATGAATTAGGAAGAAAGGAGTAGTGCGACGAGGCTCAGTTCTGGCAGGAAAGGAAACTCTATGATGTTTTCCAAACTGACATGCTTCACACTCAAAGGGTTTTAGCATAGATAGTTCAGGGAACATCATAGAGAGAGCTTTGGCAGAAGGATGACCCAGACGAAGATGCCATAGAAGGGGATCTTGAGAGATGGAGGTAGTACCAGCAAAGTTGGAAGTAGACGGGATGTTGAGGTAATATAGGCCATTTCTCTCATGTCCCCCACCAAAAATCTGCCTCGTCCGGATGTCCTGAAAATAGCAGCAGAATTCATCAAAAATAACACGACAATGTAGCTCACAACATTGCTTCTGAACAGATAAAAGACTGAGTGAGAAAACAGGAGCACAATGCACATCTGTCAGTCGAAGTTTGTTGGAGAAGTCAATAGTTCCATCAGTAGTAATGGGAGAATGATCCCTATTGGCAACACGAACGCTCTTTACAGTGGTAGAGGGTTGAGATGAGGTGAGTAGACTTGCATCTCCCGTTAGATGAGTGGAAGCACCAGAATCAATAATCCAAGCATGTTTGGTAACAGAGACTGAGTTGGCTATTGTACCTGAGGTATTGGCAAGGCTAGCAGTAGTTGCAGATGCGGTCGTGTCTTTGGTTGAGGAAGCCGAATCATTAAGAAGTTGCTGCAGACGAGTATATTCAGAAGCAGTGAATGGAGTCTGTTGTCCATCTGTACTCTGAGTAGTTGTATCGTTGTTCGTATCATGTGATTCGTCGTCATAAGTGTTATGAGCACTTGGTTGCTTGCCAAATCTTGGTCAGCACCGCTCAGAAGGATGATTCATACGACCACAGTGTACGCATGCAGGATAACGACCAGTAGAGGAATCACGACCAGACCTCATCCAAGGTCACGTCCACGACCTGAGTCACGTCCGTGGCCATGACCTCGGCCTCCAGGATAAGGATGTCGTCCTCTGTACCCAAATGAATAGTGGGTTGTTGTCTCTGTAGAAGAATGAACCAGAGAATTTTGAACTGGAGCCTCCAGTTCCTGTAGTCGACCGAATATGGTTTCGATCGTAGGTAATTTATCTGGCATAAGAAATTGATCTTTTGCAATTTTGTACTTCGGGTGAAGCCCTGAGAGGAACCTGTAGACCTGCCACTCAGCACATTCGCCTATTTGTTTATCACAGCATGCAGGTTGAAAGATAAGAAGTTCTTCAAACAGGCTTGTAAAGTATCCGGTAGTATTCCGTTAGACTGGTCTCTTCTTGATTACTAGACCAAATTCTTGTGTATGTATCAGAAAGACGAGACTTGGTTGTTTTCTGGGAATATGTGTGCTCAAGATTTTCCCACATGGCTTTAGCAGTATCTTTATATAAGAGATTTGCAGCAATATTTGGATCTACACTATTTGTCATCCAAGTAATTACCTGGCAATTGTCGACAAACCAGGCTTCATAATCTGCATCAGTGGTAGCAGGAGAAGTCTTCGTGAGGATGGCACTCTTTCATTGGCCACCAATAAATATCTTGAAGGATCAAGACCATAGAACATAGTTTTTGGAGCCTTTCAACTTGATAGATGTGCCTTGTACCATCAAAGAAGAAGGAGGATACATAGGCTTGGTCTCGGTGGACGTCATGATAGCGTCTAGGTCAAGAAAAAAGTAACCTAGATGAAGTTGTAGTTGATCCGTAGAACCGCCTTAGTTGCACATTTTTTGAGAGTTGTGGAGGCTCAACACCCTAAACCGAAGTCGAACAAGGGGCCTAAGGCGGCAGCGGCAGAAGCCTAGGGCCATAGAAAGGTTACGGCATATCGTAGGGGACGGAGGGACGCGAGGGGTGCGAGGGGCGCGTAGGGGGCGCGAGGGGCACGGAGGAGCGCGCGGGGGGGGGGGGGAGCGCAGGGGGCCTAGGGAGAGGGGCCCAGGACGCGGGGGCGCACGCCTAGCGCGGGGCTCCTGCTGGCCGTCATGGAGGGGAGGGGAGGGAGGGAGAAGGGGCGGGCGGTGGCGGAGGAATATTAGATCAGAACACCGGTCTAGGACAACCGCTCTGATACCATGTGGAGAAAAGAAGAGAAGAATATTGTGTGTTTATTCTGTGAGGTCTAGGGGTCCTTATATAGGATTAAACCCTAGGGTGTTCAGAGGAGAACTTACATAAATACCCTTGTGGGGTTACATAAGGAAACAGTGATACATAAGGAAACAGTGCATAAGGAAACAGAGACAAATAAAGAAACAATAATATACGGTAATCTCTAACATATACGGTAATCTCTAACACTACCATTTATACATAGTTGTATAACCACATGGAGATTTACATACATTCTATGATCCACTCTGAAATGTTTGCCTTGTGACAAGTGGTAAGATCATAAGTTGTACCTGAGGTACTGACAGAGACTGCAACATTAGATGGTGGCGGAGGAGCACTACTAGAATCAGTAGAGGGATCCATTTTCTCCCTCAGACTGGAGAGAAAATTTTCATACTTCTGATTAGCAGAAGCAGTTGTGGGCTTAAGTTGTCCAGTTGCATGAGAAGATGCAAGGTGAGTATGCTTCTAATATCATGTATCTCTCAGTGTCTGACATAGTTGCAGCATGTGCACTACCAACGAGGTCACCCACCTCCTCTATTGAATTGCACCAAACCTCCTATACCGCAAGATGAGACCATCGTAGAGGAATCTAAGTAGTTGCCACATGAGGCACTATGATCCTGCTCGGTCAACTGTAGGCTTCTCTATGGGAGGTATAGACGCGTCAGTCAGAATATGGTTGCGTCGGCATCGTATTAGGGGTAGAGAGTCGTGAGAAACACATCCACCATCGTAATTTTCATGTATGCAATCTGTTGCTCGATGGTCAAATTCAAAGGTACGAAGCTATGGGTCTTCTCGAACATGCCCCTGAGACAAGAGTAGAAAGTATGGATGCTTGATTGTGATGATGTCACATCAGAGGTAAAGGGTCTTCGCCTCTTTCCTTTCCTGAGAATATGTAGCAGCGATAACGTCTCAACATTGCCTTGGCAGTGGGTTAATGTAGAATGTTCTTGGTTATCTTTATGGTAAGGGTACCAAAGAGCCAAATAAGCACCCACGCATTGTCATGCTTCCATAAAGCATTCACTCCAGTCTTGCCGATCGGGTCAGGTTGCATCAAGATATATTCTCTGTTGTTGCTCTCCATGATACTCATGAACTGTATAGTCTATAGTTCATAGTTGGCCTCATCCATCTTAACGACGGAAGCGAGACCTTTGAAAGCCTCAGAGGATGATATATCGACCTTGTTCTCTACCATGAGAAATGAAGGAGCTCGGGAAGGATGTGATTGGGGGTGTATAATAGACTGATTTTGTCTAGATAATCATGTAGGGAACTAGTTGTCTACAGACTCAGAGCACAATGTTTTCCATCAACTCTGGAGTCATTCTATGGTAGGTAAGGTAGATTTAGAGGTCTGAAATCACCCCACCCGTACCAAAATCAGACCACGATGTAGTCTTAAACGTCGATATGGAGTCGCACAAGGAGACGCTGATGGGTCAGGTCACATGTGTTGCTAGACAACGACTAAAATCATCGTGGGCCATGAGAACTGCTGGTTGTTGTGGCCATAATGGTCGTGCACCGCTGAGAGGTGCAATGAGGAGAGCCGTAGGGGGGCAACGGCGATGGCAGCAGGGGGCGACGATGCAAGGACAAACCACGAGGTGGGCATGGTTCAAGGAGGGACCTTGTGGTGGGAGGCGAGACATGTGGCAGAGGGGACGATGGGTGGGATTAGGTCTCTGGAGTAACAGGGTTCCAAGCTAGGATTGTTGCTCCGACATCATATGGAAAGAATTCAATGCCATGTTTATTCTGGAGGCCATAGGGTTCTCTTATATAAAGAAGTGAAACCCTAGAGGATAAATTACAAAAGAAAGAAATAAGAAATACATAAATGCTAATTATTCTCAACAAGAATTAAATAACCAAGAAAATGTAATTGAAGAAGAATAAGAAGAGCAACAAACATTTACTGATACAACTAAGCTAAAAGATAACAACATGCACAACCTACGTAAGGAATATACCTTTACCAAAAAAACATCCCAAAACTCAAATAATAGGAGAATAGGATAAAGTTAAAAATAGATTACAACTAAACATTAACTTTATTCAGAAGTCCTTATGAAGGATAGATAAAGATATGTAATTAATGAGACTAATGGTATCTCCAATATGTAGGAGGTACACTGCTAATAAACAATAATATTTGTGCAACATCCAAAATGTACATTTGTTTTCAATCAATGACCCCATTCTAGAGAGAAGTATAAGCACGTGTAGTCTGATGCACAATATCAAATAAGCAATGAATATCATATAAGGTGGAATCAGTTAAGAATACTATAGGGGTTGAACCAATATGGTAATGGGATGTGTCCAAGATCTAATTATACATCACTTATGTCATTAGTCCTATATTGTGTATTGATGGAACTTGGATGTGTTGATTATGATTAGACAGGGATATCACCAAGGCAATGCCGACCATACTTTGTTTGTCAAAAGGAGCGGTAAAGTGGTTATTCTTCTTATCTATATTAACAACATGAGCATCTTAAGGATCATGAAGAGGAGATTGCTAGGTTAAAGGAAAGCTTATCCTAAAGTGGGGATATAAAGGATCTCAAAAGTCTGAATTACTTTTGTAATGTCAAGTGAAGACCTTGTTCTTTACCAGAAGAGTTATACTATTGATGTGACAAAGAAAATTAAGAAGTTGGAACCCTCGGATCCTATTAAAGGATGCCACGCATCAAGAGTGGAAAACAACTTGAAAAAGATTCCAAGAACCAGTACTAGAGATTTGTCAATGGAGTTATCTCAGTTTGCCTAGACTTGACTTGACACCACATATGGTGTTAATGTGTTGAACCAATTCATAAATGCCATATGAAGGCAATCGAACAACTCTTATTATATATAAATAATAAGACCAGAGGGACTCGTCTTCACAAAGGGTTCAAAGTTTGAGATTTAAGGCGATACAGATGTTTATTAGGTAGGGTATACATATACTAAGAGATCCACTGGCAGTTAGCGCAACTTTGTGAACTAGAGGAGCAAAAGGTAATCGATGTGCTTGGGATCCAATAGTAGAGTTAAACATAAAGATGTTGTAGCGTGTTGTGGCGTATGATCACTGAAATAAACATCTAGTAGATGCTGAACTACCTACTGTTGGGGATAATGGGGTGCAATCAACCAGGATATATCCCCTGAACTGTCCTGCAGCAAAGATGGCACAACAAGAATATATGTTCCCCACACGGGAACTCAATAGCAACAATCACAATCAAGCACACAAGCAACCACAAGAGACAAAGATTTTTACGTGGAAACCCTTACTCGATGTGAGTAAGGGAAAAACCACGGGGCAAGACCGGCAACGATTTCACTACGGTCAAAGCAAGCCAAAGTTCTTCCCGATTTTGTTGTCCACAAAACCGAGGTACAAGCCACACACAATGGATAGTTCTTCTACAAGGAACAAACTATCCCTAGGTATCCAAAATACCAAATGTGCTCTAAAACAAGGAGGACAAAGTAACTCCCCTTGTGGGCTCCCGGATGGAGACCCAAACTTGGCTTTGGCTCCTTGAGGTCGTTCCCAACGATCTCCAACTGCTCCCTCTCGAGCTCGCCCAAAACGGTGGCTTCTCTCCAACAAGCAGCCCTAGCCGCTGCTTCTCTTGAGCCCAGGTTGTTGCTGAACAAACTCGAGATGCTGCTCCTCGCGAGCCCAAGTTCGAGCTCTCTCTCGTGGAGGAAGATGTCGAGGGTTTCAAAAAACCCTACAGTCGTTGCTCACTGGAATGGGGGGAACAAAAACACTGGATGCTCCAAAATGGGGCTTCATGCGTGCTGGAAATGGGACAGCCGAGTGGGGCTCCCATTTTTGGGCAAATATTGCAAAGATACCCCTGCAAAGGGGTCAAATTACAAGCCCCCTAAGTTGGGGCTGGACAATAAAAACCCAACAACCTCCCCCTCCAGCCCCAACGGGGAGGTGTTGTCCTGTGATGGAGATCAACAAGAGGTGACACCGCTCAGCTCTCTACAGAGCTGAAGCTTGTCACGAGTGACTGCCTTGGTCAACATGTCTGAAGGGTTCTCATCTGTGTGTATCTTCTTCAACATGAGTTGCTTCTGATCAATTGCATCCCTCAGTCAATGGTATCTCACATCAATGTGTTTTGTTCGAGCATGGTGCATGGTACTCTTGCTCAAGTCTATAGCGCTCTGGCTATCATAAAACACAACCGGCTCACTGCCATCCAATCCAAACTCACCAAGAAAGCGTTGTAGCCACAACACTTCTTTCCCAGCCTCTGCTGCTGCAATGTATTCTGCCTCGGTAGTTGAGAGAGCAATACATTTCTGTAGCTTGGATTGCCATGATATGGCTCCCCCTGCAAAAGTGAAAATGTAGCCTGAGGTGGACTTTCTCTGGTCCATGTCACCTGCCATATATGCATCAGTGTAGCCACAAAGTTTGGGATCTGACCTCCCAAAAGCAAGACACATACTTGAGGTCCCTCTCAAGTATCTTAAGATCCACTTCACTGCCTCCCAATAGTCTTTCCCCGGATTGGACATGAATCTTCTCACCACGCCCACTGCATGGGCTATGTCGGGTCTAGTGCAAACCATGGCATACATGAGGCTCCCAACTGCTGACTGGTATGAGATCTTGGACATCTCTACTTTCTCCTCAGAAGTAGAAGGACATGACTCTTTGGTTAGCTTGAAATGAGAGGCTAAAGACGTGCTGACAGGCTTGGCATTCTTCATGTTGAACCGCTCCAACACACGTTCAACATAGCTCTCCTGTGACGACAACAACAACATGCGCTTCTTCATGTCCCTTGTAATCAGCATCCCTAAGATGTGACTTGCCTTTCCCAAATCTTTCATCTCAAATTCTTTGGAGAGTTCTCTCTTGAGCTTTGCAATGAGGTTGGAATCATGACCTACAATCAACATGTCATCCACATATATCAAAAGAATGACGAACCTGTCATTGGGAAGACGACGAACATATACACGTGGATCGGCTGTAGTCCTCTTGAAGCCTTGCTTTCCCATGAAAGCGTCAAACTTCAAGTACCATTGTCTCGAGGCTTGCTTCAAGCCATAGAGACTCTTTCTCATCCTGCAAACCATGTGCTCTTTCCCTTTCTCTTGAAATACCTGTGGTTGCTCCATGTAGATCTCTTCCTTCAAATCACCGTGAAGAAACGCCGTCTTCACATCCATCTGCTCCAGCTCAAGGTCCATGCTAGCAACAAGTCCTAGCACCATTCTTACTGAGTTCATCTTCACCACTGGGGAGAAGATCTCACCATAGTCCACTCCTTCCTTCTGGCTGAACCCTTTCACTACCAATCTGGCCTTGTACTTGACCTGCTTGCCGCTGTCACCTGATTTCAGCTTGTAAACCCACTTGTTCTTTAAGGCTCTCTTCCCTTTAGGAAGCTCAACAAGGTCATAAGTGTGATTTTTCTTGAGATGACATCTCTTCATTCATTGCATTCTGCCAATGACCTTTGTCCTTATGCATCAGTGCCTCCTCAAATGTGTATGGCTCACCTGCATCTGTGAGCATCACGTACCTGGAAGTGGGGTAACGGGATGATGGCTAGCGTGTCCTCTCAGATCTCCTAACCTGAGGCTCTGTTGCGTCTGCATGTGGATGAGGCTGCTCCCCCTGCCCCAAGTCCCCTGGACCTGCATCAACGGGGTCTGTGATGGGCCGCAAAATCGGCCCTTTAATAATGTGTTTTTAGCACCTTAATATGTCGAAGCAGTCGGGCCGGTTTGGGTCATCAAAAGATCATCTCATTTAAATATATGCCATAATGAATCAAAATGAGATGATCGTATTTATTTTTTACCTTGTAAGATACCAAGGTCGAACTCAGGGACACGAGCCTCTCTCGTATTAATCAGAATTTAAGTGTGTTTAATCAAGTGTTGAAATAAAGCATATAGGTCAAATGATGCATAGACACAACATGACAATGCAATGCATTAAAATTAAACATGCATTTTTTTATCAATTTTAATAATGCAATTAAATGAACATGCAAAGCGAATGTTATGCCCAAATAATCACTTAAGCCATAGCAAAAAAAATTGCAAGTTGAAATGAGTCCGCATTTAGAAGCATTCTACTCTCATTAAACAAGTGAGCATGATAAATAAAGAGATCAAGGCATTTAAATAATAAAATAATACATCACAGTTCATAATCTCAAATCTGAAATTTAACCATGCCATAGTGAAGAGGACGAAAAGAGCTTCGAAACGAAACTGAAATCAACTTGATTGGAGCTATATGGCTCAAGAAATGCATAAAAGAAGACAGGGGCATAAATGCAAGAAAAACATGAAAAGATAACTACAAAAAGGTCCCTGGAAAGGGACTGAAATGCAATACAAATAAAGCGCGAGGCCTTCCCTGTAATTTACCCAAAAGCGCGGGGACCTTTTTGCAAATATGGAGAAGTTCGAGGGCGTCTCTGCAAATTTCCCAGGGTAACACGTGCGATGCACGTGCGACCCAGGCTCGGACGGAGGCTCGGTTTCGGCAGAGGATCGGAGGAGCTTCGGCTAGGCTCGGACGGTACGAAGCTCGGTGCAGGCTCGGTCGAGGCTCGGTGAATCCAACCCTCTGGCTCGGTGGCTGAGGTTCGGGGGCTCTCTGGTGTCGCCACGTGGCTGAATATCGGCCCTTGGATCGTGATGATCCAAGGGCTGCTGAAGGCGAGGACGTGGCTCCATCGAGGCCGTTGGATGGTCGCTGGTAGGGGACCATCCAACGGCAACTGCTCGTTCTCCTTCTTCGACTGCTGGTGGCGGAGTTCGAGCTCCGGCGAGAAGCTCCAAGCTCCGCCGCTCCTTCCTGGTCCAGGTGTAGCTCGCCCGAGGCTCCTGAAGGGTCGTCGATGAAGCTGCGAGCTCGGGCGATGCGTCTGGTGGCTCATCTCGGTCCGCCTGGGTTCCAATGTCGAAGATGATCTTGAGGAAGTTTGCGCCGGCGAGCGTCCGGCCATTGAAGCCTCTCGTTGACCTGCATGGTTAGGTCTATAGCCGAAGCGAGCTGAAGACTTGCGTGCGTGCGTGAAGTGAGGTGGGGAGCTCCTACGGGCGTAGAAGGCGGTGAGCTCGAAGCTCCTCCGCCGCGAGGGCGGAGGAGGTGGGTCGAAGTCGATGGAGGGTATGGAAGAGGGAAAAGGTGGCCGGAGAGTGTCGCGAGGAAGGGGGTGGTGTGGCGGAGCTATTGAAGGGGTTATCGGAGCGATAGAGTGGTCAACTGGACCGAATTAAATAGAAGGAATCAGAGAAAAATTCAAGAAAAAGAGAAGGAGACTTACCGGAGGTTGGGCGGAGCGGGAGCTTGGGCTGGGGACTCGAGAAGGTCCCCGGGTCTTCGCTGAACGTCGGCAGCTACCCGACGCAGCTCGAGCGGTCGCGGAGCGCCGCAGCGACGCCGTGGACGGCGAAGGGTCATCACCGGGGAGGGAGGTCGTCTTCGCTCGATCCTCCGCCTCCCCCTGTCACTGGGAGACGGAGGAGGGCTGGGCCTCCTCCCACGTAAAGGTGGACGGGTTGATTTGTCGGAGGGAGCGGCTTATTTGAAGGTTGGACTCGGCGGGGTTGCGAGTGGCCGACGTGGGTTTCGATGGGATTGTGGGGCGATAGGGAGAGGTTGGAGGTTGATGGAGGAGTGCGCGAGGAAGACGGAAGACTGGGCTTGGTCGTGGGTTGGTTTGAGAGGGATGAGGTAGTCGGAGGTGATGGAGAAAATAGGAAGGGGGCGAGGTGTTTGTGCGATGAATCGTGGGAGAGAGGGGCTGACGGGAGGTTGACGACGGAGATTAGCCGTTGGATCTGGAGATCCAACGGCCTACGTTTGGGCGCGAATGGAGGGTAGAGATGGAGAGTGGAAGGTGATCGAACGGCTGAGGATAACGAGTGGGTTGAGCGGCTGTGATGGAAGATCCAGGGCGCGATCGAAGGGCGCATATCGCGCCACGTGGCACGCTCTGGTTCTGAGCGCTAACGTGCGGTTTAGATGAGAAGGAGGGGAAGATCGGACGGTCGAGGGCTGAAGCGGATGTGGAAAAGATTCAACCGTTGGATCAGGAGAAGATCCAACGGTCCCAGAAGAAGGCGGAAGGTACAAGGGGAGCGGGGCCACGTGGCGCCCCTCAGATTGGGCCACGTGGCCCAATCAGGTTATTCAGAGGGTTTTCCTTATTTTTGAGGGCCCTATTGGCCGAATTTGAGAAAACTCAAAACATGAAAGTTGTAGATCTTGACGAGATCTACAAGTTTCATGTTGACCAGAACTCGAAAAGAGATCAAACAAGAGCCCGAAATATTTTTGAGGGTATTTTTGAGTCTAAAAATACCACGATTTTTGTTTTGCCATTTTTTTGTGGTTTTTAATTTATTTAGGACTCTGTTAATTATTAGACACTAACAGGGATTTATTGACAAATACTTAAGCAAGGGGGTTAATTATGAGAAATAAAGATGATGAAACTGAGGTTCATCACCCCCCTATACTTAAACTATGCTCGTCCTCGAGCATCAAAAAGAATGACTAAGCTGGATTAACCCCCTTGTGCTTGTGAATACAGGATCCAATCTGATCAAGTTAACTCGGCTTCAGAGATCCAAAATTTTAGAGTTCAACCCAGCCTTAATCAAGAGGCTTCCAATTCCTCTACTTCTCTAGACTCTCTCTGATGTACATATAAACTAAAGGATATGAGTTTAGTGTTGACTGCAATTCTGAGAGTAGAGTCAATTTGTCACCAAAAATCTTGGTTCGAGAAAATCTCCTAAGGACCCAATCCTCAACACTAGGGAATAAATCAAATCTTGCATTCAGTCTACCGTCTCTTTAGTTGTCAGACTTAGAAAATGTAGATGGCAGGCCAGAAAATGGAGGGCATAGGATTGTGTCAATTCTTCTCTCCCTCTCATTGGAACAAGGATTCTCTCTAGTGCCATTTTACGCAACACATTTTTTTTTGGTGTTGATCAGTGCGTCCGTCAAGAGAAGTTGGAGCCGTCTGCACTTGTTTTCCTGGGAGTACACCGGGGTGTGTCTCTTTTGAGTACCTATCGTACCTTCGACACCCAGACTTGTAGCATTTACGATGCAGAGCCCTTTTTTGGTGCAAGCCCGACTCCTGGTCCTAATAGCGGTGGTCCAAGTGGACACTTTGAAAAATTTTGGGAGCGCTCGCCTTTGGTGGAAGCTCTTTGATATTTGACTTGGTGGAATGAGAGCTTTTCTTTGAATTTCATTGACTTGTAAAATTTGTGGCTAGCTCCTCTGCTTTTACCAAGAGTTGGCGCACACTGATCAACATTTTTATTTATTTTTCACACCCAGGCACTTAGGTCAATATCAAGAGATTAGTATAAGAATCAAGTTCTCATACTGGCTAATATTGCTGACACTCAGGTTTCATGAAGCCTCCAAAGATTTTATCCCATCCTCGAGCATCTTTAGATCAAATCCAAACTTGACTTCCTCATCCCAATCCCTCAGGTGAAAAATCAACTCATCTCAATCAAAACTGCAGTCGTGCATGTGATGTGCTGATCATATTCTCTTTGTCTGAGACTAAGCATGGAATATAGCATGCAGATCTAGAAACTTAGGGGAATGTGGATGATTAAGTCTAAGACCCTGATGACTAAGGATGGTTAACCTAAAATCTCAAAGACTTCTAAAAGCTAAGTCTTCTTGACCAAATCAGATCCCGGGTGAAAGTGAAAATGTAGAGGACTAATCCAACTTCTTCATTCAGGACACCTTTTTTTTTTTAACTTCAAGAGATATTAGAACTTCCTAAACTCAATTGAGCATCCGCGGTTCAGCCAGTATGGATGTAAGTACAGGCCGAAGCCCGTTGCTTGAGGACGGGGCCTTGCGCGATGTCCTCTAAACCATCCAATCTGCTAAGGGCGAACCCTCACTGAACGCGGCTGACTTAATTGGGCTTAGTTAGTCATTAATAGCTCCTAAAGGTTTTTAGGGTTTTTCTCATTTTTAGGGATTTTAATAAAGTTAAAACACAAGTTAGACTCAACTTTTCTTGAAAAGAGAAGGCGATTTTTCAAAACCCATGTCACACAAAATAAAAATTTTCAAAACATTTTCAAAAATCATTTTCGAAAATATCTCTATAAAAATAGTGTAACATAATATCGAAAAGCCGCGAAATCATTTGAGTTCTCTTAGTCCACAGGATTTTACCTTAGCCAAAAAGTTTTTAATTTTTCAAAATTTTCAGATTTATAGCTAAAGTAAATATACGGTATATACGGTATACCCCCTATACTTAAATTTTGCTATGTCCTCATAGCACTAGATGTTACAAGAACATAGGTCCATTTAAATATAGAAGAATATACGGGAGCTAAGAGGGACCCCCCTATACTTAGGTTAGAAATAACCTAAGTATAAAGGCAAGAAAAGATGAGTAGAGAAATCACAGGGACTTGGGTCCCCCCTATACTTAGGCTGAGATTAGCCTAAGTATAAAGATGGAATTTGATGTCGGGAAGGACCCAAGGTGAACGAAGAAGGGGGATGGATATACAAGTGAGCGGTTGAATCTTCGGAGATGAAATGGAGTGACTACGGTTCTGGGGTTGTGTCTCGTAAAATATACGGCTCAATCAAGCAAGCAAACCCTTAGTTTCACCAACTCACACATGAGACCAACCAAGGTTGGTCAATTATCTTGTCGGTTTTATTGGTGATAAAACGTTATATATTTACGCAAAGAAAAGATGTGAAGTGAAAATCATTGCGTAAGCGAGGGTATTGCTCTCCCAAAACCGAATTTTACTCCATTTTTGGTTGACTTGCAATTAACAGTCCCAATTTTATTTAAAGTTCACTGAATTAAGGTTAGCCATCAATCAGAAAATCATCGTCTACCGTTCATTCCATTTTCCATTTATCCTAGGTGATCAATCTAGAAAAATGAAAGCCGAGAAAAACATGTATTCGATGAAGAAAAACACGATCTAGGCTAAGTGAGAAATCATGCAGTGATTTGACGATAAAAGCCGCGAAAAATCTGGGGCCGTTTTGAAAACTCAAATCCAACATGTATGCAAGTCGAAAAAGCCGCACCTAATCATGCATCTATTAGCGGGGATTAATCTTCATCAATTTTAGCTAAGTGATGCGAGATTATGTGCGTCTATATTTTAAGTGTGTCCTACCTACGATCAAGCACATAAGATAAAAAATGAAATGAGCTCGGAGAGCCGCGTGCCTAATCCTAAGTCGACACTCAAGTGGGGACGATCCCCACACAACCACGATCGTTCGATTACATACGCGAGTCTTCAATCGAAGACCGCTGTAAAAGATGAATTATTAAAAATAAAATGCAACAAAAAATGCGACACTTTTTTTTTCTTTTCTTCCTTCTTTGCTCCAAGCATGCTCCTGCGGCTCCTCGCAGCGGGGAACGTCCTGCTCCTCGCCTCCTTGATCCATCAAGGGCCCTGCCACAGAAACAATGGTTAGAGATCAAATAAGAAAGAAAAATTTTATATGCAAAATATGTGACTATTTAACCTATAAAAAGATACACTAAATGAATCACACAAAAATCCAAAAAATAAAAGAGATGAGCCGTGTCCCCGGCAACGGCGCCATTTGATGAACCGAAAAATCGGCCCTTTAATAATGTGTTTTTAGCACCTTAATATGTCGAAGCAGTCGGGCCGGTTTGGGTCATCAAAAGATCATCTCATTTAAATATATGCCATAATGAATCAAAATGAGATGATCGTATTTATTTTTTACTTGGTAAGATACCAAGGTCGAACTCAGGGACACGAGCCTCTCTCGTATTAATCAGAATTTAAGTGTGTTTAATCAAGTGTTGAAATAAAGCATATAGGTCAAATGATGCATAGACACAACATGACAATGCAATGCATTAAAATTAAACATGCATTTTTTTATCAATTTTAATAATGCAATTAAATGAACATGCAAAGCGAATGTTATGCCCAAATAATCACTTAAGCCATAGCAAAAAAAATTGCAAGTTGAAATGAGTCCGCATTTAGAAGCATTCTACTCTCATTAAACAAGTGAGCATGATAAATAAAGAGATCAAGGCATTTAAATAATAAAATAATACATCACAGTTCATAATCTCAAATCTGAAATTTAACCATGCCATAGTGAAGAGGACGAAAAGAGCTTCGAAACGAAACTGAAATCAACTTGATTGGAGCTATATGGCTCAAGATATGCATAAAAGAAGACAGGGGCATAAATGCAAGAAAAACATGAAAAGATAACTACAAAAAGGTCCCTGGAAAGGACTGAAATGCAATACAAATAAAGCGCGAGGCCTTCCCTGTAATTTACCCAAAAGCGCGGGGACCTTTTTGCAAATATGGAGAAGTTCGAGGGCGTCTCTGCAAATTTCCCAGGGTAACACGTGCGATGCACGTGCGACCCAGGCTCGGACGGAGGCTCGGTTTCGGCAGAGGATCGGAGGAGCTTCGGCTAGGCTCGGACGGTACGAAGCTCGGTGCAGGCTCGGTCGAGGCTCGGTGAATCCAACCCTCTGGCTCGGTGGCTGAGGTTCGGGGGCTCTCTGGTGTCGCCACGTGGCTGAATATCGGCCCTTGGATCGTGATGATCCAAGGGCTGCTGAAGGCGAGGACGTGGCTCCATCGAGGTCGTTGGATGGTCGCTGGTAGGGGACCATCCAACGGCAACTGCTCGTTCTCCTTCTTCGACTGTTGGTGGCGGAGTTCGAGCTCCGGCGAGAAGCTCCAAGCTCCGCCGCTCCTTCCTGGTCCAGGTGTAGCTCGCCCGAGGCTCCTGAAGGGTCGTCGATGAAGCTGCGAGCTCGGGCGATGCGTCTGGTGGCTCATCTCGGTCCGCCTGGGTTCCAATGTCGAAGATGATCTTGAGGAAGTTTGCGCCGGCGAGCGTCCGGCCATTGAAGCCTCTCGTTGACCTGCATGGTTAGGTCTATAGCCGAAGCGAGCTGAAGACTTGCGTGCGTGCGTGAAGTGAGGTGGGGAGCTCCTACGGGCGTAGAAGGCGGTGAGCTCGAAGCTCCTCCGCCGCGAGGGCGGAGGAGGTGGGTCGAAGTCGATGGAGGGTATGGAAGAGGGAAAAGGTGGCCGGAGAGTGTCGCGAGGAAGGGGGTGGTGTGGCGGAGCTATTGAAGGGGTTATCGGAGCGATAGAGTGGTCAACTGGACCGAATTAAATAGAAGGAATCAGAGAAAAATTCAAGAAAAAGAGAAGGAGACTTACCAGAGGTAGGGCGGAGCGGGAGCTTGGGCTGGGGACTCGAGAAGGTCCCCGGGTCTTCGCTGAACGTCGGCAGCTACCCGACGCAGCTCGAGCGGTCGCGGAGCGCCGCAGCGACGCCGTGGACGGCGAAGGGTCATCACCGGGGAGGGAGGTCGTCTTCGCTCGATCCTCCGCCTCCCCCTGTCACTGGGAGACGGAGGAGGGCTGGGCCTCCTCCCACGTAAAGGTGGACGGGTTGATTTGTCGGAGGGAGTGGCTTATTTGAAGGTTGGACTCGGCGGGGTTGCGAGTGGCCGACGTGGGTTTCGATGGGATTGTGGGGCGATAGGGAGAGGTTGGAGGTTGATGGAGGAGTGCGCGAGGAAGACGGAAGACTGGGCTTGGTCGTGGGTTGGTTTGAGAGGGATGAGGTAGTCGGAGGTGATGGAGAAAATAGGAAGGGGGCGAGGTGTTTGTGCGATGAATCGTGGGAGAGAGGGGCTGACGGGAGGTTGACGACGGAGATTAGCCGTTGGATCTGGAGATCCAACGGCCTACGTTTGGGCGCGAATGGAGGGTAGAGATGGAGAGTGGAAGGTGATCGAACGGCTGAGGATAACGAGTGGGTTGAGCGGCTGTGATGGAAGATCCAGGGCGCGATCGAAGGGCGCATATCGCGCCACGTGGCACGCTCTGGTTCTGAGCGCTAACGTGCGGTTTAGATGAGAAGGAGGGGAAGATCGGACGGTCGAGGGCTGAAGCGGATGTGGAAAAGATTCAACCGTTGGATCAGGAGAAGATCCAACGGTCCCAGAAGAAGGCGGAAGGTACAAGGGGAGCGGGGCCACGTGGCGCCCCTCAGATTGGGCCACGTGGCCCAATCAGGTTATTCAGAGGGTTTTCCTTATTTTTGAGGGCCCTATTGGCCGAATTTGAGAAAACTCAAAACATGAAAGTTGTAGATCTTGACGAGATCTACAAGTTTCATGTTGACCAGAACTCGAAAAGAGATCAAACAAGAGCCCGAAATATTTTTGAGGGTATTTTTGAGTCTAAAAATACCACGATTTTTGTTTTGCCATTTTTTTTGTGGTTTTTAATTTATTTAGGACTCTGTTAATTATTAGACACTAACAGGGATTTATTGACAAATACTTAAGCAAGGGGGTTAATTATGAGAAATAAAGATGATGAAACTGAGGTTCATCAGTCTGCACCTGGCTCACACTGCTCTAGCTGCCCATCCTCTCCACCTGTACCCTGTACTGGAGAGGGATCTGTGTCCTCATCACTGTCATCATCCATGGAAAACTCATCTGCATCACCACTCTCAGTGGTGTCCTCAACCAACGTCTGATTCTCATAGAAAATCACATCCCTGTGTCTGGTGAATGTCTTCTTTCTTGGATCCTAAAGACGGTATCCAAACTCCTGATCTCCATAGCCAAGAAAAATACAAGGCACTGCCTTGTCATCCAACTTCTTCCGCTGCTCCTTGGGTACCAACGCATAAGCCTTGCATCCAAACACCCTCAAATGAGCATATGAGGGGTCCTTCCCTGTCCAAACACACTCTGCAATCTGAAAACCCAAAGGAACTGATGGAGATCGGTTGACCAAGTAACATGCGGTGCGAACCGCCTCAGCCCAAAATGTCTTGGGCAACTTCGCCGTCTTCAGCATGCAACGAACTCTCTCAACAATGGTCCTATTCATCCTCTCAGCTAGACCATTGTGCTGGGGTGTACCTGGCTCTGTCCTCTCATGCCTGATGACGTGCTCTGCACAATAGCCCTGAAAGCTATGGGAGGTGTACTCTCCCCCATTGTCTGTGCGTAGACACTTCAACAATTTTCCTGTCTCACGCTCAACCATGGCATGGAACTTCTTGAAGCAATCAAACACTTGATCCTTCGATCTCAGCACATACACCCACACCTTCCTAGATGCATCATCAATGAAGGTGACAAAATACCTGTTGCCTCCCAAAGAGGTTGTGTCCATAGGACCACAAACATCAGAATGAACCAACTGTAGAAGGTCTCCCTTCACCTTGGATCTGGCTCTGTATGGTGCACTCCTGCTCTTCCCAACCTCACATGCATCACAAGAAGACAAAGTGATGTCATTGTGGTAGGGGATCAACTCTCTCTTGCTAAGAAACTGCAAGCCCTTCTGGCTCATGTGGCCAAGTCGACGGTGCCATAAATCTGAGTTATCTTCTTCACTAGCATGCAAACTGTCGTCCATGACCTTCACTCTAATCATATAGAGTGTGTGACACAAGCTGCCTCTAGCCATGATGAGAGAACCCTTGCTTATCTTGCACTTGCTGTCGCTGAACTTCATATGGTAGCCTTCACTATCTAGCTGTGAGCCAGATATAAGGCTAAGCCGCACACCAGAAACATGCCTCACATTCTGAAGAGTCATTGAGCATCCAACATTCGTCTGGATCGAGATGGTGCCCATGCCAATGATCTTAGAGTAACTCTCGTTACCCATCAAGACTTTCCCATAATCACCCCTGGTGTAGGTGGTGAAGAATTCCCTGTGTGGAGTCACATGATAGGAGGCGGCCGTGTCAACGACCCACTCCAAATCGCTTCCTGCATGCAAGCACTGGTCCTGGATGGTAAGAATCACCTCATCTGCACTTTCATCTGCCACAACTGCAGCTAAATTCCCATCTTCCTTTTTCTGATCTTTCTTAGCTTCAGCTTGTTCTCTCTTCCAAATCCTGCAATCTCTCTTCCAGTGATCGAGTTTCTGGCAATGGTGACACTTTCCTCTGCCCTTGGACTTGTCTCTGGATTTCTGCCTCTCTTGTGATGCTCCTCTCCTACTGGACCTTCCTCTCCTCTCAACTGCATACACATGTGAAGAGGAGGGTGCCTCTCCCGAAGAGCGACGTCTAATCTCCTCATTGAGGAGACTGCCCTTGACCATAGCCATGGTCAACTTGTTATCCTTCGCTGAGTTGCTCACAGTGACAACTAAGGTCTCTCAACTGTCTGGCAAAGAACCCAATAGAAGAAGTTCCTGCAACTCGTCATCAAGTACCAACCCCATGGAGGTCAACTGGTTGATAATACTTTGGAAGTCATTCAAGTGCTCCGCCACTTTGGTCACATCCTTGTACTTCAAGTTCACAAGCTTTCTAATCAAGAAAGCCTTGTTGGTTGCGATCTTCTGATCATAGAGCTCAGACAACTTGTCCCATAGCTCCTTTACATTCGTCTCCTCGGCCACGTGATGAAAGACCGACATGTCAAGCCACTTCCGAATGGCACCAATGGCCTTTCAGTTCAGCTTTGTCCACTCGCTCGCGGACATATTTTCTGGCTTGGCGCTCTCTCCCTCCACGGGATCGTGGAGGTCCTTGCAGTCTAAGATGTCTTCCATCTTCGCCTTCCAAATTTGCCAGTTGCTACTTGTGACCTTGATCATAGTGCCCTCATCTTTGTCCATTGCTCAACCTGAGCTCTGATACCACTTGTTAGGGATAATGGGGTGCAATCAACCAGGATATATCCCCTGAACTGTCCTGCAGCAAAGACGGCACAACAAGAATATATGTTCCCCACACGGGAATTCAATAGCAACAATCACAATCAAGCACACAAGCAACCACAAGAGACAAAGATTTTTACGTGGAAACTCTTACTCGATGTGAGTAAGGGAAAACCACGGGGCAAGACCGGCAACGATTTCACTACGGTCAAAGCAAGCCAAAGTTTTTCCCGATTTTGTTGCCCACAAAACTGAGGTACAAGCCAGACACAATGGATAGTTCTTCTACAAGGAACAAACTATCCCTAGGTATCTAAAATACCAAATGTGCTCTAAAACAAGGAAGACAAAGTAACTCTCCTTGTGGGCTCCCGGATGGAGACCCAAACTTGGCTTTGGCTTCTTGAGGTCGTTCCCAACGACCTCCAACTGCTTCCTCTCGAGCTTGCCAAAAACGGTGGCTTCTCTCCAACACGCAGCCCTAGCCGTTGCTCCTCTTGAGCCCAGGCTGTTGCTGCACGAACTCGAGATACTGCTCCTCGCGAGCCCAAGCTCGAGCTCTCTCTCGTGGAGGAAGATGTCGAGGGTTTCAAAAAACCCTACAGCCACTGTTCACTGGAATGGGGGGAATGAAAACACTGGATGCTCCAAAATGGGGCTTCATGCGTGCTGGAAATGGGACAGCCGAGTGGGGCTCCCATTTTTGGGCAAATATTGCAAAGATACCCCTGCAAAGGGGTCAAATTACAAGCCCCCCAAGTTGGGGCTGGACAATAAAAACCCAACACCTACGAGATTAAGCTATGAGTATAAGTATGCAATAAATCTATCAATAATCATGTCCCTGGGTGATAGAATAAACCATGTTGAGATTGAATACCATTTCATTAAAGATATGATTGATTTAATGGAGCTTGTTTTGCTACACAAAAATAAAGAAAAAATTATTCATGATTTTACCAAAGGGCTTCCACATCTTATTTTGAGAAGAATAAGAACAAGTTAGGCATGTCGATCTTTATGCCCCACTATTTTGTTATGAAGATTAATAGGTCATGATTGAGGTACCATCTAACCTTGTGGAATTATATATGTAACACATCCTCCCTTAAAAAAACTTATCCTCCATTGTTCTTTAATTAAGAAAGTGAAGTCAACCCAGTGGCATGTGATGATAGGGCATCCTTTTTTGTGGTCTTTCTCTTCGGTGGAGAAGGATTTTTCATGATAGTTCTTGTATTTTGCAGTTTGCTTGCCTTCGTTGTTTTCTACAAGCACGAAAAAATTGGCCTAGAAATGATTTTAAAAACTTAAATCATCCCATGAATATGCATATACTACTCTGCATTGCATTGAAAGATTACTCTTTATATGAGAGCAACTAACTAAATTGCGTACATATCTAAACATCAATACAGAAGTACAACAAGGTTACAAACCTCTTCGCGCTCGATGAATCCTGTATTCCTCAAATCATACAATTTAAATGCAACTGCAGGTAAAAATAAAAATCAGAGATTCAGTCCCTATTTTATGATATCAATTCAGAAGCTACACCTGCAACGAAATGCTTTTAGTTTTACAATTGAGAGATTTTACGATAAATCCAACTATAAGTCTTAGATGCCGCTAATATTTTGGTTAATGTGTTAACAATGCCATATTGAAAACTAAAGCCATGCACAGATTATAAACTACGAGCTACTTTAAAATGTTAGAGATATTCATACATTCAACTTTATCGGTCTCAGGTGCATCCGGATGAAATATGCTTAGCGATCTGACAAATCCTCCAAATTCAATGACTCCAGCTTTTCTGACATCAAACACATCAAAGATCTGCAAAACGATAAAAGTTTTTCGATAAAAAAAATACAAATTTCAGCTGCCTGTGTGCAGACTGGGTCTACAAAACTAATATCTTTAATGCAATTACAAGAATCTGCAAAATTTTTGTAGTGACTTGGTGATCTAATAATTGTCACTAGTTATGCCATGCACCAAAAGAAACTTGTTGTGTTTACCTGCCATCCTTGTTTCCCCACAAAAGATACGGAATCTAGTCCCTTATTCCTATTCACTCCCAAGACACCACATTTCTCCTTGGTCCCCTAGCTGCTTCTGTTTCCACGCACAGAACTTCTTCGTTTAAGGAGATATATTGAGTAAACCTAAATACCTCACGAAGTCTTTATTAAAAGGAAAAAGCAGGCCCACTTCTTTAAATATAGGGATTTTATCACTTGTGCCCCTCCGAGATATCGCAATATCAGTTATGCCCCTATCTTTTTGATAATATCAGTTGTGCCCCTCAAAACTTGCTATTTTATCACTTGTGCCCCTCGGGTTAATGACCGTCCATCTACAGTGCAAACGGACGTTAACTTTGAGGACATAAGCGGTATTAAGTTAAAAAAAGGGTTATAGGGTCATTTTATACCCTCTTCCTCATCCTCCTCTTCTTCTTCCTCCTCTTCCCCCATCCTCTTCCTCCAACCTCCTCCTCCTCTCTCTCCGCTCGAAACTCCTCCCTAGCCCTCATCCCCACCCAACTCCGCCCCGAGCTCCCCGCACCTCCGTACCTCCGCCTCCGCCCCGCGCCGCGCCTGCCCCTCCCCCGCGCCTGCCCTCCCCCGCGGCGCCCTGCCCTCCCCCGCGGCGCCCCTCCCCCGCGTCTGCCCTCCCCCGCGCCTGTAGATCTTGGATAACTTTCGGCCCTCGGGAAGAACAGTGTGGTGCAGCACCAAAAGGGACTGCTCCTCTCCTCTCCTCTGTTGGGAAATGGAAACATGGACGGAACATTACAAGACAACTTTCCAAATTCTGCCCTCAAAACAATGGTCTTGATCTCCTTCCTGACCACTTCCCCATTGCCCTCTGATTGACGACTGCTCTAACATATTCCATATATGATACCACCAAGGCGGAATTCCCAGTGTTGGGAGTGACAGGTCTGTCGATTCAGTAAACTAATATTCGGAAGGAGCAGTAGATCGAGTTGGACTCTCGCGTTAAGTAAGTTTTACGAGCAAGTTGAGACTGGATTCACAGACAGAGAGGCTTTATTCGTAGCTCACGTTTTTTCCTACTCCGTTGTGCAGCTAATCAGGGACGAAGACAGAATTTAATTGTTGGGTTTAGATTGAATTAATATTCATATTAAAAAAAATTTAAAAATATTAAGATTTAGACGGGGGACGGCCGGTCCTTCCATGCCGGGGATATGGGTACTCCTCCAGCGTCGCCCCCTCCTCCCTTTTTGATTAATTGATTCATGAAAAGTCATCAAAAAATTCAATAAAATTCACCATTTTATCCGTAATGAGTGATATATCCGTGAAAATGCAAAAATTTTAAAGATTCGATGGATGCATGAAGGTGCAAATAAGAGAGAGAAATTATGAAGAGAGGAAGAAGAGCAAATGGAGGAGGAAGAAGATGAAGGAGATGTGTGGACAATAATACCCCTCTTAACTGCACCAAGGTTTGAAAAAACCTTGGTTAAGTCAACTCATTGACGGTCAATCTGACGGAAGGGCACAAGTGATGACGGAGCAAGTTTTGAGGGGCACAACTGATATTACCAAAAAGATAGGGGCATAACTGATATTGCGATATCTCGGAGGGCACAAGTGATAAAATCCCTTAAATATATAGTGAGCCATAAGAAAAAAGATAACACTATTTGCCCAACCACACTGCCCCATGTGAACCACTACTTCTAGGCTCTCTTTTTGCTCTCTTCATGCCTGATGCAACCCCATGCCACTTTTCTTCTACAGCTGTCTCTTCTCTCCATTGGCTTCATGCCTACACCCTATGCTATAATATCTTTGACAGATTTTCTACAGATGTATGCAACCTGAACCTATTATTATATTTTTTAAGACTAGTCATAAAATAGCTTAATAGGACACACACCAGCTCTTACCAGGATGGCTTAATGATGACAACCATATGCAGGTTCATTAGCATTGCCCTGAACAACAAATACTTCTCTTTGAAAAACACCAGATTTTATGCCCCCATGTTGATAACATTTCAGTACGCCCACGTGATAAAGAAGATAACAAAATAACAAGCAATCATGGTCTCAGCTCATGTTTAAGTCTTTAAAAATTTCTGCACCCTGATTCCGTCGTCCTGTCAACATGAAGCATTTATGATTTTAAAAACATGGCGAAAACATGAAGCATTAAGAAAGAGTCAACATAGCTTTTCTTCTTCTGGTATATAATATTTATATATGACGGATTCAAGTTCTATTTATAAAGTATGTGAGAATCGAGAAATCCATCTTGGTGACTAAAGCTATTGGGGCAGAAAAACAATTAGCTAATTTTACATGGACTAACCCTGTCTGCAAAAAGATTCTTCTTGTTGCTGTTTCTGAATAATGCTAATTGGAACTCTTCCTGCTCAAAGATACATGAGGGAATTTCAATAAATTTTAAAAGGGCGTTCAGAAATAATGTATCTAAAGAAAATGATAAATATCAAGAGTGTACCTTGTGAATTAACCCATCCTTTATAATTGAACAGCTGAGCTTCTTAAAAAGTTCATATAAAGCCTCCACTTCACATACAGTGACTGCAATATTAGCCATTTATGATTAATAAGCTTACAAGAATAATCAGAAGGATTAGACAGTGTTGGTGCTCGTACACTTGAAAATGCCACGGGTTCCTTGCAGCTCAGCGCAAGTAAACTACAAGCATTGGGAAATAACCATTTACCAAGCAACTAATTTGAGATTAACTTACCTAGAAAGCAGATGCCACCTAAAAAGGATGCCAAAGAAGCGAAAATGATGGTAGTAGAGCAAATAAACAACAACAACAACAACAAGAATAATAGCAAGCAAGCATTTTCCCACTTTAGTAGAACAAATAGGATGAAAAAAAATTCCACCTTTGATATTTTTGTACCTTGAAAGAGTATCGCTAATATATTTTTATTATAAACCACACCAGGAGTTAGCTTTTACAGGGCATGCTATTTGCCAAAGAACTAAATAACTTCTACACACCTCCAAAAAATATCAACCAAAACCAAGCCTATCGTGCATTAAGTGGGGTTAACTACCGTGAATCCATTCTTTATCATACAAGGGAATGTTATTAATGTTGTAAAGAGGAACAAACTCGTACTCGCCTACCTCGATGACAAATACAAACACGAGATATAAAATCAACTAAATGCAGAACAAGTGTGTATTTTCTAGTGCAAAGAATGCGACGTTCCCTTTGGACACAGTAGCTTTGCCAATTACAAATTATAAATAGTTAACTTTTATACATATTCTTAAAAAATGGAGTTCGAACTGGATGTTCTCATGAAAACAAATGATAAAAAGATGAGTTGCTGAAGAAAATAGTTCTTGATATCTCTGTGTAAGTCATGTTTAGTGCCTTAGTGTTTACAAAATAAATTGTGTATTTCAGGTTAATCCAAGAATCGGAAGCAAAAAGGATAGATCGTAAGCAAAAGAATATCCAACATGCACTGCATCTCGTTGCTAAAAACCAGAGCCACGCTTGAGGGGCTATGAAAACACTAATACGAGAGGGCGGATCCTCTGCTGTACAGCAGAGGTCTGCTATAAAGCGAAAGGAAGAGGCATACATACATGCGGTTTCCGACGCAAGAAGGGTGGGTTCTTCGTAACCAGGCGTGTGCTTCCCACGCTTGGAGAAAATGCAGCCCATTTGTAGAGGAGAAACCACAAGCTTAGATCTCGCCAATGGCCCCAAAAATCTATACTCCTCTTTCCAAACAACCCACCTGCAAACACACAAGGCCAGAGACAGGCACCATATAAGACAGTGTTGATGACTCACACACCGCACAGGGAAAGCATATTTTCTCAAAATCTACCTAAAGCCCAATACGCACAAACAAACAAACAAACTCTGGTTTTGCGTCAATTACAAATCCAAAAAAAACATGACAAGTAACATTGGCGCACACAAAGCATGACATAGAGTGCCCCGCCGTGAAGTATGAAGACTAAGGTCAAACTTTTCCCGGCAAACGCGAAGCCTTTCCTTCAAATGGGAGCTACCCACAAACGGGGAGGAGCGGAGGAAACAGGGGGTTGCGGAAAGGTGGCGAATTTTGGTCAATACCTCCGGAACAAAGACCATATTACATACGTCTCGTCGCCAACAAGGGAACAGATGTAAAATCCCACCAACAAACAGTTGGCTAAATGGGTTCCAAATGGTGAGGAGATCGAACAACAACAGAGAGGGAGGGGGGAGAGAGGAGCCATTGGAGCTCGGATTCACCTTCTTCTCTTGGATCTCTGCTCCTCCTCTGATCGACCCAGCTCGCCCACACGTGTTCCCAATATCTCTGCCAAAGATATATATCTCTCTCTCTCTCTCTCAAGCTGAGGTGTGGTGTTTGTTTGAGCTTCGAGAGGTTGTAGGCTGCCGAAGGTTTGTGAGGAGCTCCTCCTCTGGTTACACATGGCCTTATTTATCGGAGACGAGGGGCATCTTTCACATGAGCCCTTAATCTTTCTCCTATCTTAGGTGCGCTATTCCCCAAATATAGGAAATAAGCGATCTACATTTTATCCAACTCAAATGACGTGTTTGTTACGTAGTTTGGTTGCATCGTCAAGGCGTAAATTTACACAAAAGCCCCTGGAGAATACACCAGATTTGAATGTAATACTTAAACCTTAACAATTTGGTACCCGATTTTAGTATTTGTCTCAATGTAGTTTATGAGCTGTTGTGATTTAAGGTTGTAAAGGAAAACCAATCAACTTAATTTCAATAGTCAAGGAATACAACAAGACAAATCTTAAAGATCAGGAACCACATTTTTACCTTTTAAAGTTCAAATACGACATTGAAATCGAGTGTATAATCCATTGGCTTTTATATAATTTATTTCTTAAAAAATTCCATGAAACGGTTTAGTGAGTGTATTTTTTCTGTATGTCAAGGGTTTAAATGGTTGAAAGAATTGGGTGTAAAAAATTTACGATTTTTATCACATGTGCCCTTCTTGACTTCTGCAATATCGATTATGCCCTTCCATTTTTTGTAATATCAGTTGTGCCCATGTCTTCTTACGAATTCAAAATTCTGTCTTCCGTTAAGGTAAAGTAGGGCATAAATCATATTACTGTTGGGAGAAAAACACAGATTGATTATTCAGAGAAACCCTAGGCTCTCTTATATAGGGAGAGACCTTAAGGGTAAAGTACAAAGCAGTCCATAGAAGACAAAGAAATAACGAAGAGGTACATAACATAATAATAATAACTATCTCTACACTCCCCCTCAAGGTGGAGCATAGATGTTTATCATGCTCAGCTTGGATGAACATCTCTGAAAAGGTCCTCTGAGCATCGGCTCGGTGAATACATCTGCAGTATGATCTCCTGAGCTCACATGCGTAGTAGATATCAATCCTCTCTGGATCAAGTCTCTAGTGTAATGGCAGTCAACTTCTATATGCTTGGTTCTTTCATGAAAAGCTGGATTGTTGGCAATGAACTAGACTGCCTGATTGTCACACTGAAGCTTCATGGGTAGAGGCACAGCTACATGTAGATATTCTAGTACGGATCGAACCCACATCATTTATGTGCTGGCTTGAGCCATGGCCCTATATTCAGATTCCGCACTGGACCTTGCCACAACCGTTTGTTTCTTGCTTTTCCAAGAAATCAGAGAGCCTCCAACAAAAACTGCGAATCCTGAGGTTGATTTTCGATCCTTAGGGCATCCTGCATAATCGGCATCTGCACACGCTGAGATAGATAAATATGTGCCCTTCCTGAACAGCAACCCTGAACCTGGAGAAGACTTCAGATACCTCAGTATCATGTATATAGCATCCATATGAACTTGTCTTGGTTGCTCCATAAATTAACTCACCCTGCTTACTGCAAATGCAATATCCGGACGAGTTATGGTAATATAAAGGAGCTTATCCACCATTTCTCTATATCTCCTTTTATCCACTTCAGCAGTATCACCATCATACAACTTCATGCTAGGGTCCATGGGAATACTTGACGGTTTGCATCCATCCATACATGTCTCAATCAAGAAGTCTGTAATGTACTTCCGTTGAGTCATCACCAAGCCCTGTGCATAATTTGCAAATTCCAACCCCAGAAAATATCTTAGGGTTCCAAGATCCTTCGTAACAAACTGACGGCCTAGGAATGCCTTCGCCCTTTCTATGCCCTGAACATCATCTCATGTAACTAGAATGTCGTCAACATAGACCATGATAACAACCGTACCTGCCGATGACTTCTGGACAAACAACGAGTGGTCTACATTTGACCTCTTGAATCCCTGTTGCTCAATAAGGTTGGAAAGCTTCTGGAACCATGATCTTGGACTCTGTTTGAGGCCATAAATTGCCTTGTGAAGTCTACAGACCATATGCTTCTCCCCCTCAGCAGTAAACCCAGGTGGCTGCTGCATATAGACTTCCTTCTGTAGATCCCCATACAAGAATGCATTCTTGACATCCAGTTGAGATATACTCCATTCACGAACCACTGCCACAGATAAGAGAATGCGAAGGGTAGAATGTCTAGCCATTGGAGAGAAAGTATCCATGTAGTCTACGCCATAGGTCTGTGTAAAACCACGCGCGACCAAACGTGCTTTGTACCGATCCAAACTGTTGTCTGCATGATATTTAACTGTGAAGACCCACTTACAGCTCACAATAGATGCGTCAGGAGGAGCAGGAACTAAAGACCATGTACCACGAGACTACAATGCACTCATCTCATCTTCCATAGCTAATCTCTAGCAATCACTCTTCAAAGCCTCCTGATAGGTCCGTGGTATATCCACGGAAGACAAGGCTGAAGCAAATATCTGAAAGTCACCAGTGAGACGGTGAAACGAAACCTGTGAAGCAAATGGATAAGAGGTACACATCCGCTTCTGCTTCCGAATAGCAATCGGAATATCAAGATCATCTTCTGCTGCACTAGATGGTCTAGTGTCTTCCTGCACTGAAGAATCCTGCACATGTACCAAATCTGACCCGTCAGTAGTAATGCCATCTGAACATACCTGAGGCATGATGGGGTGGCTGACGTGTAGCCTGAGAAGGACCTGGCCGACGCGTATAGAATTTTGGTAGAGGTGAAATGGGAGGTCGTGGAAGAGGTGGAGGAGGAGGTGGTGGTGGTGGAGCTGGCGTGGATGCAGGAACAGGATGAGACTCAGGTGAACTTCAAGGAGGTGGTGGAGGAACATAGACATCATCATTGGTAGTGGATGGTACCAGTCTGTCACCTGCAGGAGAAAAATACATAACAGACTCAAAGAAAGTGACATCAGCACTCACGGAGTACTTCTTATTTATAAAATCATAACACCGGTAGCCCTTCTGAGTCCTGGAATAACCAACAAAGACACACTTGACCGCTCTCGGAGAGAGTTTGTCAAGTCCGGGAGACAGAAGATGAACAAAACAAATGCCACAGTACCGAAGACACGTGGAGTCAGTGAGAATAATTCCTTGTCAGGAAAAATGAGAGAAATAGGTATCTTCTCACCAAGAACAGAGGATGGCATTCGATTAACCATATAACATGTGGTAAGAACAGCATCCCCCCAGAAAGAAATAGGAGCACAACTCTGAATCAACAGGGTTCGAGTAATATCCAGGAGATGGCGATGCTTTCTTGCTGCCACACCATTCTGCTGAGATGTATACGCACAAGTGGTTTGGTGAATAATGCCCTTTGATGAGAGAAATTGAGAAAGTGACCGTGTGCAGAATTCTAGGGCATTATCCGTACGAACATATTTGACCGAAGTAGAGAAAATATTGTGCACTTCATTAATTAAATTCTTGATCACATCTCTTGCTTTAGATTTATTTTTCAAAAGAAAGACCCAAGATACACGAGAGAAATCATCCTGTGCCCCTGATGATCGGGTACACGACTCGGACCCCATATATCTATATGAAACAACACGAATGGAGAGCTTACAAGCAAATTACCCAAAAATAATACACGTGATATAAAAGTTCCTGGACTAAATCTAAATAAACAAAGTCACGAGGGGTCCAGTGTAAAATCACCACCACACCACGTGCACAGATCACGTGAGGTGACGTGGACTAGACCTAAATGTAATTAACCAAAGTTCAGGGGCTTGGATGCAAAAATTACAAAAATTTTTACACTACAGACGAATGTTTATGGACTAAATAGAAAAACAAAAAGTGACGAGGGTTGAGATGCATAATACCCATGCCCAAGGCCTCGTACGCGATCCGACGGTCGAGGGCGCTTCACTTGCCACGCGTCACGCCCTCATGCAACGATGACGCTTCGCTCTGACGGACTGGAACTGACGGTGCGGAGCGGGGGCTGATCCAACGGCGGCTGTTCACCTGGAGCTCGGGCCATGATCGGACGGCTCCAAAGGTCAGAGCAAGAACAGCGGAGGAGCGCCGGCGAGGTGACTTTCTTCGAGCTCCAACTCCGTCCTCCGGCGTTCCTTGAGCTTCAAAAACGCCTTGGAGACTCCTGATGGTCGGCGCTATGTCCTGGGAGCTCCAAAAGGCTTCGGCGACGGCTGAGGCTCGCGATGGAGGGCGGCGGAGCTGGGGAGCTCCACTGGACTTCGGCGAGGTGCAAAACTGCTCCCAGGCTCGAGTCAACGAGCTTTGACTTGCATAAAGACGTGAGAAGGTCCAGGGAAAAGTGCCTGGACCGCGCAGAGGTGGAGATAATGTGTGGAACAGCGTGAAGGGGCTCGGCCGGAGGTGTGCTCCGACGAGGTGAGCGTGAGAGTGATTCAACAGATGAAACGTGGAATTTCGAGAGGGGAAATGATCCTAGAACTAAGGGGAAGAAAATGCAAAAGAAATAAAGGGGATATAGGGCTGCCTCGATGGCCGGAGACCAGAGGGAAGTTGTACCTCAACGCCGGCGAAAGGCGGAGGTCGTGGAGCCACCTCAGGCGTTGCTCGACCCACCCGAAGGTCGGAAAGAAGAGCTGTCACCTTCTCCTTGCGATTGGGTACGAAGGGGAGCTAAGCCTATGGAAAAGAGGGGTTCAAAATTTGAATCGAAGGTCGAGGTGCAATATATGGGGTTGATGGATGGTGGAGAAAGAACGAGGCGCAGCGGCTAGCACAGCGACCCATCGATCGAGGTTGCACCAGGGCGGGCATGCCCGTTGATCGAGGGTCAAAAGTCAAGAAGATGCTAGCGCGAAAGGGTGCAAGAACAAGCCTCGAAAAAATCGAGAAGGAGGGGTCAAACCAAGGTCTGACATGGGCACATGGAGTGAGGGACGCCCAGTTGACCCGCTGGTCAACTTGGACTGGCGCCTGGTTGGTCCACGTGGACCAACCAAGAAAAATCCCTGAAAAATACTTTGTAAAATCGATTAAAAATAAAAAATGAATTAATTAATTTTTGATTATTAAATAAAAATGTTTCTTATTTTATAAGGTATTTTATTATGATTTTTAATTATTTTTATGAGGTATAAAAATACAAGTTCCTATTTTAGGCTATATAGGTATATACATCTATATATTTTAATATTTTATTTTTATTTTGTGTATTTAATTTTATTTATTTTTGTTTATTATTTTATAAATTTATAAAGTATTTTTATACACTTAATTATATTTTTATTTTATTTTTCTGAAATGTTTTGTGCATGTAATAAAATAGAACTGTTAATTATATAGGTATAGTTGTAGGTATTATACCTAGGTATTATCTACAGGTATTTTATTTTTGTATTTTCTTTGAGTTTTTATTCTTATTTCAATGCACACATATATTATAAGTAATATTTATAAAATTATAAAAATATAAAAATATAAAAATAATGAATAAATAATAAAATGAATATTTTAATCTGTACAAGTATACAATAGGGGTCCAAAACTCAACTTTCAAACCGTAGCTCCGCCAAATGCGAAACCATCGCCATTAAATAGCTTATTTTAAATTATATACAATTAAAGATGAGTTTGATGCATTTGGAGTTTTTATTAGGGAGATACAGGTCTGGGAAGTTGGGATTCTGGAATTTTATTCAGACCACAACTTTTTATCTGTACATTATTTTTCAATGAAATCAATTTTGTATTTTTTTATTTAATTATCTAAAACTTTCATGTACAAAGTTTCTTTATTTGATGTATAAAAAGTGGAACTAAAAATAGGTCCCAAAATGAATAAAGAATGAATGAAATAAAAGGTATTTTTATTGTATTCTCGCCCTTATCTCCCCCTACTTTATCCCTTGTCGACCTATTCATTAAGATGCCTAGGTTTCGGGTCATAAAATATTTACAATATTTTATTCTTTTTCTTTTCTTTTATTTATTCTATAATTTTGGCTTTAAATACAATATTTTATACACTATTTACATGCACATGCATGAATGCTAAGATGCTGGAATTAATGATATTTACACGCATTTGCTAGGGTTTTTGAAGCCAAAATGATAGAATAAAGATGATGAAATGTGGATTCATCAGGAGCTACTGCTCCGACTCTAACGACTAGGAAAGCTCGACCGATGATGCTTTCCCAACTGACATGCTTCACAGTGAACGGACGAACTAGGAGAGATCTGGGGTAGAAGATGGCGTATTTTCTGGAGCAAAAGGTGACCAAAACGTAGATGTCAGATGTACGGAGAAACTGGTCCAGCAGAATGAGAGGAGACACCAGCATAGGAATTCCGAACCAGCCGATATAGACCATTCTGCTCAGAGCCACAGCCGATCACCCTGCACGTTAGTATGTCCTGAAAAATAAGAGAAGACGGGTTAAATATAGCACGACAATGCAAATCCTTCGTAATCTGACTAATAGATAACAGATTCATCGAGAACTCAGGAGCATGTAGGACATTCTGTAGATGCATAGTGGAGGATAGGAAGACCTCCCCCTATCCGACAAGAGGGGAATGAGTACCATCTGCGATCTGCACTGAGCGGCCGTGAGGAATGTCCCTGTAGGACTCTAGTCTGTCTCTATCTCAGCAGAGATGATGTGTGGCTCCCGAATCTATAACCCAGTCAGAGATATCATGAGATGGTATAAATGCAGTAGATCTACCTGAGGTACTAGCAACAGCAGATGAACTGGCGGAGGCTGTAGCGGCAACATCTGAAGGTCCACCAGACGAATCACCAGATGATTGTGGCATAATATCTCGGAGACGTGCCACAAGTTCCTCTAAACGATTATCTGCAGTAGATGTAAACGGGGACTGAGAGTGCTCTGCAATACGTGCCGATGCTGGGAACCCATGCTTAGAATAGCATGTCTCCTCCGAGTGTCCTATGCGGTGACAATAGGAACATGGCTGACTAAAGCGACCACCCTTCCCTGGGGTCCACGTCCATGTCCACGACCACGACCAGAAGACGAGCCACCTCTCCCACGCGAGACTGCCATCGTCGATGGGGGTGGAGTAGAAGAACTTGAAGAAACTGTAATGCGACTGAGTCTCCTGTAAATATCCTCCACTGGAGGAATAACTGCATCGGCTAAGATCTGAGATCGGGCGGCGTCATATTCAGGATCAAGAGCCGCAAGTAGAACACCCACCATGGTGGCATTCTGACATGTCTTCTGTTGTTCAGGAGTCGCTGTGAGTGGGATAGTACTGTATAACTTCTCAAACATCCCTCTCAGGGATGTGTATAAGGAGTGAAGAGGTCTGCCGCTCTGCTTCATCGTGAATATGTCATGCTGAAGTTGTAACATCTTGGTCTCATTTCGCACCTGCGAATATGTAGCGGTTAGAATATCCCACATCGCCTTGGCAGTGGGCTGATGGAGGACATCATTGGCAATCTTCATCGTCAATGTACCAGACAACCAGACCTTTGCGTAGGAGTCACCAGCCTCCCATGAGGCATATATCCATGTCTTCTCTGCGGGCTCATCCTCGGTAAGAATGTGCTTCTTACCATTCGACTTCATGAGGCTCATGAACTGCATTGCCCAGAGCTTATATATCGACCCATCCATCTTGACTATTGGCGCAGGACCTTTGAATGCGCCTGTGGAGGGCATATCAACCTTCGATTTTGACATACTACCGCTAGAGAAGAACTAGGGTTTGTAGACAAAGTAATATATGTCTACACAAACTGCATTGGATTCGAGTGCGTATGTAGACGTTACGCACTCAAATCCATCTATTCGATGGAAGAGACGAGGTGTGGCTGGGGCACGCTGGAGATGAGGGCCGCCTATAGGGCTGGCGGCTGGACTGGGGTGCCGCCCGGGTGGTGGCGGCATGGCAAGGGTGCCGCCTGAGGATCGGCGGTGGGGCCGCTGGGGTCCGCTGGGGGCTGGTTGGCGGCGGGGGTAGGTTGACGGCGGGTCTGGTGTGCCGCCTAGCGAGTGGGAACCGCCGAGGAGCGAGAGGGGGACGAGCCGACGGCGCAGGGGTACGGCGACGCAAGAGGAGAGTGCGGCGGGTGGAGAGAGAGCCCTAGGGTGGCTCTGATACCATGTTGGGAGAAAAACACAGATTGATTATTCAGAGAAACCCTAGGCTCTCTTATATAGGGAGAGACCTTAAGGGTAAGTACAAAGTAGTCCATAGAAGATAAAGAAATAACGAAGAGGTATATAACATAATAATAATAACTATCTCTACAATTACCAAGGTTCAGAAAATCGGTACGCAGTATTCGTTCGGTCAGGCGGTTTGAAGCGAGTAAGCGGGTATGTGGATGTATATGTGGATTATGCGGTTTTGTAATATTTTACTTAAAAATATATAATAGATATAATAATAATTCCAAATTTTAGAGATGTATGTTACAAAAATATAAAATATAGATGAAATACCTATGGTGAACTTCTTTTGCAAGTACACCCTCTCAAAGTACCCATGTAGCATAGAATATTTTATGAGAAAGCATATGTCAAAACCGCTTACAAGTGAATCTACGAATGTTCCCTCTACCTATGCACTTGCTCAAGTATAAGTTTAAGATCATTTATACTAAAAAAGGTGGCATTATAAATATTTCAGAAATTTCAATAAAAACATATTATAAATTAACCAGAGTCCACCAAGATCAAATGTAGAATGGAAGTGAATAGTTCTAAAAACTAACTAGTTAACCACTAATGTAATTGATAGTTTTGCGTGGTGTTTCTCAGGAAAATGAACACATATACACTGCAGAAAAGTAGTAGGTGATTTATGGAAAATATAGCAATCAATTGAACCAAAATTTCAGTTGCAGTTTTCGATAGATATAACAATCAACTCGACTCATAATCGAGAGATATGACATCAGTTTATTGTATTTTTTATTTAAGAACAGTAGATTAGAATCAAAATGAACCACTTATTCGAGAACTGGAACATAGAGGGTTGGGGACTCGAGGAACGTGGCTCTTATTTATCGGATGGGGTTTTTTAGGGCCGGACTGGGTTTAGGTCCTAATACAAATGCGGTCGCATATGCGGTATACTCGGACACATATGCACCTTTCCCGAATATTGAATGAATATAGGATATGCAGTTCGTTAGAGAGACCGCCTCCGCATATGCGGTCGTATATGCGACCGCCTGATCCGCCTTTCTGAATACTGCATATTACAAAGGGGCATAACTATGAATTTTATAAGAAACTTGAGGATAGAGATGCTTGTGACACACGTTCATGAATAAAATAAATTTTTAATATTAACTTTTTAAACATGAATGTCGTCAGAAACGTCGCATTAAAAGAAACGCGAGGGTCAATTGCGTGATTAAAAGCTAAAGACAAGGTGCATAATGGGTAACCAAATGGGCCTTCACAGTCGAAATCGCAACATAGATTGGCCGTCCTTCTATCGAGCCCATAACGGAGTCCAATTCCTATCCACGAGAAGTTCTCCTCAGCGATTTCAAACTTTACGATTTTGAGACACGTGATTTGCATCTCTCCTTCAGTTCACGATTTTGAGACATGCCATTTGCATCTTTCGAGTTATTGGTTTTTAGCAATATCTACACTCATAACTCTGAGTAGTTCGTATTTACGTACATAATCTTTGATAATAAAAAATTACACGAGAAATCTCAAATAGTCATTCCGTCTCACACACATTACCCTCATGAATTACCCGAAAAACCATGAATAGGCACTCCATCTCACACCCATAACTGTGAGGGTTATGTGTGTAAATACGAAACTACTCAAGATTATTAGTGTAAATATCCCTAAAATGAAAACACATATAATTAAGTTCCATGCTTAACTAACATGTTCTCTTTCCATATGTAGAATGGAAATATTAACATTTAAGCTTGCGTGACCCCTCGTCGTAAAAAAAACCTGTAAAATTACACAGATAAATAATTGCAATTAAGTACTCCAGTAAAGAGAACACTCAAGTATCTATACTACATATTTTTCCCAATATGCCTTCGTGAACTCATCCTTTTATACCACTAATTCCTCTTGTTTTCTTTTGCACTGGTCGAGTAAAATGGTGATTCTATTGGTAGAGAACAGGCAAAAAAACATTTAAGGACGTAAATGGAATTCAATCCTCATCGTATTCATATTATACATAACTCACTTTGATATCTGTATTTCCGTTTTTATTTACATAGTTGTATTTGTAGATTATTTTTTTAATTTTATTAACAAGATTTTATTTTTTACTATATTTGATACATAAATTATGAAATAAATATATTTAGTATATTTGCATCATACGTAAGATATAATATATGCATCTACGTTTGTATTTATATTTAAAAATACATAAGGATGTTCTAACAGTTGTATATGTATACACACACGAGCAAAGCTTACCTACTTCATGTTCATTTTTAGTTAAGTTATTTATTTATTTATTTTGAAAAATACCACCATAGATTTTCATAACTATATCCATCTAATATGTCATTCAAATTTCGTCAGAAACACATATGTCATCTATCCAGAACAGGTCGATTACAACAATTCTAAGACCGTTAAGTTATCTGCTCTAGATGGAGGGCATAGGAGTCTCTGTTTCCGATGAAATTGGAATAACATATTAAGGGGATATAGTGATGAAAATCTATGATGGTATTTTCCATAAAAATTAAAAAATGATAAAAATGAGCATGAAGTAGGTAAAATTACCTACTTCATGAATTAAGCTCCCCCCCTGCCTGGGGTTGTCCTCGAGGAGCTAACTTGGCTCCCCTATCCCATTTTCTCTATTTTTTTTGAAAAATACTTTCGTGGATTTTATTACTACATTCATATATTATGTCATTCAAACTCCATGCGAAACAGAGACTCCTAAGGTCTCCATCCAGACGTAGTCGATATCAACAATTCGACGATCATTAAAAAATGAATGTTTAGATGGAGGTCGTATGAGTCTATGTTTCTCACAAAACTTGAATGACATTTATAATATAGAGATATGGTGATGAATTTCCACAGACTCATTTTAAAAAATAAAAAAAATATGGGGAAAATGGGGCGAGAGGAGCCAATTTAACTTCCCCTGGGGGCAGCCCCATTTTACCCTATAGATAGGAGGCACTTCCAATGAGGCGTGCCTTTCTTGAAATTTAAAAAGTTACTACCAAATTTGTAAATTGTGTAACAATTTTATAAAATATAATTTACATATTGTAAAATTATGATGATCATACTGTTTTGTAAAATATAGCATCCATATTATAATTAACATTTTATTTAATATAATAATATTTTCATAAATATTTCTTGATATAGTTATGTCAATATTTATTATTAAATTTATGGAGTTAAAATTGTAAAATAAATAGGAAGAATAGCTAAATAAATAGGAAAAATATCTAAATAGGAAAAATAGCTAAATTTATGGAGTTAAAATTGTAAAATAAATAGGAAAAATAGTTAAATTCAAGTGAGATCTGCTTCCAAGGAGTGGATTACTCGCTCATGTTGGTTCTAGCTATTGGTTGATGGGGTGCGTGTGGATCGGATTATATGGCATGAACGTTGCAAACACAATAATCTAAAACAACCACAATTCTGCGTAGAACTTTCAATCACAAGATAAGAAATCAAACCACAATTGCATAGATATTTATAGTGAAAATCCTCCTTCATAAAAATCAGGACCTCCTTCATAAAAATCAGGACCAGAGTTTGCCAACTTGGGATTTCAACCTATTCCACACGGGTATTACACTAGCCTAAGTTGCTTACGCAGGCAATCCAACCGTATTACATCCTGAGTTGATTACATGGTTAGTTCAATCGTATTACATGTAAATAAACCTAGCTACCTCAATACCAAGATAAATATGTAATAAAGAATATGAGGTAGAACTAGAATGATCTTTCAAAGCAAGGAGTGGGCTCATAAGATTTGATTGTCGAACATTGAGTTGCTGGATTGAGGTGCAGTACAAAAGGCATCTCTTAGAGTTTTCTCTCATAAAGTAAAGAGTGAAGAATAGAGAGAAGAAGAGAGAATTCTCGTTGTTGCATTGTAGAATGAGGTATGGGGTTCTATTTATAAATATAGAGTCTCCATAACTATTGGCTTTGAAAAAATAGTCGTTGAGAACAAGTGAGAATAAATCCTCTTCAAGAATATTCCTGAAGCAGGCATTGTCATATCAAAATATTTTGATGATCGATCAGAATCAAGTTAACTGATTAGATGAATTTTGATGATCGATCAGAATCAAAAATTGATTGGTTAGCGATGAAAATTGATCGACCATAAATAGCCATTATATAGTTGTTTAGAATTCAGAAATTGATTGATTAGAAACAAAAGTTTGTTGATGATGTATGATTGATCATTCAAGGTTGTTGGTGGATTAGGGTTGATCGATCATGGTTGAACGATGAGTGTAGGGTTTTTAATAAAAAACACATGATACACGATGTTTGAGATCTTTTACAATCTAAGATAAGTATAATATGCATGACGCAATAAAAGATAAGATATGTGACTTCTTCTTAAGCTTGACATTCCTTCTTGAACTTGAGTCACAATTCCTTAGCTTTGAACTCCTTTGGGCTTCTTAGCTTCATGTTTCCTTAAGCTGGAGCTCCTCATGCTTGAGCTTTTTATTGATCTCCTTAAGCTTGAACTTGATCTTGGTTTGATAGCTTTCCTTCTTTTGACTTAGCTTCAAATTAGCTGCACAGTTTTGTTATTGTCAAAATATGCATGCTCGTGCATGAACTTTCAACCTCTCCCTTTTTAATGGTGATAAAATTTTTGAAAGGCTTGCAAAAATAATGTGTATGAACAAACAATTTTAGTAAATAATATTTTCTCTCCCTCTTTGACATGTTAAAAATGATCTAAACAAATACCAATCGTTGATTAGAGAGATGGTTAAAAATATCTCTCTTCTTTTTTGAAAACATTCTTTTATATGGGTTTCTCCTTAATCTTTACTTAAATGTTCCCACTAAAGATAAAAAGTCAAGGGTTCATCGTCAATGCATGATTATCTAGGGTCCTTAGTGGTGGACTTCTCCAGTATTAATAATTCTTCATGACGGTGACATCCATCAATGGTTGTGCATTTATTAGGTACTTAGCCATGGTGAGGTCCATCTTGGATGTTGATATGACCTCTCCATTTTGTTTCCCTTAACCCTTGCAAAATATTTTGTTTTGGTACCCTTTGTTTTTCTAGTCCTTCAGGGTTAGCCTAAGATATATTTTTCAGTACCCAAATCCATTTGTTATGATAGATATAGAAGTATTATCTTCTACTTTTCATTTTTCTTTTCATTAGCAGACATAAAAGTAGTATTTCTCGTAAGCTCTGCAATTTCTTTTTCTAAACAAATAACTTTAACTTAAGAATAGTTAAGATCAGTTTTCAACAAGTTATTTCTTTTTTAAAAAAACATCTAAGTCATTTAGAAAAAGAGATTTATTATCTACTAGTATCTTGCTAATCTTCTTATAAACATTTACTTACTTTTCACTCTTCATAACTTGTCTAAAAAGAAATTGAGATGTTGATGAGCGTAAATCCGACTACTCAGGTAATCAGGTATCTAGAAGGTCGTTGCGACCCGAGCAATCAGACTGGCTCCATCAAGAAAAATAGACCACCAATCAAAAATAAAGATCAAATCAAATACGGTAGCGGTCTCGCTATTAATTTAACCTGGTATAGCGACCAGAGTCGAACACAAGGAGCACGAATTGGCCTTGCGGCCTACGAAGTAGTCAAAAAGAAAGGAAAAAGAAATAAAATGTATTTTTGGTGGTTTTTAAGTATTTTTATATTTTTTTTGGATTTTTAATGTATTAAGAAAATAAAGAAAACAAGAAAACAACACACTTCAACAATTTATTTAATGCAATAAAAATCAAACAAAAATTCTAACAAAAATATTTTTATGTGTTTAATAATTTTCACTATTTTTGGTGAATTTTTGGGATTTTTCTGATGTTTATTTAATTTTTTAAAAATAAAATAAGGACTGAAACTATAGGTACTGTCCAGCCGAGCTAAAAGGACCTAGATAAAATATCTAGAGGCCTCAAATTAGCCTGGATGTATTTTTCTTGTAAAGAGAATAAAACAAGGAAAAATTGGGCACCTAATTTTATTTTTGGTTTTTAAATTTATTTATTAGAATTTTTATGAGATTTTGAGTGTTTTTCAATTTTTAGGTGTTTTAAGTAATGAAAAATAGCCAAAATTGGCTAGAAAATCAAGCAAGCATAAGCAAACAGTAAGTAATTTTTTTTGTAATTTTTAAATGAGTTTTAATATTTTTTTGTGATTTTTAAACTTAGGCAGTAACAAAAATAGAGGTTTTTGAATTTTTAAAAATATCAAAACAAAACAAAAGTGTCTCCAAAAATCCTCGAAAATTTTACACTATGGCAGGAGCCATGTGTCCAATTTTCGTTGGATTTGGAGGTGATTTGCTATTTTATTCAAAAATAGAAAGAGGATAATGTGCACATGGACCTAAGTGCAAATACCCGAAGTTCTGAGGGGTCTGGTGCAAAATACCCAGGAGGTCACGCGCGTCACGCGTGCCTGGGGCACTCAGGGACCCAAATGTAATAAAAACTATTCCCGAGGACTATTTGGTAACAGGTACCAAAAGTCCAGGGGGTAGTCTGCAAATAACCCACGAATTAAAGCACATGCACAAATGTTTCACGCACAGGGGTATAAATGCAAATACTCCAAAGTTTTCATTCATTCAGTAACATTCAGAACTACAGGATAGAAAGTGCAAATACACCAGAAAACCACGTGACGAAGCACGTGTCACATCACACACAGGGGCATAAATGCGAACTAAATAAAGAGCAGGGTCCTCTATGCAATTTTACCAAAAACTAAACAACTACAGTAAATAATTACAGGACTAAATGCGAAATAAAATAAAAGAGGGGGCCTAAGGGTAAATTACCCTTTATTAATGCGGGCCGCAGGATGGACGCCACGTGGTGCATCGGACGGTGAAGCTCCAAGGCTGGGGTCCTCGCAGCGATCGGACGGCTGAGAATACGCCACGTGGGGGATCGAACGGTGGAGGCTCTCGGTGGCTAAACCTCATGCATCGGACGGCTGGGATCAATCCTCCATGGATCTGACGGTTGCTGCTGCTCCTGGAATGGACGGCCCAGATGGAAACTGGAGAGGGAGGCTGATCGGACGGCTGCTGGAGATCCTCAAAGAACAGGTGGCCGGCGAACTTCGCCGGCCCAGTGAGCTCGCTCCGAGCCTCCTCTGCTGCGTCTGAAGATCGGAGAGGCTCCGGCGTGATGTCCCGCAGCTGATGGTGGCCTCCGATGATCCAGCCGAGCTCTGGGGAGCTCCGGCGAGGTCGGCGGAGGTAAAGCTCCTGGACCGAATGGTCCAAGCCCTCAGATGGGCTTGAATGTACCTGCAAGATAGACCAGAAGACTCGCGGGTCGAGGGCAAACTGCCTCGACCCGGTTAGGCGGAGTGACGATGGTCGGAGGGTCGATATGGGCGAGCTCCGGCGAGGGTGGGGACGGAGGAGTGATGAATACTCATTCATCACTCATTATTCTTATATTTTAGCTACAAAAACCTTTGCAAATGCATGTAGATATGTGTAAATAGGAATAATTACCAAAAGCATGCTTTGTGTAAAAACCTATAATTAGCATGTTTTTGTGCAAAAATAAAAGAATAAAGATTAAAAAGAAAAAGAGGGAAATATTTAGAATAAATATTGAGCAACCTAACCCAAGGGAGGGCTCAGCATGGGCCTGACCGCATAAAAGCCAAAGTAGAGGGAGATAGGGGCTCTTGTGTAAATATTTATGTAAATAAAATATAAATATTTTTCCTCACCAAAAATATGCTTTTAAATACTTGTATATATCTATAAATATAAAATCAAAAGAAAATTTTAAAAATTAAAAAGAAAACAAAAACACATCTTGTATAGTCACCTTGTACATGGACCAATCCTATGTATTTATTTAACCTTGTAAATAAATAAAATTAATTTTCAAACTTTTTGTAAATATTCTATGTTATGTATTGTAAATAAATAAAATAAAAACAATTAAAACAAAAGCAAAATAAAAATAACAAAATTAAAAATACAAAAATACATTATACATATACCATATACATAGATGTACATATATATTTATTTTACCTATGTATATAAATAATAAAAATGAAATAAAAATACCCTTTTATTCCTTATTTTATAATGAAAATAAATAAAATATAAAATAGGAATAAAATTGCATAAAAATAATAATTAAAAATCAAAAAAATCAAAAACTCTAGTAGTGTACATATACCTATATATTACATACTATGTATATAGCTTATTTCTATTTCCAAAAATTAATTAAAAATCACTAAAAAATAGAAAAAAATAAAATAAAAATATTTTGTGTTTTGAGGTTTTGCAAATTCGGCCCCTAGCTACCCTTAATTTGCATTTCAAGATCCAGCCACGTGGCCGAATTCCATTGGGTCTTGGGGATGTTGACCGCCCGGTCAACTACCCCCCCCCCCAGGACCACCTTCCGCGGATACAAGCGCCCGACCCGATTTCTCGCAATTATACCCGCTTGATCCGACACCCATTTCCCTAAACCCCAGGTCCGAATCCTTAATCGTTCATCCGACATCCTCGCCGGAGCCGCTCCCTCGGGATCCGCGCGCTCCTGAGCTTGCCCGGACCCATCTTTCTCGGACCCCTAGCCGTATAAAGCTGCAGCTCCGCCACCTCCTCTCTCAATCTTTGGCCATTCGCCTTCTTCTCCTGTGAGCTCCAGAGAGACCGTTAGAGTGACAGCTAGCGCCTCGACCTGTCGAAGCGAGGAAAGGAGGAGGACCCATCGATCCGGCGACCACAGCCGCCGCAGCTCCGCCACCAGCGTGAGCTCCGAGCCTCGGAGCGAGACGATCCTTGAGGCCACGACCAGGAGCTTCCCCAGCTCCTTCCCAGTCTCTCCGACCACCCAGGTAACCCCTTAGGCTTCCCGTTTCCTTTAATTTCCATTTACGCCTAATTCGCTCCACCGCCTTATTTCTCCGATTCATCCTGGTTCCGACCACTATCCGATCATCGGAATCGACCATTACGTTCGCCTCTCCCCGACGCACCTTCTCCACCCTTTCGCCCAACCCAGCTCGCATAGGAGCTGGGAACCGAGCTCCTCCGTCCACCACCTTCGCCGGAGCTCGCCGCTTCGACCCATCGTTCACCCCCACTTCGCCTAACCGGGTCGAGGCAGTTTGCCCTCGACCCGCGATTCTCCTGAGCTGTTTTGCAGGTGATACCGAGCCCATCTGAGGGCTTGGTCATTCAGGCCAGGAGGCCAAGCTCCGCCGACCTCGCCCGAGCTCCTCGGAGCTCGGCTCGATCATCGGAGCATCGCAGCAGACGCAGGAGCACTCCAGCTTGCTTCTCCGACCATCAGAGTGCTCCAAGGAGGAGCCCAGCGCACGCACGAGCCCGGCGAGTCTCGCCGGGGACCTGTTCTTTGAGGACCCTCCTCTGCCGTTGATCGTCCCCCTCCGCTCCAGACTTCATCCGGACCGTCCATCTCTGGAGCCACCAGTGCCGCTCGATCTGAGGAGAGGCGATCCGGAGCGCCCACCGTCAGCAGCCGTCCGATCTCCACGTGGCGCGCATCCAGGCCATCCGCTTAATAAAGGGTAATTTACCCTTAGGCCCTGTCTTTATTTTTATTTCGTTTTAGTCCTGTAAATATTAAAGTCAGTTGTTAAGTTTTAGGTTTATTTGCATAGTGGACCCTGAGCTTTAGTTTATTCGCATTTATACCCCTGCCAGTTGTGGACACGTGCTTCGACATGTGATATTTTGGGTTATTTGCAGTACACCCCAATGTAGTTCTGGATGTTAATGAATGAATGAAATCTTTTACTTATTTGCATTTATACCCCTGTGCGTGATTTATTTCCACATGTGCGATATATTTTGGGTAATTTGCAGGTGAGCCCCCTGGACTTTTGGTACCTGTTACCAATAAGTCCTCGGGACTTATTTTTCTTACATTTGGGTCCCTGAGTGCCCCAGGCACGCGCGTGGCGCGTGTTTTGCTGGGTATTTTGCACCAGACCCTCCAGAACTTTGGGTATTTGCACTTTGGTCCCTATGCACAATACCTTTCCTTTATTTTTTGAATAAAATAGCAAAACACCTCCAACACCAACGAAAATTTGACACATGGCTCCTGCCATGGTGTAGGATTTTTGTGGATTTTTGAGGACATTTTTGATTTAGTTTGATATTTTTAAAAAATCAAAAACCTTCATTTTTGTCACTGTCTAGTTTGAAAAATCACAAAAAAATATAAAAACTCACTTAAAAATTCTATAAAAATTGTCTGCTGTTTGTTTTACTTAGTTTGATTTTCTAGCCAATTTTGGCTATTTTTCATTGCTGAAAACCACTAAAAACTTAAAAACACTCAAAAACCCATAAAAATTCTAGTAAATAAATTAAAAATCCAAAAATAATAAAATTGGTACCTAAATTTTCCTTGTTTTATCTTCTTTACAGAAAAATTACCTCCCCCATTTTAAGGCTCTTAGATATTTTATCTAGGGCTTTTTGGCTCGGCTGGACAGTACCCACTGTTTGCTTCACTTTTTGATTTTTAGAAAATAAAATAAACATCAGAAAATTCTCAAAAATTCACCAAAAATACTACAAAGTATAAAATACATAAAAATATTTTTGTTTTAATTTTTGGTTGATTTTTGATGCTTTGAATAAATTGTTGAAGTGTGCTTTTCCTTGTTTTTCTTTATTTTCTTAATTACTTAAAAATCCAAAAAAATATAAAAATACTTAAAAACACTAAAAATACTTTGTTCTTTTATTTTCTTTATTTTTACTACTTCGTAGGCCTCTCTGCCAACCCGTTCTCCTTGAGTTCGACCCTGGGTGCTATACCAGGTTAATCCTATAGCAGGACCGCTATTTTGTGTTTGCTTGATTTTATTGATATTAGTGGTTCAATTTTTCTTGATTGAATTAGACGATTGATCGAGGTCGCAACGACCATTTTTGTACCTTTACCTTGGTCATTTGGCTGGTAATCAGAATGGCGCCGTTGCCGGGGAGCACGGCTTAGTGGTTTTTATTTTCTCTTCGTTTTTGTTTTCGCGGCTTTTCGCGGCTCTTTCAGAGCTCGCGGCTTTTTCACGGCTTTTATCTATATTTTATTTTTATTTTATTTTGCTTTACTTTCTTTTTCATTTATTTTTGTTTTTGTTTTATTTTGAGTATTCATTTTATTTTGCATTTTTGCAATATATCCTTATTTTCATTTTCATTTCTTTTTCTTTTATTATTATTTGATTATCTAGTTCTGACCACTCTACCTTTTCTTGCAAGGGCCCGAGGACCGAGGCGGCCGATTTCGAGAAGCCAACGCAACCGCGGGATTCGGAGGCGGCTCCTTTCTTCGCGAAGCCGCAGGAGAGAGTGAGAGAGAGTTGAGTGGGAGAGGATTTTCATTTTTATTTTCATTATTATTGTAATAATACAGGACACTCTCAGAGACTTGGACATTACTTGTGACTTAGAGGGTCTGTTTCGCCGAGCACCGGTGTGCTCGGGGGACCCTTAGGATTTTCGCGGTTTTTCGCGGTTTTGGTTTTCTTTTATTTTCTTTCTGCCTTTTCCGGTGTTTACGCGGTTTTTGCTCGAGCCCCTAGACTTAGGAATTTCTCTTGCTTGTGCCGTAATTAGTAGGGTCCCAACACTTAACTGCTTGCCTGTTCCTATAGAACGTTAATTGGACCTACTAAAAATCATTAATAAAAATAACCGAATCATCTCCTTCGTAGCCTACGTACCGCAACCCGTCCTGTAAAGCGCTTTCTCCTACCCCCGATTTGTCGGACAGAGGAGGGACGGGCCAAGACCGGACTCTTTGGCTTGGAGGTCGGTGACCGGTTAGACGGTTCTTGCGATAGAAATTGCTCATCTAGGACTCGGCTTTCCCGTTGCATCATATAGGTAGTTTATTTTCAGTCTTTCAATTCTGCGCGGATCACTTGCATGTAGAGTGCTGGAGACAAGGTACGCATTTCTTACTCAGCATGCATCATTGATTTCATCGCGCATCGGCTTTTTCGTCTTCTCCCCCCTGTTTTGGATTAAATAACCAGGAGAACCGAAAAATTCGTTAGGCCGTTTGTTTTTATTTGAAAAATATTAAAAAGAGAAACCATAAAATTGGGACTGGTTAACACTATTGATCTTAAAATCCGCTCACCCTAAAAATTTTGTCTTGGGGAGAGCAACCCCCTCATTGTATGGTTTGGATGCACGAGAGAGTGACCCGCACCCTAGGTAGAGACCTCCGGTGCTAGTCCCGACTGATTACCGACTCTTCCGTGCGGGCCAGTCGGTTGGGATAGCATCGGGTATCCTAACAGGTCACGTAAGCGCTCTGATATTTTGTGTGTTCACCTAATAAAATTGACAAGATAATTTGACCGAACTTTCACGTTCTTCAGCTCGCGTCGCGTTGGTGAACCAGGGGTTTGTTTGTGATCATAATTTCTCCAGATCTCATCCGCCTTACTCGCCAGATCAAGATGATGGGTAGACGCTCTCTTAGGCAGCCTCTGGCTGCACCGCTTTCGGGCACGTCTACCCAATCATCTAGGTTGGCCCGCGAGAGCTGAGACCAGCTCTCCGAGCCCGAGTACGACTCCGCCCTGATCCCCCTCGACCCCCTTTCTTTCAGACCTGAGAGACATGAGCCCGAGGAGAGATTGATAGATTTGACAGCACCTGAGTTGGGCTCCTTTGATTTTGCAGACGTCATGGCCGGCAGTTCTGAGGATCGTTCCCGTACAGAGCACGTCGTGATGGATCAGGGAGCGATTAACTCCACCTTGATCGCCTCATTAGAGACAGTTCAGCAGCAGTTACGCGATCAGGGAGCATTCATGATTGAGATGAGGAGAGAATTGGAGCGCCTCCGAGCATAGCGAGATCAGCAGAGCGAGCCTGAGGACATACCAGATGCAGAGGCACGAGCCGCTGCAGCAGCAGCAGCAGCAGCCGCCGCAGCGGCAGCCGCCGCAGCGGCAGCCGCCGCGGCAGGAGGACCACCGAGACCGATGCGGGAGTTGCACAACCCCGGATCTACACTGATGCACCATTGGGTGGTGGTACCTGTTATCGTGGGGGACTTCAAGTTCCCCCGAACACCCTGCAGATGCTTCCCCGTTTTCACGGGCTTGCCACCGAGGAGCCCCATCTCCACCTCCAGGAGTTCCTGATGATTTGCAGTACTGTCCACGACCGCCATGTGGACCAGGATAAGATTCGGATGATTGCCTTCCCCTTCTCACTAGCAGACAGAGCAGCCACCTAGCTGAAGCATCTGGGGAAGTTCGTCTACACCTGGGAGCAGCTCCGCACCGAGTACTTGAACAAGTACTATCCACTCGGGCGGACGAATGCAGCGAGGGCCCTGATCAGCAACTTCTCTATGCTCCCCAATGAGAAATTTCACGAGGCATGGGAGAGGTTTAGAGAGCTCACGGATAGATGCCCGTACCACGACATCACGAAGCCGAACCTTGTGCAGAGCTTCTTCAGCGGGTTGACACCAGAGCTTCAGGGTCTGGTGAATGCTTCTTGTGGCGGGTCCTATTTCGCCAAGGACCACGACCAGGTCTGGGCCATCTTCGAGGAGATGGCTGAGAATTATATGGTGATGTCCCAGACCCGGTTGTACACTCAGGGGAGACCCCAGCAGCAGCCAGGACCCGTGCAGTACCAGCGGATAGCACGGGTCGATGCAGGTCCATCTAGTTCGTCCGCAGTCGCAGCAGCACAGGCAGAGTCGTCCGCTGCGGACATGGGTATCATCAGCGAGAAGTTGGACCGCATGGAGCTGATTGAGAAGAAGCAGTGCCAGGAAATCACGCAGATGGAGCAGATGGCACAGACTCTGAGCGACATGAAGACCCAGCTCATGTGTCTCCAGGAGGCACAGACGGCTTCACAGTCCCGTCTTCAGTCGCGAGGCAACTCCGGCGGCAGCAGCAGCTCGTCCCAGCGCTCCAGCACCTTTCAGCAGCCTAGACAGGTCCATCTTGTACAGGCGGAGCCGTACCAGCAGCCGCAGCCCACCTACCAGTCCCCACCATCTCCAGACATGCAGATGGTGGTCTACCAGCCGGACCAGCCTCTGGCAGTACTCCCACCAGCCCCCTACGATGCAGAGCCGTTGATGGATGTCAACGGGATTTGGTATGACCGCCCCTGCCTGGGATCCGATGAGACCATCCCGGATTCAGGTGGGGGAATGGAGGTACCCAGACCCAGCAGCAGCCAGCCGGTCAGGGAGGGAGGTATGGCCAGCAGAGGGATCACCAGCCGCAGTAGCAGCCCCCAGTCTACCAGTCACACCAGCAGTCATCCTTCGGTCCTCGTCCCTATCAGCAGCAGGGACAGTCTTGGAGACGTGAGCAACAGGCTCACCCAGCATACCAGCAGCATCCTTCCTCCTATCCCTCTCAGCAGCACCACCAGCAGTTCCAGCAGCCTCATCACCAGAGAGGCCACCCGTCAGGCTCCCATGAGAGCCCCGCCTTGGATGACATAGCCCGCCTCCTCACGGACCAGCAGGCTACCTTCAGACGGGAGATGGACGAGTTCCGCCAGGAGATGCGGGACTTGGTGAGAGGGAAGGCCGCTATTCCTGCATAGATCGAGCCGAACCCCAATAGCCTCAAGACGAAGTCTGAGCAGGTAGTTCACACTGAGCATACCACTCCTAGTGACCCATTTGATGATATGTCTTCGGATCTATTTGATGCTGATTTTGTTACACTTAGGAGCAGTAGAGCACCAGCAGGCGGTGCCTCATCTGAGCGACGACTCGAGGATCCACCCAGAGCGCCAGATGAGGAGGAAGAGGAGAGCGGTACTGAGGCCGCACCTGATGACAGTGGTACTGATGCCACCAAGGATGTTGATTCCACCGGCGGTACTGAGACCACCACTTCACCAGTTCGAGGAGGTGGTACTGACGCCACCAGTTTAGCCGAGCCAGCCCGCGGTACTGAGGCCGCGAGACGTCCAGCAGCAGAGCCAGCCAGAGGTGGTACTGAGGCCACCAGTGTTCGTTTTGATAGAGATGTTGTCTTTCCTCATGTTACTGTATCTCAGAACTCTATTTTGAATAAAGGAAAAGGTTTAGTTTCTTCTGGTCCCACTGTGGTGAGTGATGTATGTGTGGATCCGGCCGTCGAGCCGTCTAGGCCTTTTCCTAGTCCTTCATCTGCGAAGGACCCTGTGATCCCCTTCCCTAGAGCCCTTCAGATGGGGAAGAGGAAGAAAAAAGAAAATAATCCAAAAAAGAGAGAGCAGGAGGAATTCAGCCAGAGCATGATCGACAGATTTCACATCCAGCTGACCCTCCAGGAGGCTTTGCAGCACATCCCCCTTCTTCAGCGATCTTTGAGAGACAGGACCATAGTTAGGAGAAGGAGAAGAAACCACACTTCAGAGATTCATGTGCTGACGAAAGCCACGTGTTTTGCGATCCAGAACCGTCTACCAGCCAAGAGGCCAGATTCAGGGGCCCCGTATGTCAGATGCCAGATTATTGAGCAGAGGTTCGATCGGACTCTATTAGATAGCGGATCGTCGATCAACCTTCTTCCGGCAGCCCTTCTCGATCGCTTCGAGTTGGGCACTCTTCGACAGAGCAGGACAGTCCTTCAGTTTGCTGATCGATCTGTCAAGAGGCCGAAGGGGTTGTTGCGAGATGTTGTCGTCACGATTCAGGGCCTGAAATTTCCCGTGGACTTCGTAGTGTTGGACATGGAGATCCCTGACTCAGTGGCCGATACCCCCATCATCCTTGGTCGTCCGTTCTTGGCCACAGCCAAGGCGGTGACTGATCATGATAGTGGGAAGGTATACTTTCGCGTCGAGGGCGAGAGTATACAAATAGAGACGGTCGAGGACTACAGAGCCAGAGAGAGCACGCTCAGAGGCTAGCACAGATTCAGAGCAGCTGACCGACGCAGAGCCAGACATCCACCAGGACTGTGATTTTGTGATCACAGATGATGAGGCAGCATGGGCAGATCCTGCAGCACATGCCATCCTCTCATTTCCAGACACCACTGATGCACAGATGACAGCAGAGGAGAGCTTGGAGAGCACAGCCCTGGTCCAGGATACTATAGAGGCAGCAGAGCCGGTTCTTGACCGCGACACGGATTTCAGTGATGGTGGTGCTGAGGCCACCTTGTGTTTCGGTGGTACTGATGCCACCGTATTTGATGCATATCCCTCGGATTCAGAGTCTGATTGGGCAGATTGTGATGATCAGATGCCAGACTTGAGTCCACTTGAGCCTACAGAGGAGGAGGAGGTAGATGCAGAGCAGATCAGAGACAGCACAGTTGAGCAGCCTCCTCCAGATCCAGTTTGCGAGAGTTCGCTTTCTTTCTCCCAGGCAGATTTGGCAGACTTAGCAGCATTGACACACTTTCTTCCGCAACCAGATTTGCCAGCACCCATCCTTCCAGAGCTGAAGCCGCTCCCTACTTCGCTGAAGTATCGGTTCCTTGCGGGCGAGTCAGAGATGTACCCAGTCATCATCTCCGCCGATCTGACTGGAGAGCAGGAATCCCGTTTGATGGGGGTTCTTGAAAAGAATCACAAGGCAATCGGATGGAGCATAGCAGATCTCCACGGGATTAGTCCATCAGTGTGCTCCCACCATATCTATCTCGAGGAGGGGGCGAAGCCGTCGCGTGAGTTCCAGCGGCGGCTGAACCCCAACCTGAGAGAGGTTGTGATGAAGGAAATATCGAAATGGTGGAGTGCAGATTTTATTTATCCCATTTCCGACTCCAAGTGGGTCAGCCCCTTGCATGTGGTGCCCAAGAAGACGGGCATCACGACTGTGATCAGTGAGTCGGGAGAGGAGATTGCTACACGAGTACCCACCTCTTGGAGGGTCTGTGTTGACTACAGGAGACTCAACCAGGCCACCAAGAAAGACCATTTCCCCTGCCTTTTATTGACCATATCATTGAGAGACTGGCAGGGAAGAGCCATTATTGCTTCCTGGATGGATACTCGGGCTACAACCAGGTGGCCATCGCTCCTGAGGATCAGGAGAAGACCACCTTTACCTGTCCTTTCGGCACATATGCTTTTCGACGCATGCCATTTGGGCTATGCAACGCCCCTGCGACTTTTCAGAGGTGCATGCTGTCGATCTTTTCGGACATGGTAGGGGAGTGTTTGGAGGTCTTCATGGACGATTTCTCGGTCTACGGCGACGGATTCGACTCCTGTCTTGATTGCCTAGACCGAGTACTCCAGTGATGTATTGAGTACCATTTGGTGCTATCTTGGGAGAAGAGTCACTTCATGGTGACTCAAGGGACGGTGCTTGGCCACATCATCTCCAACAGGGGCATGGAGGTGGATCCGGCCAAGGTTGATGTCATTAGGAAACTCGCACCGCCGTCCAATTTGAGGCAGCTACGGTCATTCCTGGGGCACGTTGGATTTTATAGGAGATTTATTCAGGATTTCAGCAGGATTGCCCGGCCGTTGACTGACCTCTTGACGAGAGACACCGAGTTCCTTGTCGATGACAAGTGTCTTTCGTCCTTCGCGATTCTTCAGCAGCGTGTGATTGAGGCTCCGGTCCTCCAGCCGCCTGATTGGTCTCTCCCATTCGAGATCATGACGGATGCCTCCGATTTTGCCGTAGGGGCAGTGCTGGGACAGAGGAGGGATGGAGTTCCATTTGCCATACACTACGCTAGCCGCACATTGGATTCCGCCCAGCGGAATTACACGGTCACAGAGAAGGAGATGCTAGCCGTAGTGTTCGCCCTAGATAAGTTCAGATCATATATCATTGGATCTAGAGTGACTTTGTACACAGATCACACCGCCATCAGGTACCTCATGGCAAAGAAGGATGCCAAGGCCAGACTGACTAGATGGATCCTTCTACTCCAGGAGTTCGACATTGAGATCAAGGATAAGCCTGGAGTCAAGAATGTGGTGGCGGATCATATCTCCCGATTAGAGCAGCCTGAGGATTCTGAGCAGATTGACCCCATTCGAGATACCTTCCCAGATGAGGCGATCCTTGCTATCGCCTCACTCCCGTGGTACGCCGATATTGTGAACTTTCTCGTTGCTGGGAAAGTCCCACAAGATTGGCCCAGGCAGAGACTTGAGACCTTCCTTGCGAAGGCCAAGTCCTACCACTGGGAGGATCCCATCCTCTACCACGAAGGAGGGGATAGCGTCTGGCGTCGGTGTATTCCTCAGGAGGAACACCATAGCGTCCTCACTTACTGCCACAAGCTTGAGGCAGGAGGACATCATTCTGGGAGGAGAAGGGCACAGAAAGTGCTCCAATCCGGCTTGTGGTGGCCTACCCTCTTCAAGGACTCAGATGAGTTCGTGAAGAGGTGTACTGACTGTCAGAGGATGGGCACTTGTGGACAGCGTGATATGATGCCGATGCAGCCCATTCACTTCTGTGAGGTTTTTGATGCATGGGGCATCGATTTCATGGGTCCATTCCCTAAGAGTCAGGGATTTGAGTACATTCTATTGGCTGTAGATTATGTTAGTCGTTGGGTGGAGGCTATCCCCGCCCGAGCCGCTGATGCGAGGACAGTTTGCAGATTTTTGAGGAAGCATATCATCACACGGTTCGGGGTTCCACGAGTTCTGATTTCTGATGGGGGATCTCACTTCATCAACGACCAGGTGAAGGCCCTTGCTAGCGAGTTCGGCATAGACCATCGTGTTGCTACACCTTATCATCCACAGACGAATGGTCTAGCCAAGGTGTCGAATAGGGAGATCAAGACGATATTGCAGAAAGTCGTCCGCCCTGACCGAAAGGATTGGTCACAGCTTTTGGACTCGGTCTTGTGGGCATATAGGACGTCTTTCAAGACACCATTGGGTACATCTCCCTTTCGCCTCGTATATGGCAAGCCATGCCATTTACCTGTTGAGCTGAGGCACAAGTCACTCTGGGCAGTTACAGATATTCTTATGGATCCAGATGGTATGGGAGACCAGAGGAGGGTAGAGTTAGCAGCCCTGGAGGAGCTTAGAGATACAGCATTCTCAAACAGCCTACATTATAAGGATAAAGTGAAGGAGTGGCATGATTCTCATATCAGCCACAAGCATTTTGAGATTGGCCAGAGAGTATGGTTGTTTGATGCGAGGCTACGATTATTTCTAGGGAAGCTACAGAGCAAATGGAAGGGACCCTACTTGGTCAAAAAGGTACACGACAATGGTAGCATTGATATATCTGAGTTGTCTTCTGAGAGTACCTTTCGAGTAAACGGCCAACGGCTCAAACCATTTCTAGATCATGAGCCGCGGGTCGCTGATCTTGCCCCTATTCATTTTGCATGAGATGTGGTCTTTGACTCACATCTAATGCATCTCACGCCTGAGTTTTACTGATCTTCAGCCTTGTATAGATCCAGATGTCCATATCGCTACATTCTTTAGTCCCACATCCCTTTCTTCATCTTGTGATTATGCTATACTTAGGGTGCACTTTACCCTAAGTATAGGGGGGATGTGAGACCTTTTGGGTATTTCTTTTGTTTCTGTTTACCCCTGTTTTTGCTGCCTATACTTAGGGATATTTCACCCTAAGTATGGGGGGGTAGACCCTGTACATTCTCCACTCGGTTTTTCCCTTAGTATACAGCCTGCTATACTTAGGATTACTTAATCCTAAGTATAGGGGGAAGAACCGAGACCCTCTTGATTTTTCTATTTTCATCTCTTCTTCCTTGTATATAGCCTTTCTTTTCACTTCCCTATACATAGCACGAGTTATGTCTTCTTCATCGCTCTTGACTCTGAGGACATCGTTCGAGCTAAGTATAGGGGCGTGTGTATATATTTCATATATACTTTAGCCATAACTCGTACCTTGTGTGAGTGTTTTAATAAATAAAATGGCTAAAAACCACAAAAATTAAAAATTTTCATGTACATAATCTTCTTTTATTTGCACATAAATAGCTAGTGTACAAATTATTTTTGTAAAAATGATTTCAAAAATCTTTTGTGTAAAGCTTGTGTAAATATTTTTGTATCAAAATTATGTATATAGTACAAAATTTTTCCAAAATGTTTTGAAAATCAAAAGTTTGCAAAAATCTTGTGTAAATGTGTGTAAATATCTTTTTGCAAAACTTGCACTTCATGCATCATCCATTCATGATTTCAAAACATTTTTCAAAAATTTTGCATGACTGTAAACTTTGTGTAAATAAGCATCTTTTGTACATATGTATATAGTTTTTCTGGATGATAGTTGACATTTAAGCTAGCCTGGAATCAAATTGAGAAATGGAGCTTGATTAAGATCTTAATCCACCTAACTTCTAAGAGGAACCTTATAGGACTTAGGCTTAAGGCTTTTCAGGTCCATGGTGACTTAATTCTTTGAGTCCACTAGGCTATGATCACATGTCATCTCAATGAGCCTAAGTAGAGCACTTAACAACAACACATGACTCATATAGACAATGGCTTTACTTGGACACCAGCACTATGCACCGAGCTCTCTACGGATGAGGTGGTGAGGAGGCAGTCTTCCTTGACTTGGGGTAGCATATGAGGGTAGTACTTCTAGGCGGAACCTCTCTTCTTCTTTTAGTGAAGGAAGTGCGTCTCAACTTGGTCTAGTTACCATGAGGTCTAACGACGGGAGTTGTGGGTTGCAATAAAGCTTCAAAAGAGGGATAGTCTACTGGCTCAAGAGGAAAAACTCCTTGTATATATGCTGCACATGTATATGTTGTACAGATGCACTTGAAAAAAAATGTGCAAAAAGAAAAGAACTCCAAAAAAGTGGTGGGTCTGATAGAAAATGATAATCCCACCGGAGTATGTATATAGAGTGCAATAAGCAAAGCTTGGTTTCATGATCCACCTGATGTAGCTTGCAGCAGGGAGTGGCTACACTGGTCAGGCTCCCAAGGGTACTTGGCTACACTGGCCTTGACCCATTCTCTTCTTCCTCCTCTTCTTGAGCCGGTTGAACTTGAACTTAGAAGGGAATACCCCGCTCCTCGAGGAAAGAGTGGCCAGATTGAGGTCATAGAGTTACCTTGTTGGGGAGGGTTGTCAAGTTGCCATTTCTGAGGTGGAGAGCTTAGACTTCACATTCACAGGACAAGAAAAGATTCATGGTCTTCAGGGTTTGTGATTGATGCTTGTTCTGATCTGGAGCATTGAGGAGTCTTGGTTATAGATTAGTGGAACTTAGAGGCTGTTGAGTTTTAAGCTTAAGTCTAAATAAGGTTCCGACACATTAATAATCCAAAGATCTGATCGAGAGCTCCATACCCCAATTTAATGAAGGCAAGTTTAATAATCAACCTTGATCCATGTACATCCTCTTTTTCTTTTTTCTTTCTTTCTTTTTCACTTCTTTTTCAAATAAGTGTTTGCTAAGGGACTAGTAAAGTTAAGTATAGGGGGGTGATGAATACTCATTCATCACTCTTTATTCTTATATTTTAGCTACAAAAACCTTTGCAAATGCATGTAGATATGTGTAAATAGGAATAATTACCAAAAGCATGCATTGTGTAAAAACCTATAATTAGCATGTTTTTGTGCAAAAATAAAAGAATAAAGATTAAAAAGAAAAAGAGGGAAATATTTAGAATAAATATTGAGCAACCTAACCCAAGGGAGGGCTCAGCATGGGCCTGACCGCATAAAAGCCAAAGTAGAGGGAGATAGGGGATCTTGTGTAAATATTTATGTAAATAAAATATAAATATTTTTCCTCACCAAAAATATGCTTTTAAATACTTGTATATATCTATAAATATAAAATCAAAAGAAAATTTTAAAAATTAAAAAGAAAACAAAAACACATCTTGTAAAGTCACCTTGTACATGGACCAATCCTATGTATTTATTTAACCTTGTAAATAAATAAAATTAATTTTCAAACTTTTTGTAAATATTCTATGTTATGTATTGTAAATAAATAAAATAAAAACAATTAAAACAAAAGCAAAATAAAAATAACAAAATTAAAAATACAAAAATACATTATACATATATCATGTACATAGATGTACATATATATTTATTTTACCTATGTATATAAATAATAAAAATGAAATAAAAATACCCTTTTATTCCTTATTTTATAATGAAAATAAATAAAATATAAAATAGGAATAAAATTGCATAAAAATAATAATTAAAAATCAAAAAAATCAAAAACCCTAGTAGTGTACATATACCTATATATTACATACTATGTATATAGCTTATTTCTATTTCCAAAAATTAATTAAAAATCACTAAAAAATAGAAAAAAAAATAGAATAAAAATATTTTGTGTTTTGAGTTTTTGCAAATTCGGCCCCTAGCTACCCTTAATTTGCATTTCAAGATCCAGCCACGTGGCCGAATTCCATTGGGTCCTGGGGATGTTGACCGCCCGGTCAACTACCCCCCCCCCCCAGGACCACCTTCCGCGGATACAAGCGCCCGACCCGATTTCTCGCAATTATACCCGCTTGATCCGACACCCATTTCCCTAAACCCCGGGTCTGAATCCTTAATCGTTCATCCGACATCCTCGCCGCAGCCGCTCCCTCGGGATCCGCGCACTCCTGAGCTTGCCCGGACCCATCTTTCTCGGACCCCTAGCCGTATAAAGCTGCAGCTCCGCCACCTCCTCTCTCGATCTTTGGCCATTCGCCTTCTTCTCCTGTGAGCTCCAAAGAGACCGTTAGAGTGACAGCTAACGCCTCGACCTGTCGAAGCGAGGAAAGGAGGAGGACCCATCGATCCGGCGACCACAGCCGCCGCAGCTCCGCCACCAGCGTGAGCTCCGAGCCTCGGAGCGAGACGATCCTTAAGGCCACGGCCAGGAGCTTCCCCAGCTCCTTCCCAGTCTCTCCGACCACCCAGGTAACCCCTTAGGCTTCCCATTTCCTTTAATTTCCATTTACGCCTAATTCGCTCCGCCGCCGTATTTCTCCGATTCATCCCGGTTCCGACCACTATCCGATCATCAGAATCGACCATTACGTTCGCCTCTCCCCGACGCACCTTCTCCACCCATTCACCCAACCCAGCTCGCACAGGAGCTGGGAACCGAGCTCCTCCGTCCACCACCTTCGCCGGAGCTCGCCGCTTCGACCCATCGTTCACCCCCACTTCGCCTAACCGGGTCGAGGCAGTTTGCCCTCGACCCGCGATTCTCCTGAGCTGTTTTGCAGGTGATACCGAGTCCATCTGAGGGCTTGGTCATTCAGGCCAGGAGGCCAAGCTCCGCCGACCTCGCCCGAGCTCCTCGGAGCTCGGCTCGATCATCGGAGCATTGCAGCAGACGCAGGAGCACTCCAGCTTGCTTCTCCGACCATCAGAGTGCTCCAAGGAGGAGCCCAGCGCACGCACGAGCCCGACGAGTCTCGCCGGGGACCTGTTCTTCGAGGACCCTCCTCTGCCGTTGATCGTCCCCCTCCGCTCCAGACTTCATCCGGGCCGTCCATCTCTGGAGCCACCAGTGCCGCTCGATCTGAGGAGAGGCGATCCGGAGCGCCCACCGTCAGCAGCCGTCCGATCTCCACGTGGCGCGCATCCAGGCCATCCGCTTAATAAAGGGTAACTTACCCTTAGGCCCTGTCTTTATTTTTATTTCGTTTTAGTCCTGTAAATATTAAAGTCAGTTGTTAAGTTTTAGGTTTATTTGCATAGTGGACCCTGAGCTTTAGTTTATTCGCATTTATACCCCTGCCAGTTGTGGACACGTGCTTCGACACGTGATATTTTGGGTTATTTGCAGTAGACCCCCCTGTAGTTCTGGATGTTAATGAATGAATGAAATCTTTTACTTATTTGCATTTATACCCCTGTGCGTGATTTATTTCCACATGTGCGATATATTTTTGGTAATTTGCAGGTGAGCCCCCTGGACTTTTGGTACCCGTTACCAATAAGTCCTCGGGACTTATTTTTCTTACATTTGGGTCCCTGAGTGCCCCAGGCGCGCGCGTGGTGCGTGTTTTGCTGGGTATTTTGCACCAGACCCCCCAGAACTTTGGGTATTTGCACTTTGGTCCCTATGCACAGTACCCTTCCTTTATTTTTTGAATAAAATAACAAAACACCTCCAAATCCAACGAAAATTTGACACATGGCTCCTGCCACGGTGTAGGATTTTTATGGATTTTTGAGGACATTTTTGATTTAGTTTGATATTTTTAAAAAATCAAAAACCTTCATTTTTGTCACTGTCTAGTTTGAAAAATCATAAAAAATATAAAAACTCACTTAAAAATTCTATAAAAATTGTCTACGGTTTGTTTTACTTAGTTTGATTTTCTAGCCAATTTTGGCTATTTTTCATTGCTGAAAACCACTAAAAACTTAAAAACACTCAAAAAACCATAAAAATTCTAGTAAATAAATTAAAAATCAAAAAATAATAAAATTGGTACCTAAATTTTCCTTGTTTTATCTTCTTTACAGGAAAATTACCTCCAGGCCATTTTGAGGCTCTTAGATATTTTATCTAGGGCTTTTTGGCTCGGCTGGACAGTACCCACTGTTTGCTTCACTTTTTGATTTTTAGAAAATAAAATAAACATCAGAAAATACTCAACAATTCATTAAAAACACTACAAAATATAAAATACATAAAAATATTTTTGTTTTAATTTTTGGTTGATTTTTGATGCTTTGAATAAATTGTTGAAGTGTGCTTTTCCTTGTTTTTCTTTATTTTCTTAATTACTTAAAAATCCAAAAAAATATAAAAATACTTAAAAACCACTAAAAATACTTTATTCTTTTGTTTTCTTTATTTTTACTACTTCGTAGGCCTCTCGGCCAACCCGTGCTCCTTGAGTTCGACCCTGGGTGCTATACCAGGTTAATCCTATAGCAAGACCGTTATTTTGTGTTTGCTTGATTTTATTGATATTAGTGGTTCAATTTTTCTTGATTGACTTAGACGATTGATCGAGGTCGCAACGACCATTTTTGTACCTTTACCTAGGTCATTTGGCTGGTAATCAAGGAGCTCGAACCCCAGCTCCTGTGCGAGCTGGGTTGGATGGAGGTGTGGAGAAGGTGCGCGGGAGGAAGGCGGAGGCTATGGCGAAGCCTGATGGTCGAACGGAGGTCGGGTGTGATCGGAATCGGCGGTGAACGGCGGCGGAGCGAAAAGGGGGTAATCTAAAATTAGCGAAAAAGAATGGCTAAAGGGGCTACCTGGGTGGACGATGAGACTGGGGATGAGCAGGCGATGCTCTGGGTCGTTGCCTCGAGGAGCGTCTCCCTCCGAGGCTCGAGCTCCGGCGCTGGGCGGAGCACGGCGGTGCTTGATCGCCGGATCGATGGGCTCGCACTCCCTCCTCGCTTCGACAACACCTGGAGTGAGCTGTCACTCTCACGCACGCACTGGAGCTCACAGGGGGGTGGAACGAATGACCAAAGATGAGAATGGAGGAGGCGGAGCTGGAGCTTTATATGCTGGAGGGTCCGGAAAAACAGGCGCGGGTAGGGCGTGCTGGAGCGCGGATCCCGAAGCGAAGGCTCCGGCGAGGGTCTCGGATGTATCATGGAGGAATCAGACCCGGGGTTTAGGTAATAGGGTATCGGGTTTAGGTGCGAAATTAGGGAGAAATTCGGGTCGGGCACCTAACCCGTGGGAAGTGGTCCTGGGGGGGGCAGTTGACCGGACGGTCAACAATCCCTAGGGCCAATGGGTAGCGGCAACGTGGCTGAGATTTGAAAGTGAAATTAAGGGTAGCAAATGGCCGAATTATGAAAAAGTTAAAACATGAAATATTTTTATTTTAATTTTTTCTATTTTTTAGTGATTTTTAATTAATTTTTCAAAATAAAAATAAGGTATGTACATAGTAGGGTTAGATATAGGTATATATACAATATATAGGTTTTTAGTTTTTGATTTTAATTGTTATTTTTATACAATTTCATTCCCATTTTATATTTTATTTATTTATATAATAAAATAAGGAATAAAAAGATATTTTTATTTTATTTTTATTATTATATACATAGGTGAAATAAATACATATGTACATTTTTATACATGGTATATTTACAATATATTTTTATGTTTTTAATTTTGTTATTTTTATTTTGTTTTTGTTTTTGATTGTTTTTATTTTATTTATTTATATTATATATTGTAGAATATTTACAAAAATTTTGGAAATTAATTTTATTTATTTACAAAGCTAAATAAATATAGATGTGGATGGTCTATATACATGGTGAGTACATACAAGTGGTGTTTTTGTTTTCTTTTTAATTTTTATATTTTTATCTTGTTTTTATACTTATAAATATGTACAAGTATTTGCAAACCAATTTGAGTCTATTTTTGTGAGGAAAATACTTTTATTTTATTTACATAAATATTTACATACATGAGCCCCTATCTCCCTCTACTTTGGCTTTTATGCGGTCAGGCCCATGCTGAGCCCTCCCTTGGGTTAGGTTGCTCAATATTTATTCTAAATATTTCCCTCTTTTTCTTTTTAATCTTTATTCTTTTATTTTTGCACAAAAACATGCTAATTATAGGTTTTTACACAATGCATGCTTTTGGTAATTATTTCTATTTACAACTATATACATGTATTTGCAAAGGTTTTTGTAGCTAAAATATAAGAATAAAGAGTGATAAATGAGTATTCATCACCCCCTATACTTAACTTTGCTAGTCCCTTAGCAAACACTTATTTGAAAAAGAAGTGAAAAAGACATAAAGAAAAAGAAAAAGAGAATGTACATGGATCAAGGATGATTATTAAACTTGCCTTCATTAAATTAAGGTATGGAGCTCGATCAGATCTTTGGATTATTAATGTGCCGGAACCTTATTTGGACTTAAGTCTAAAACTCAACAGCCTCTAAGTTCCACTAATCTATAACCAAGACTCCTCAATGCTCCAGATCAGAACAAGTCATCAATCACAAACCCTGAAGACCATGAATCTTTTCTTGTCCTGTGAATGTGAGGTCTAAGCTCTCCACTTCAGAAATGGCAACTTGACAACCCTCCCTAACAAGGTAACTCTATGACCTCAATCTGGCCACTCTTTCCTCGAGGAGCGGGGCATTCTCTTCTAAGTTCAAGTTCAACCGGCTCAAGAAGAGGAGGAAGAAGAGAATGGGTCAGGGCCAGTGTAGCCAAGTACCCTTGGGAGCTTGACCAGTGTAGCCAAGTCTCCCTGCTGCAAGCTATATCAGGTGGATCACGAAACTCAAGCTTTGCTTATTGCACTCTATATACATACTCCGGTGGGATTATCATTTTCTCTCAGACCCACCACTTTTTTGGAGTTATTTTCTTTTTGCATTTTTTTTCAAGTGCATCTATACAACATATACATGTGCAGCATATATACAAGGAGTTTTTCCTCTTGAGCCAGTAGACTATCCCTCTTTTGAAGCTTTATTGCAACCCACAACTCCCGTCGTTAGAACTCATGGCAACCAGACCAAGTTGAGACGCACTTCCTTCACTATAAGAAGAAGAGAGGTTCCGCCTAGAAGTACTACCCTCATATGCTACCCCAAGTCAAGGAAGACTGCCTCCTCACCACCTCATCCGTAGAGAGCTCGGTGCATAGTGCTGGTGTCCAAGTAAAGCCATAATCTATATGAGTCATGTGTTGTTGTTAAGTGCTCTACTTAGGCTCATTGAGATGACATGTGATCATAGCCTAGTGGACTCAAAGAATTAAGTCACCATGGACCTGAAAAGCCTTAAACCTAAGCCCTATAAGGTTCCTCTTAGAAATTAGGTGGATTAAAATCTTAATCAAGCTCCATTCTCAGTTTGATTCCAGGCTAGTTTAAATGTCAACTATCATCCAGAAAAACTATATACATATGTACAAAAGATGCTATTTACACAAATTTTACAAACATGCAAAATTTTTGAAAAATGTTTTGAAATCATGAATGGATGATGCATGAAGTGCAAGTTTTGCAAAAATATATTTACACACATTTACACAAGATTTTTGCAAACTTTTGATTTTCAAAACATTTTGGAAAAATTTTGTACTATATACATAATTTTGATAAGGAAATATTTACACAAGCTTTACACAAAAGATTTTTGAAATCATTTTTACAAAAATAATTTGTACACTAGTTATTTATGTGCAAATAAAAGAAGTTTATGTACATGAAAAAATTTTTAATTTTTGTGCTTTTTAGCCATTTTATTTATTAACACACTCACACAAAGTACGAGTTATGACTAAAGTATATATGAAATATATACACACCCCCTATACTTAGCTCGAACGATGTCCTCAGAGTCAAGAGCGATGAAGAAGACATAACTCGTGCTAGGTATAGGGAAGTGAAAAGAAAGGTTATATACAAAGACGAATGAATGAAATCGAACGGTCAAGAGGGTCTTGGGTCTTCCCCCTATACTTAGGATCAAGTAATCCTAAGTATAGCAGGCTGTATACTAAGGGAAAACCGAGTGGAGAATGTACAGGGTCTACCCCCCCTATACTTAGGGTGAAATATCCCTAAGTATAGGCAGCAAAACAGGGGTAGAAAGAAACAAAAGAAATACCCAAAGGTCTCACATCCCCCCTATACTTAGGGTAAAGTGCACCCTAAGTATAGCATAATCAATAGATGAAGAAAGGGATGTGGGACTAAAGAATGTAGTGATATAGACATCTGGATCTATACAAGGCGGAAGATCAGTGAAACTCAGGCGTGAGATGCATTAGATGTGAGTCAAAGACCACATCTCACGTAAAATGAATAGGGGCAAGATCAACGACCCGCAGCTCATGATCTAGAAATGGCTTGAGCCGCTGGCCGTTCACTCGAAAGGTACTCTCAGAAGACAACTTGGATATATCAATGCTACCGTTGTCGTGTACCTTTCTCACCAAGTAGGGTCCCTTCCACTTGCTCTGTAGCTTCCCTGAAAATAAACGAAGCCTCGCGTCAAACAGCCATACTCTCTGTCCAATCTCAAAATGCTTGTGGCTGATATGAGAATCATGCCACTCCTTCACTCTCTCCTTATACTGTAGGCTGTTTGAGAAGGCGGTATCTCTCAGCTCCTCCAGGGCTGCTAACTCTGCCCTCCTCTGGTCTCCTACACCATCTGGATCCATAAGTATGTCTGTAACTGCCCAAAGTGACATGTGCCTCAGCTCAACAGGTAAATGGCACGGCTTGCCATATACGAGGTGAAAGGGAGATGTGCCCAATGGTGTCTTGAAAGACGTCCTATATGCCCACAAGACCGAGTCCAAAAGCTGTGACCAATCCTTTCGGTCAGGGCGGACGACTTTCTGCAATATAGTCTTGATCTCCCTGTTCGACACCTCGGCTAGACCATTCGTCTGTGGATGGTAAGGTGTGGCAACACGATGGTCTATACCGAACTCGCTAGCAAGGGCCTTCACCTTGTCGTTGATGAAATGAGACCCCCCATCTGAAATCAGAACTCTAGGAACCCCGAACCGCGTGATGATATGCTTCCTCAAAAATCGGCAAACTGTCCTCGCATCAGCGGCTCGGGCGGGAATAGCCTCAACCCAACGACTAACATAATCCACGGCCAACAGAATGTACTCAAATCCCTGACTCTTAGGGAATGGACCCATGAAATCGATGCCCCATGCGTCAAAAACCTCACAGAAGTGAATGGGCTGCATCGGCATCATATCACGCTGTCCACAAGTGCCCATCCTCTGACAGTCAGTACACCTCTTCACGAACTCATCAGAGTCCTTGAAGAGGGTAGGCCACCACAAGCCGGATTGGAGCACTTTCTGTGCCGTTCTCCTCCCAGAATGATGTCCTCCTACCTCAAGCTTGTGGCAGTAAGTGAGGACGCTATGGTGTTCCTCCTGAGGAATGCACCGACGCCAGACGCTATCCCCTCCTTCGTGGTAAAGGATGGGATCCTCCCAGTGGTAGGACTTGGCCTTCGCAAGGAAGGTCTCAAGCCTCTGCCTGGGCCAATCTTGTGGGACTTTCCCAGCAACGAGAAAGTTCACAATATCGGCATACCACGGGAGTGAGGCGATAGCATGGATCGCCTCATCTGGGAAGGTCTCACAAATGGGATCTATCTGCTCAGACTCCTCAGGCTGCTCTATACGGGAGAGGTGATCCGCCACCACATTCTTGACTCCAGGCTTATCCTTGATCTTAATGTCGAACTCCTGGAGTAGAAGGATCCATCTAGTAAGTCTGGCCTTGGCATCCTTCTTTGCCATGAGGTATCGGATGGCGGTGTGATCAGTGTACAAGGTCACTCTAGATCCAATGATATAAGATCAAAACTTATCTAGGACGAACACTACGGCTAGCATCTCCTTCTCTGTGACAGTGTAGTTCCGCTGGGCGGAATCCAATGTGCGGCTAGCGTAGTGGATAGCAAATGGGGCTCCATCCCTCCTCTGTCCCAGCACGGCCCCTACGGCAAAATCGGAGGCATCCGTCATGATCTCGAATGGGAGAGACCAATCAGGCGGCTGGAGAACAGGAGCCTCAATAACACATTGCTGGAGAGTCGCAAAGGACGAAAGACACTTGTCATCGACAAGGAACTCGGTGTCTTTCGTCAAGAGGTCAGTCAACGGCCGGGCAATCCTGCTAAAATCATGAATAAATCTCCGATAGAAACCAACGTGCCCCAGGAATGACCGTAACTGCCTCAAATTGGACGGCGGTGCGAGTTTTCTAATGACATCAACCTTGGCTGGATCAACCTCCATGCCCCTGTTGGAGATGATATGGCCAAGCACCATCCCTTGAGTCACTATGAAGTGACTCTTCTCCTAAGAAAGCACCAAATGGACCTCTATACATCACTGGAGTACTCGGTCTAAGCAGTCAAGACAGGAGTCGAATCTGTTGCCGTAAACCGAGAAATCGTCCATGAAGACCTCCAAACACTCCCCTACCATGTCCGAGAAGATCGACAGCATGCACCTCTGAAAAGTCGCAGGGGCATTGCATAGCCCAAATGGCATGCGTCGAAAGGCATATGTACCGAAGGGACAGGTAAAGGTGGTCTTCTCCTGATCCTCAGGAGCGATGGCCACCTGGTTGTAGCCCGAGTACCCATCCAGGAAATAGTAATGGCTCTTCCCTGCCAGTCTCTCAATGATCTGGTCAATAACAGGCAGGGGGAAATGGTCCTTCTTGGTGGCCTGGTTGAGTCTCCTATAGTCAACACAGACCCGCCAAGAGGTGGGTACTCGAGTAGCAATCTCCTCTCCCGACTCACTGATCACAGTCGTGATGCCCGTCTTCTTGGGCACCACATGCATGGGGCTGACCCACTTGGAGTCGGAAATGGGATAAATAAAATTTGCGCTCCACCATTTGGAAATCTCCTTCATGACGACCTCTCTCAGGTTGGGGTTTAGTCGCTGCTGGAACTCACGCGACGGCTTTGCCCCCTCCTCGAGATAAATATGGTGGGAGCACAACGATGGACTAATCCCATGGAGATCTGCTACGCTCCATCCGATTGCCTTGCAGTTCTTTTCAAGAACCCTCATCAAACGGGATTCTTGCTCTCCAGTCAGATCAGCGGAGATGATGACTGGGTACATCTCAAGTTCGCCCGCAAGGAATCTATACTTGAGCGAAGTAGGGAGCGGCTTCAGCTCTGGACAGCTGGGTGCTGGCAAATCTGGCTTTGGAAGAAGGTGAGTGAATGCTGCTAAATCTGCCAAATCTGCCTGGGAGAATGAAAACGAACTCTCGCAAACTGAATCTGGAGAAGGCTGCTCATCTGTACTGTCTCTGATCTGCTCTTCTTCTACCTCCTTCGCAGCTGTAGGCTCTGTGGGACTCAGGTCTGGCATCTGATCATCACAATCTGCCCAATCAGACTCTGAATCTGAGGGATCTGCATCACACAAGGTGGCGTCAGTACCACCATCACACAAGGTGGCCTCAGTACCACCATAACTAGACTCTGTGTCGCGGTCGAGAACCGGCTCTGTTGCCTCTGTAGTATCCTGGACCAGGGTTGTCCTCTCCAAGCTCTCCTCTGCTATCATCTCGGCATCAGCGGTGTCTGGAAATGAGAGGATGGCCTGTGCTGAAGGGTCTGCCCATGCTGCCTCATCATCTGTGATCACAAAATCACAGTCCTGGTGGATGTCTAACCCGGCATCTGTCAACTGCTCTGTATCTGTGCTAGTCTCTGAGCATGCTCTGTCTCTGGCTCTGTAGTCCTCGACCGTCTCTATTTGTACACTCTCACCCTCGACGCGAAAGTATACCTTCCCGCTATCATGATCAGTCACCTCCTTGGTTGTGGCCAAGAACGGACGATCGAGGATGATGGGGGTATCGGCCACTGAATCAGGGATCTCCATGTCCAACACTACGAAGTCCACGGGGAATTGCAGGACCTGAATAGTGACGATAACGTCTTGTAACAACCCCTTCGGCCTCTTGACAGATCGATCAGCAAACTGAAGGACTGTCCTGCTCTGTCTAAGAGTGCCCAACTCGAAACGGTCGAGAAGGGCTGCCAGAAGGAGGTTGATAGACGATCCGCTATCCAATAAAGTCCGATCGAACCTCTGCTCACTAATCTAACATCTGACATATGGGGCTCCTGAATCTGGCCTCTTGGCTGGCAGACGGTTTTGGATCGCGAAGCACGTGGCTTTCGTCAGCACATGAATCTCTGACTGGTGGGTCCTCCTCCTCCTCCTGACTGTAGTCCTATCTCTCAAAGAACGCTGGAGAAGGGGGATGTGCTGCAAAGCCTCCTGAAGGGTCAGCTGTATGTGAAATCTATCGATCATGCTCTGGCTGAACTCTTCCTGCTCTCTTTTTTTCGGGTCCTTTTCTCTTTTCTTCCCCTTCCCCATCAGAAGGGCTCTAGGGAAGGGGATCACAGGGTCCTTCTCAGATGAAGGACTAGGAATAGGTCTAGACGGCTCGACGGCCGGATCCACACATACATCAATCACCACAGTGGGACCAGAAGAAACTAAACCTTTTCCTTTATTCAAAACAGTGTTCTGAGATACATCAATGTGAGGAAAAACAACTGCTCTCTCTACATGAACACCGGTGGCCTCAGTACCACCACGGGCTGGCTCTCCTGGACGTCTCGCGGCCTCGGTACTGCGTGCTGGCTCGGCAACTTGGGTGGCGTCAGTACCACCTCCTCGTGAAGCGGCGGTCTCAGTACCGCCGGTGGAATCAGCATCCTTGGTGGCATCAGTACCACCGTCATCATCATGAGCGGCCTCAGTACCGCTCTCCTCCTCCTCTAGCACTCTAAGAGTGTCCTCGTAGTGTAGCTCAGACAAGGCGTCGCCGCCTACTGGTGTCCTACCGCTCCTAAGCGTAACAAAATCAGCATCAAAAAGATCCGAAGACATATCATCAAATGGATCACTAGGAGTGGTATGCTCAGTGTAAGCTACCTGCTCAGACTTCCGCTTCAGGCTGTTGGGATTCGGCTCTATCTGGGCAAGAATGGCGGCCTTCCCTCTCACAATGTCCCGCATCTCCTGGCAGAACTCGTCCATCTCCCGTCTAAAGGTAGTCTGCTGGTCCGTGAGGAGGCGGGCTATGTCATCCAAAACAGGGCTCTCGTGGGAATCCGACGGGTAGCCTCTTTGGTGATGAGGCTGCTGGAACTGGTGCTGCTGCTGGTGAGAGGGGTAAGAGGAAGGGTGCTGCTGCTGGTGTGGCTGGTGAGGCTGCTCTCGCCTCCAAGACTGTCCCTGCTGCTGATAGGGACGAGGAACGAAGGATGACTGCTGCTGTGACTGATAGGCTGGGGGCTGCTGCTGCTGGTGATCTCTCTGCTGGCTATACTGCCCTCCCTGACCGGATGACTGCTGCTGTGGCTGGGTACCTCCATTCCCCCACCTGAATCCGGGATGGTCTCGTCGGATCCCAGGCTGAGGACGGTCATACCAAATCCCGTTGACATCCATCAACGGCTCTGCATCGTACGGGGCTGACAGGAGTACTGCTAGAGGCTGATCCGGCTGGTATACCACCATCTGCATGTCTGGAGATGGTGGGGACTGGTAAGAGGGCTACTGCTGCTGGTACGGCTCCGCCTGTACAAGGTGAACCTGTCTAGGCTGTTGAAAGGAGCTGGAGCGCTGGGACGAGCTGCTGCTGCCGCCGGTATCGCCTCGCGACTGAAGACGGGGCTGGGAAGCCGTCTGTGCCTCCTGGAGACACATGAGCTGGATCTTCATGTCGCTCAGGGTCTGTGCCATCTGCTCCATCTGCGTGATGCCCTGGCACTGCTTCTTCTCTATCAGCTCCATCCGATCCAACTTCTCACTGATGATACCCATATCCGCAGCGGACGACTCTGCCTGTGCTGCTGCTACTGCGGATGAACTGGATGGACCGGCGTCGACCCGTGCTATCCTCTGGTACTGCACGGGTCCTGGCTGCTGCTGGGGTCTGTCCTGAGTGTACAACCTGGTCTGGGACATCATCATGTAGTTCTCGGCCATCTCCTCGTAGATGGCCCAGACCTGGTCGTAGTCCTTGGCGAAGTAAGACCCGCCACAAGAAGCATTCACCAAGCCCTGGAGCTCTGGTGTCAGCCCGCTGAAGAAGCTCTGCACAAGGTTCGGCTTCGAGATATCATGGTGCGGGCATCGGTCAGTAAGCTCACGAAACCTCTCCCATGCCTCATGGAATTGCTCATTGGGGAGCATGGAGAAGTTGCTGATGAGGGCTCTCGCTGCATTGGTCCGCCCGAGTGGATAGTACTTGTTCAAGTACTCGGTGCGGAGCTGCTCCCAGGTGTAAACGAACTTCCCCAAATGCTTCAGCCAGGTGGCTGCTCTGTCTGCTACGGAAAAGGGGAAGGCGATCATCCTGATCGTATCCTGATCCACCTGACGGTCGTGGACAGTGCTGCAAATCATCAGAAACTCCTGGAGGTGGAGATGGGGCTCCTCAGTAGCGAGTCCGTGGAAGCGGGGGAGCAACTGCAAGGTATTCGGGGGGAACTTGAAGTCCCCCACGATAGCTGGAAGCACAACCCAGTGGTGCGTCAATGTCGATCTGGGGTTGTGTAACTCCCGCATCGGTCTCGGTGGTCCTCCGGCCGCGGCTGCGGCGGCTGCTGCCGCTGCGGCGGCTGCTGCTGCGGCTGCTGCATCTGCATCCTCTGGGATCCTCGGTCCCTCTCTCCTCTGCTCGTGCTCTGCTCGCATCTCCTCCATCTCTCTCCTCATGTTGAGCATGAATGCTCCCTGATCTCTCAACTGCTGCTGGACGGTCTCTAAGGAGGCGATCAGGGTGGAGTTGATCGCTCCTTGGTCCAATACGAAGTGCTCAGGCTGACGGGAGCGATCCTCAGAACTACCGGCCATGATGTCTGCAAAATCAAATGAGCCAAACTCAGGTGCTGTCAAATCTGCTAGTCTCTCCTCTGGCTCATATCTCTCAGAACCGAAAGAAAGGGGGTCGAGGGGGAACAGGGCGGAGTCATACTCAGGCTCGGAGAGCTGGTCTTGGCTCTCGCGGGCCAACCTAGATGATCGGGTAGACGTGCCCAAAAGCGGTGCAGCCAGAGGCTGCCTAAGAGAGCGTCTACCCATCATCGTGATCTGGCGAATAAGGCGGATGAGATCTGGAAAAACTATGATGAGCAACCAAACCCTCTGTTCACCAACACAACACGAGCTGAAGACCGTAAAGGCTCGGTCAAATTATCTTGTCAATTTTTATTATGTGAACAAGCAATCTATCAGAGCGCTTACGTGATCTGTTGGGATACCCGATACTACTCCAACCGACTGGCCCGCACGGAAGAGTCGGTAGTCAGCTGGAAATAGCACCGGAGGGCTCTACCTAGGGTGCGGGTCACTCTTCTCGCGCAATCAAACCAAACAATGAGGGGGTTGCTCTCCCCAAGATAAGTTTTTAAGTGAGGTGTCTTTTAGGGTCAATAGTTTTAGCAGTCCCAATTTTATGGTTTTTCTTTTTAATTTTTTTCAATAAAAACAAAGGCCTAACGAATTTTTCGATTCTCCTGATTATTTAATCCAAAACAGGGGGAAGAAGACGAAAAAGCCGATGCACGATAAATCAATGATGCATGCAAAGTCAGAAATGCGTACATGTCTCCAGCACTCTACAGGCAATATGATCCGTGCATAAATGTAAAGACAGAAAATAAACTACCTAAATGATGCAGCGGTGAAAGCCGAATCCTAGATGAGCAAGTCTACTCGCAGAACCGTCTAACTGATCACCGATCCTTCAAGCCAAAGGTCGGGTCTTGGCCTACCCCTCCTCTGCCCGACAAATCGGGGGTAGGAGAAAGCGCTTTACGAGGCAGGCTGCGGCACGTAGGCTACGAAGGGGATGAATCAGTTATTTTTATTAATTAATTATTAGTGGGTCCAATTAATCGCACTAAAGGAACAGGCAATCAATTAGGTGTGGGGACCCTACTAATTACGTCACAAGCAAGCAGAAAATCCTAAGTCTAGGGGCTCGATGAAAAACCGCGTAAACACCGGAAAAGGCAGCTAAAAATCCAAACCGCGAAAAAGCCGCGAAAACACCTAAGGGTCCCCCGAGCACACCGGTGCTCAGCGAAACAGACCCGCTAGTCAACCAAGCAAAGAGTCTCTGAGTCCCTGTATTATTACAATAATGATCAAATAAAAATAAAAAGTGTAAACTAAACCTCTCCCACTCAGCTCTCTCTCACTCTCTCCTGCGGCTCCGTACAGAAAGGAACCGCCTCTGAGTCTCGCGGTTGCGTCGGCTTCTCGAAATCGGCCGCCTCGGTCCTCGGACCCTCGCAAGAAAGAACAGAGTGGTCAGACCAATAAAAATAATCAAATAATAAGAAGAAAAATAAATGAAAGGAAAATGAGGATATATATGCAAAAATGCAAAATAAAAGAAACACTCAAAATCAAACAAAAGCAAAAATAAAAGAAAAGAAAATAAAACAAAATAAAACAAAAATAAAATAAAAACAAAAACCGCGAAAAGCCGCGGACTCTGAAAGAGCCGCGAAAACAAAAGTAAAGCAAAAATAAAAACTACTAAGACGTGCTCCCCGGCAACGGCACCATTCTGATGAGCATAAATCCGACTACTCAGGTAATCAGGTATCTAGATGGTCGTTGCGACCCAAGCAATCAGACTGGCTCCATCAAGAAAAATAGACCACCAATCAAAAATAAAGATCAAATCAAATACGGTAGCGGTCTCGCTATTAATTTAACCTGGTATAGCGACCAGGGTCGAACACAAGGAGCACGAATTGGCCTTGCGGCCTACGAAGTAGTCAAAAAGAAAAGAAAAAGAAATAAAATGTATTTTTGGTGGTTTTTAAGTATTTTTATATTTTTTCGGATTTTTTATGTATTAAGAAAATAAAGAAAACAAGAAAACAACACACTTCAACAATTTATTTAATGCAATAAAAATCAAACAAAAATTCTAACAAAAATATTTTTATGTGTTTAATAATTTTTACTGTTTTTGGTGAATTTTTGGGATTTTTCTGATGTTTATTTAATTTTTTAAAAATAAAACAAGGACTGAAACTGTAGGTACTGTCCGGCCGAGCTAAAAGGACCTAGATAAAATATCTAGAGGCCCCAAATTAGCATGGAGGTATTTTTCCTGTAAAGAGAATAAAACAAGGAAAAATTGGGCACCTAATTTATTATTTTTCGTTTTTTAATTTATTTATTAGAATTTTTATGAGATTTTGAGTGTTTTTCAATTTTTAGGTGTTTTAAGTAATGAAAAATAGCCAAAATTGGCTAGAAAATCAAGCAAGCATAAACAAATAGTAAGTAATTTTTTTGTAATTTTTAAATAGTTTTAATATTTTTTTGTGATTTTTAAACTTAGGCAGTAACAAAAATAGAGGTTTTGAATTTTTAAAAATATCAAAACAAAACAAAAGTGTCTCCAAAAATCCTCGAAACTTTTACACTATGGCAGGAGCCATGTATCCAATTTTCGTTGGATTTGGAGGTGATTTGCTATTTTATTCAAAAATAGAAAGAGGGTACTGTGCATAGGGACCTAAGTGCAAATACCCGAAGTTCTGAGGGGTCTGGTGCAAAATACCCAGGAGGTCACATGCGTCACGCGTGCTTGGGGCACTCAGGGACCCAAATGTAATAAAAACTATTCCCGAGGACTATTTGGTAACAGGTACCAAAAGTCCAGGGGGTAGTCTGCAAATAACCCACGAATTAAAGCACATGCACAAATGTTTCACGCACATGGGTATAAATGCAAATACTCCAAAGTTTTCATTCATTCAGTAACATTCAGAACTACAGGATAGAAAGTGCAAATACACTAGAAAACCACGTGACGAAGCACGTGTCACATCACACACAGGGGCATAAATGCGAACTAAATAAAGAGCAGGGTCCTCTATGCAATTTTACCAAAAACTAAACAACTGCACTAAATAATTACAGAACTAAATGTGGAATAAAATAAAAGAGGGGGCCTAAGGGTAAATTACCCTTTATTAATGCGGGCCGCAGGATGGACGCCACGTGGTGCATCGGACGGTGAAGAACGGCGGGCGCTCCAAGGCTGGGGTCCTCGCAGCGATCGGACGGCTGAGAGTATGCCACGTGGGGGATCGAACGGTGGAGGCTCTCGGTGGCTAAACCTCATGCATCGGACGGCTGGGATCAATCCTCCATGGATCTGACGGTTGCTACTGCTCCTGGAATGGACGACCCAGATGGAAACTGGAGCGGGAGGCTGATCGGACGGCTGCTGGAGATCCTCGAAGAACAGGTGGCCGGCGAACTTCGCCGGCCCAGTGCGCTCGCTCCGAGCCGCCTCTGCTGCGTCTGAAGATCGGAGAGGCTCCAGCGTGACGTCCCGCAACTGATGGTGGCCTCCGATGACCCAGCCGAGCTCTGGGGAGCTCCGGCGAGGTCGGCGGAGGTAAAGCTCCTGGACCGAATGGTCCAAGCCCTCAGATGGGCTTGGATGTACCTGCAAGATAGACCAGAAGACTCGCGGGTCGAGGGCAAACTGCCTCGACCCGGTTAGGCGGAGTGACGATGGTCGGAGGGTCGATATGGGCGAGCTCCGGCGAGGGTGGGGACGGAGGAGCTCGAACCCCTGCTCCTGTACGAGCTGGGTTGGATGGAAGTATGGAGAAGGTGTGCGGGAGGAAGGCGGAGGCTATGGCAAAGCCTGATGGTCGAACGGAGGTCGGGTGTGATCGGAATCGGCAGTGAACGGCGGCGGAGCGAAAAAGGGGTAATCTAAAATTAGCGAAAAAGAAGGGCTAAAGGGGCTACCTGGGTGGACGATGAGACTGGGGATGAGCAGGCGATGCTCTGGGTCGTTGCCTCGAGGAGCGTCTCCCTCCGAGGCTCGATCTCCGGCGCTGGGCGGAGCACGGCGGTGCTTGATCGCCGGATCGATGGGCTCGCACTCCCTCCTCGCTTCGACAGCACCTGGAGTGAGCTGTCACTCTCACGCACGCACTGGAGCTCACAGGGGGGTGGAACGAATGACCAAAGATGAGAATGGAGGAGGCGGAGCTGGAGCTTTATACGTTGGAGGGTCCGGAAAAACAGGCGCGGGTAGGGCGTGCTGGAGCGCGGATCCCGAAGCGAAGGCTCCGGCGAGGGTCTCGGATGTATCATGGAGGAATCGGACCCGGGGTTTAGGTAATAGGGTATCGGGTTTAGGTGCGAAATTAGGGAGAAATTTGGGTCGGGCACCTAACCCGTGGGAAGTGGTCCTGGGGGGGGGGGGGGCAGTTGACCGGGCGGTCAACAATCCCCAGGGCCAATGGGTAGCGGCCACGTGGCTGAGATTTGAAAGTGAAATTAAGGGTAGCAAATGGCCGAATTATGAAAAAGTTAAAACATGAAATATTTTTATTTTAATTTTTTCTATTTTTTAGTGATTTTTAATTAATTTTTCAAAATAAAAATAAGGTATGTACATAGTAGGGTTAGATATAGGTATATATACAATATATAGGTTTTTAGTTTTTGATTTTTAATTATTATTTTTATACAATTTCATTCCCATTTTATATTTTATTTATTTATATCATAAAATAAGGAATAAAAAGATATTTTTATTTTATTTTTATTATTATATACATAGGTGAAATAAATACATATGTACATTTTTATACATGGTATATTTACAATATATTTTTATGTTTTTAATTTTGTTATTTTTATTTTGTTTTTGTTTTTGATTGTTTTTATTTTATTTATTTATATTATATAATGTAGAATATTTACAAAAATTTTGGAAATTAATTTTATTTATTTACAAAGCTAAATAAATATAGATGTGGATGGTCTATATACATGGTGAGTACATACAAGTGGTGTTTTTGTTTTCTTTTTAATTTTTATATTTTTATCTTGTTTTTATACTTATAAATATGTACAAGTATTTACAAACCAATTTGAGTCTATTTTTGTGAGGAAAATACTTTTATTTTATTTACATAAATATTTACATACATGAGCCCCTATCTCCCTCTACTTTGGCTTTTATGCGGTCGGGCCCATGCTGAGCCCTCCCTTGGGTTAGGTTGCTCAATATTTATTCTAAATATTTCCCTCTTTTTCTTTTTAATCTTTATTCTTTTATTTTTGCACAAAAACATGCTAATTATAGGTTTTTACACAATGCATGCTTTTGGTAATTATTTCTATTTACAACTATATACATGTATTTGCAAAGGTTTTTGTAGCTAAAATATAAGAATAAAGAGTGATGAATGAGTATTCATCAGATGTATTATAAAGTTCATTATAAGAAATTTTACTTACATCATCATTAGAGTCAAATGAGTTAGATTCGACAAATGCAACTAATATCATGCATGCTCTTTCTCTATCCTCTTCCATGCTTCTTGAATTGTCCCAAGATGCTAGCATAGTTTTCTTTTTGAACTTCTTGTTGGATCTGAAGTTCTTATTTAGCTGAGGGCAATCCTTCTTCACGTGCCTCACCTTGTCGTACTTGTAGCATTTGATTTGTCTTTCTCCTTCTATCTTCTTCTTAAGGAATGGCTTGAATTGTTAAGTGATGAATCCACATTTCATCATCTTTATTCTATTATTTTGGCACCAAAAACCCTAGCAAATGCCTGTAAATAGCATTAATTCCATTATATTAGCAGTCATGCATATGCATCTATTTAGTGTATAAATTACTGTAATTAAGGCCAAAATTATAGAATAAATAAAAGAAAAGAAAAAGAATAAAATATTGTAAATATTTTATGATCCAAAACCCCGAGACCTAGGCATCTTGATGAATAGGTCGACAAGGAATAAAGTAGGGGGAGATAAGGGTCAAATTCCTATGTTATTTTATTCATTCTTTATTCATTTTGTGACCTATTTTTGGTTCCACTTTTTATACATCAAATAAAGAAACTTTGTACATGAAAGTTGTAGATAAATTAATAAAGAAAAATACAAAATTGATTTCACTCAAAAATAATGTACAGATAAAAAGTTATGGTCTGAATAAAAATCCAGAATCTCAACTTCCCAGACCCGTATCTCACAAATAAAAACTCTAAATGCAGCATACTCACCTTTAATTGTTTATAGAATAAAATAAGCTATTTAATGGCGATGGTTTCGCATTTGGCGGAGCTACGGTTTGAAAGTTGAGTTTTGGGCCCTCATTGTACCACTGTACTGATTAAAATATTCAATTTATTATTTATTCCTTATTTTTTATATTTTTATATTTTTATAATTATGTAGATATTACTTATAATATATATGTGCATTAAAATAAGAATAAAAATGCAAATAAAAAGAAAAATAAACATATATAGGTTATACAGGTATTATACCTATACTTATACCTATACTCTTCACACTTATATTTTATTTAATATACAAAATAAATCAGAAAAATAAAATAAAAATATATTTGTATATATAAAAGTATTTTATAATTTTAGAAAATAATAAATAAAAATAATAGAATTAAAATACACAAAATAAAAATAAAGTATATAGGTATTATACCTATAAGGGGTGTAAATACATACTTATAAAAATTCATTTCATAAAAATAAATAAAAATCAGAATAAAATACTACATAAAAAATAAACATGTTTTATTTTATAACCAAAAATTAATTCGGCCTTTTTCTATTTTTAAACGAATTAATAAAACTTTTTTTTCTTTTTCCTGGTTGGTCCACGTGGACCAACCAGGCGCCTCCAACTGTTGACCGGCAGGTCAACAGTCTGACTTTGGCTCCTGTACCTCTTCTCAACCCTTCCCGAGACCCGTCCTTCTCGATTTTTTCGCCATCACTGCGTTGCTCGAGGGAGGCCGCCTCCTTCATGAAACTTGATCCCTGTTGATCCATCTCCATCGTCGTCCTTCCAGATTTCCCTAGATCGCGTTGGCGCGCCCGTGACTTCCCCTCGAAGTCTGCTGCCTCGCCATGCTTCAAATACGAACCCCTCACTTCCATCCTCGGTTGGACTTCCTTCGGACCACCCCTCTCCACCTTCGTGCGCTCAAGACCTTCCTGGAGGTGACAACTCCAGATCAAGCTCTTCAGCCTAGGTGATCGAGGTCGGAGAAGCTCCCAGCACCTCCGCCAAACACCGGCGTTGAGGTACCCTATTTCCTCTGGCTCCGGCCATTGAGGGCATTCCCCCGCTCATTTCTTTCACGCAATCAGTTCCTGTTAGCTTTAGGATTAAAAACCCCCAGAAAATTCCAAGTTCCATCGCCTTAATCGCCAGATCCATTCACTTGGCCGGAGCGCACCTCCGGCCGTTTATCGCCCCTTCGCTCCACGCATCCCCACGTCCATCCAAGGGTCCAGGCAGTTTGCCCTAGACCCCTTGACTCGTTTTGCAGGTCAACGTGCATTTGAGAACATCTGGAGGCGAGTTTTGAAGCTCGCCAGAGCCAACGAAGCCTCCCAGCTCCGCCAGCCACCAGCGAGCACCACGGCCACCGTCGTGGCTTTTTGACGACTCCAGACGATAGAGGAGGGCCTGAGGAGGCAACAGCCCGATTTTGAATCTCAAAAGCCACCGGAGCTGGCCGGAGGAGCTCGAGGAACTTCGCCCAGCCGGAGCTCCGCCTTGTTCTTCCAGCCGCCTTCGCCACCGTCCGATCAAGGGAGCTGCCCCAGATAGCACAGTAGCCGTTGGATCACTCCACGCCCTGACCGTCGATCATCCTTGGAGATCTGATCTCAGCCGTGCATCCACTAAGCGTCATCGGTCGTCCGTAGCGCGCCACGTGTCAAGTGGCATCTTTCTCGCCGTTGGATCGTGCGCCGAGGGTATTTTGCATCTACACCCTCGCGCCTTTTGTATTTATATTTTAGTTTTAAAACTTTTTTCTGTAGTGTAATATTTTTGTAATATTTGCAAAAACATCCCCGTAGTTTACTTATTTTCATATAGGTCCCCCGCCACATCACCTCACGTGACAAGTTCACGTGAGGTGTGGGCATTTTGCAAGAGTACCCTCGGCCTTTGTTGTATTTTGTTTTAGTACCAAAACTTTAACATCACGTGTTATATTTTTGGAGATATTGCAAGTAAACCCCCAGGTTTTTGAGAAATTACATTTTAGTCCTCACCAGGCGCGTGCAAGTCACGCGCCCTGGCGGGAAAATTGCTAGGACACCCAGGCGGGTTTTGTAATTGAATTTTGGTGCTATAAATTGAATATTCAGTTTAAAAATTTGTGGATATTTTGCATATGTGCCCCTGGATGTTTGAGAAATTGTATATATACCCCTGCCAAGACTGTTTAAAATTTGGATGCTTGTTCTATTTATTTAAAGTGTCACTTTAAGTCCAAAAATTCCACAAAATTAGGGTTAAGCTACTGGATGCTTGTACTTTGACGCCTTATTTTTAATTTTTAATTTTATTGCTTTTAAATATTAAGTCATGTGTTAATTTGACTTGAATCCTAACCACTTGTTGGGCTGCTGATGTGGCTGATCTATATCCTGCCTTCTGATTGGCTGAGAGCTATTGGGTCAGGATTGCTGACAAATCTGATCTGTGTCCTGCCATCTGATTGGCTGAGAGCTGTTGGGCCAAGATTGCTGACATGTCTGATCTGTGTGATGTCTTCTGATTGGCTGAGAGCTGTTGGGATGGATTGCTGAATACATATGGTATTCTTCTGTTGCAGTATAAAAAGGGCCCTAGAGCCACTAGATACTGCATTCCTCATTTTTTGATCCTGTTTCTCATCCCATATCTGTACCTTCTCAGTACCCTCTGTATTACATTTTTTTCCAAATAGTGAAACCGATCGCCGCTGCCCAAGGACGTAGCCTATTTACGGGTAAACCTTGTAAATCCTTGTGTTTGTGTCTTGCTTGTTTGATCGTGTTTGTGCGTGTTTGCTTCCGTGATTCGCAACAAACTGGTATCAGAGCTTCAGGTTCCGTCAAGATCGTCCAGCAAGATGGCATGGCACAATCTGAAGATCGAGAAGTTCACGGAGAAGAACGGATTCAGTTTATGGCAGATCAAGATGCACGCTTTTCTGAAGCAGCAGGGCATATAGGCACCGTTAGATCAGGAGCGGACGAAGGCACTCGAGCCGTCCGAGTTGATGGTGCAGGAAGAGAAGGCGCACTCGACGATCATGCTATATTTGGCGGATGAGATTATCGCTGAGGTTGCCATTGAGGATTCCGCATCCAGTCTGTGGTTGAGATTTGAAAGTTTATATATGACGAAGTCTCTGACCAACAAGTTTCTCTTGAAGCAACATCTGTTGTCTCTCCGCATGCATGAAGTTTGCGCAAGTCTGCATACGCGTGAACTTCGACATACGGCTATTGGGGTGCAGGACTCTAAAGGATATAGGTACAACGCTGAAGGTGGAGTCATGCAAGTTGCCAAAGCTGGGATTGTTGTCATCAAGGGCAACAAGCAGAAGACCTTATATGTCTTACAAGGGTCTACAGTTCTTGGGAGTAAGTTCAAGCATTATTTGGACTTGCTCAATATCAACAGTTAGCAGTAGCCCCGATGAGGGGTTGGCGGCGGCGCGGTGAAGCTTGGCGAAGCTTCTCTGAGGAGAAATTTCAAGGTGAATATTATTTATAATTCCTTGATTCCTGTTATCTGAATTTCAAGTGGTGAATTATAGTAGTGGTCAATTCTGCTATATGAGAATTCAACCCCAGTGGAGTCTAGCAGTGGTTAATTCTGCTAGTGGAGAATTCAATACATGGAGGAGTATAGTAGTAGGTAATTCTACTATATGAGAATTCAACCCCGGTGGAGTCTAGTAGTGGTTAATTCTGCTAGTGGAGAATTCAACTCATGGTGGAGTAATAGTAGTGGTTTATTCTACTATATGAGGATTCAATTCAAGGTGGAGATTGTTAATTTGACTTGAATCCTAACCACTTGTTGGGCTGCTGATGTGGTTGATCTGTATATGCCTTCTGATTGGCCGAGAGCTGTTGGGCCAGGATTGCTGACAAGTCTGATCTGTGTCCTGCCTTCTGATTGGCTGAGAGCTGTTGGGCCAGGATTGCTGACATGTATGATCTGTGTGATGTCTTCTGATTGGCTGAGAGCTGTTGTGATGGATTGATGAATACATATGGTATTCTTCTGTTGCAGTATAAAAAGGGCCCTAGAGCCACCAGATACTACAATCCTCATTTTCTGATCCTGTTTCTCATCCCATAACTGTACCTTCTCAGTACCCTATGTATTACAATTTTCTCCAAATAGTGAAACCGATCGCCGCCGCCCAAGGACGTAGCCCATTTACGGGTGAACCTTGTAAATCCTTGTGTTTGTGTCTTGCTTGTTTAATCGTGTTTGTGCGTGTTTGCTTCCGCGATTCGCAACATCATGAATGCAATGTCATCATCATAATCAGATCCTTCTTGAGCTTCCTTGTTACCCGTGAGGGCTAGATTCTTCTGTGAGTTTCCTTTTTCTTTGTTCATATTCTCAAGCTTGATTTCATAGGTGAGAAGATTACCAATGAGATCTTCCAATGAGGACATGTTGAATTCTGTGGACTCTTCGACAGTAGTGACCTTGTGTTCCCATTCAACTGATAGAAAAGGTAATAGACTTCTGATAACCAGCCTAAGTGATCGGGGTAAAAGGTCTAAAAATGGTCGTTGCGACCTCGATCAAGTAGACTAAGTGTATCAAGAAAAATAACCACTCAAAGAGATAAAATCAATAAAAACAAACACGAGCGGTCTAGCTATGATATTAACCTGGTATAGCTCCCAGGGTCGAACACAAGGAGCACGGGTTGGCCTAGGGCCTACGAAGTAGCGAAAAAGAAATAGAATGAAATAAAGTGATTTTTAGTGGTTTTTGTTAATTTTTATATTTTTTTGGATTTTTAAAAGATTAAGAAAATAAAAGAAAAGAAAAGAAAGGCAACTTCAACAAATTATTTAACACACCAAAAATAATGCAAAAATTCCAGAAAATTTGTTTTTAAGTTTTTTAGGTTTTTTACTGTTTTTGGTGAATTTTTGGAATTTTTCTAATGGGTAAATTATTTTCTAAAAATCAAACAGTGCTAAAAATGAAGGATATTGTCCAGCAAGGCTTAAGACCCAAAAATAAAATACTTAAGGATCTTGAAAAGCCCTGGAGGTAATTTTCCTGTAATCTAGAAGAAGTAAGGAAAATTTAGGTACCCTAATTATTATTTTTGGATTTTTGAATTAATTTTTATAATTTTTATGGGTTTTTAGGGGTTTTTCAATTTTTAAGGTTTTTAAGAGATGAAAAATGGCCAAAATTGGCCAGAAAATCAGAAAACAAGCCAACAACAATACCTAATTTTTTTAGAATTTTTGGTGGAGTTTTTATATTTTTTTGGTATTTTTAAACTTAGACAGTGACTGAAAAGTAGGTTTTTGAATTTTTAAAAATACTAAATGAAAATAAAAATGTCCTCAAAAATCACAGAAATTACTACACCATGGCAAGAGCCATGTGTCGAAATTTCATTAGATTTGGAGGTGGTTTGATATTTATTCAAAAATAAAGAAGAGGGCACAGTGCACAAGGACCAATGTGCAAATACCCGAAGATCTGGGGGCTCTGGTGCAAAATACCCAGCAAGTCACGCGCGTGGCGCGTGGCTGGGGCACACAGGGACCAAATTGTAATAAAAACCTACTCCTTGGACCTTTTGGTAACTGGTACCAGAAAGTCCAGGGGTATGGTTGCAAATACACCACTAAAATCCGCACATGCGCATAAACAAGGCTCACAGGGGTATAATTGCAATTAACAGAAACTGTTCATTCATTCCTTAACATCCCAGATCTACAGGACTAAAGATGTAAAAAGCCCAGATACACACGTGACGAAGCACGTGGTCACATACACACAGGGGCATACATGTAATTTAAACTAAGCACGAGGTCCAAACTGCAAATAACCCTACGTGAAAAAGTTTTAAAACTATTTACAGGACTAAAGATAAAACGACAAACTACAAGGGGGCCCTAAGATATTTACCCCTTTATTCGCCGACGGCCAGATGTGCGCCACATGGTGATCGGACGGCTGGGAATGGATGGCGCTTTCCTTCTCTTCTCCTCTTGGGCTCGATCGACGGTGGAGACGAAGCCACGTGGATGATCTAACGTCCGAGACTCTGGTGCTTCTCTCCTCTGCTATCAACGGTCCGGATGCGCTCCTCAGATGGATCGACGGCTACTGCTCCTCGAAAGATGGACGCTCACGATCAGAACTGGAGCTGAGGCGTCATCGGACGACTCTGGATGATGGAGGAAGAACTCGACGCCGGCGAACTTCGCCGGCCTCCTGCGTGAACTCCGGTCCTCCTCAGCTGCTGCTAAAGATCGGAACACGTTCCTGGTGCAGCCCCGCAGCTGATGGTGGTAGCCGATGGCCCAGCCGAGCCCTGGAGGGGCTCCGGCGAGGCTGGCGGCGCGAAGCTCCGGTCTGAACTGTAAGGGGGGCTCAGATGCCTCCCTTTGAACCTGCAAAGCAACCAGAACGCTTCGCGGGTCGAGGGCAAAGTGCCTCGACCCAAGGAAGCAGGGTGAAGGTGGTCTGTGCGGTGGGGCGAACGAGCTCCGGCGAGGCGGAGACGGTGGAGCTCGACTCCCAGCTCCGGGGCGAGCTGGGTTGAACGCGTGGGTGAAGAACGTGCGCGGGGAGATGGCGGAGGTGACAGGGTGCTCCGATGGTCGAAAGATGAAGCGAGACGATCGGAATCAACGAAACACGGGGATGGGTCGATTTGGGGGTACCTCGAAATTAGCCTAATCAAGAAAGAACGGAGGTTACCTGGGTGGCGATGTAGACTGTGGTGCAGCTCAGCTGTCTCCTGGTCCTCGCCTCAAGGGCCGTCACTTCCCGAGGCTCAAGCTCCAGATGGTCGTCGGAGCGCGGCGGCTACAAGCGGCCGGATCGATGGTAGACGCACCTCCTCCTCGCTGCAACACCGGCGGGGGCAAGCTGTCACCTTGCTCGTCTCGATGGAGCTCACTGGAGAGAGAATGGGTAGCCAAAGATGGCGCGAGAGAGCGGCGGAGCTTGGAATATATACGCGTGTAGGTCCGGAAAGGAGGTGGCGGGTAGGGCGCATTGAAGCGCGGATCTCGAGGCCAAAGCTCCGGCGAGCTTCTCGGATGTGCTGAGGTCATTACGGACCCGGATTTGGAGTGGATGGGAATCGGGTCAACAAAAGATAAATCCGAGAAGTCGGGTCGAAAGAACAGACCCGGACTCTGGTGGTCCTGGGGGAGGTGTTGACCGGGGGTCAACAATCCCCCGTGGACCAATCAGAGCCCGCCAATATTTGGGATTTTATTTGATTTTTTTGAGGCCTTAAATGGCCGAATTTTCAAAAACTTAAAACATGAAAAATGTTTGTTTTAATTTTTTCTATTTTTTTGTGATTTTTAATTGATTTTTGGAAATTAAAATAAGGTATATACATATTAGCTATACATAGGTATATATACACTATATGGATTTTTGATTTTTGATTTTTAATTAATTATTTTTATACATTTTTATTCCCATTTTATATTTTATTTATTTATAGGATAAAATGAGGAATAAAAGACTATTTTTATTTTATTTTTATTACTTATATACATAGGGGAAATAATTATTTATGTATAATTATATACATGGTATATATACAAGTTAATTTTGTATTTTTGATTTTGTAATTTTTATTTGATTTTTGTTTTAATTCTTTTTACTTCTTTTATTTACAAAACATAAAAGAGAATATTTACAAAAAGTTTAAAAATAAATAAAGTTATTTACAAGGTGAAGTAAGTGAAGAGAGTGGTCTATGTACAAGGTGAAGGGTCCTTTTTGGTCTTTTTAATTTTTGAATTTTTATTTTGTTTTTAATAGCTTTTAAATATATACAAAATATATACAAGTATATTTTTGGTTGAGGAAAATACCATTTATTTATTTACATAAATATACACATGTGAGCCCCTATCTCCCTCTACTTTGGTTTCTATGCGGTCAGGCCCATGCTGAGCCCTCCCTTGGGTTAGGTTGCTCAATATTTATTCTAAATATTTCCCTCTTTTTCTTTTTCTTCTTTATTCTTTTATTTTTGCACAAAAACATGCTAATTATCTAATTTTACAAACATGCATGCTTTTGCTAAAGAATCCTATTTACACATATCTACATGCATTTGCATAGGTTTTTGTAGCTAAAATATAAGAATAAAGAGTGATGAATGGGTATTCATCACCCCCCTATACTATACTTTGCTAGTCCCTTAGCAAACACTTATTTGAAAAAGAAGTGCAAAAGAAAGAAAAAGGAAAAAGAAAAAGAGAAGGTACATGGATCAAGGTTGATTATTAAACTTGCCTTCATTAAATTGAGGTATGGAGCTTAATCAGATCTTTGGATTATTGATGTGTCGGAACCTTATTTAGACTTAAGCTTAAAACCTAACAGCCTCCAAGTTCCACTACTCTATAACCAAGACTCCTCAATGCTCCAGATCAGAACAAGTCATCAACCACAAACCCTGAAGACCATGAATCTTTTCTTGTCCTGTGAAAGTGAGGTCTAAGCTCTCCACCTCAGAAATGGCAACTTGACAACCCTCCCCAACAAGGTAACTCTATGACCTCAATCTGGCCACTCTTTCCTCGAGGAGCGGGGTATTCCCTTCTAAGTTCAAGTACAACCGGCTCAAGAAGAGGGGGAAGAAGAGAATGGGTCAAGGCCAGTGTAGCCAAGTACCCTTGGGAGCTTGACCAGTGTAGCCAAGTCTCCCTGCTGCAAGCTACAACAGGTGGATCATGAAACCAAGCTTTGCTTATTGCACTTATATACATACTCCGGTGGGATTATCATTTTCTCTCAGACCCACCACTTTTTTGGAGTTATTTTCTTTTTCACATTTTTTTTTCGAGTGCATCTATACAACATGTACATGTGCAGCATATATACAAGGAGTTTTTCCTCTTGAGCCAGTAGACTATCCCTCTTTTGAAGCTTTATTGCAACCCACAACTCCCGTCGTTAGACTTCATGGCAACCAGACCAAGTTGAGACGCACTTCCTTCACTAAATGAAGAAGAGAGGTTCCGCCTAGAAGTACTACCCTCATATGCTACCCCAAGTCAAGGAAGACTGCCTCCTCACCACCTCATCCGTAGAGAGCTCGGTGCATAGTGCGGTTGTCCAAGTAAAGCCATAATCTATATGAGTCATGTGTTGTTGTTAAGTGCTCTACTTAGGCTCATTGAGATGACATGTGATCATAGCCTAGTGGACTCAAAGAATTAAGTCACCATGGACCTGAAAAGCCTTAAACCTAAGCCCTATAAGGTTCCTCTTAAAAATTAGGTGGATTAAGGTCTTAATCAAGCTCCATTTCTCAATTTGATTCCAGGCTAGTTTAAATGTCAACTATCATCCAAAGAAAACTATATAAATATGTACAAAAAGATGCATATTTACACACAGTTTTACAATCATGCAAAATTTTTGAAAAATGTTTTGAAATCATGAATGATGATGCATGAAGTGCAAGTTTTGCAAAAAGGTATTTACACACATTTACACAAAATTTTTGCAAACTTTTGATTTTCAAAACATTTTGGAAAAATTTTGTACTATATACATAATTTTGATACAAAAATATTTACACAAGCTTTACACAAAAGATTTTTGAAATCATTTTTACAAAAATAATTTGTACACTAGCTATTTATGTGCAAAATAAGAGAAGATATGTACATGAAAATTTTTAAATTTTTGTGGTTTTTAGCCATTTTTATTTATTAACACACTCACACAAAGTACGAGTTATGGCTAAAGTATATATGAAATATATACACACCCCCCTATACTTAGCTCGAACGATGTCCTCAGAGTCAAGAGCGATGAAGAAGACATAACTCGTGCTATGTATAGGGAAGTGAAAAGAAAGGCTATACAAAAAGAAGAATGAAAAATCAAGAGGGACTCGGGTCTTCCCCCTATACTTAGGATCAAGTAATCCTAAGTATAGCAGGCTGTACACAAAGGGAAAACCGAGTGGAGAATGTACAGGGTCTACCCCCCCTATACTTAGGGTGAAATGCCCCTAAGTATAGGCAGCAAAACAGGGATAGACAGAAACAAAAGAAAAACCCGAAATGTCTCACATCCCCCCTATACTTAGGGTAAAGTGCACCCTAAATATAGCATAATCACAAGATGCAGAAAGGGATGTGGGACTAAAGAAAGTGATGATATAGACATCTGGATCTATGTACAGCGGAGGATCAGTAAAGCTCAGGCGTGAGATGCATTAGATGTGAGTCAAAGACCACATCTCACGCAAAATGAATAGGGGCAAGATCAACGACCCGCGGCTCATGATCTAGAAATGGCTTGAGCCGCTGGCCGTTCACTCGGAAGGTACTCTCAGAAGACAACTCAGATATGTCGATGCTACCGTTGTCGTGTACCTTCCGAACCAGATAAGGTCCTTTCCATTTGCTTTGGAGCTTCCCTGGAAATAATCTAAGCCTCGCATCAAACAGCCATACTCTCTGTCCAATCTCAAAATGCTTGTGGCTGATATGAGAATCATGCCACTCCTTGACTTTCTCCTTGTAATGTAGGCTGCTCGTGAAAGCTGCATCTCTAAGCTCTTCCAGGGCAGCTAGCTCTGCCCTCCTCTGGTCTCCTATACCATCTGGATCCATGAGAATGTCTGTAACTGCCCAGAGTGACTTGTGCCTCAGCTCAACAGGTAGGTGACAAGGCTTGCCATATACGAGGCGAAAGGGAGATGTGCCCAAAGGTGCCTTGAAAGACGTCCTATATGCCCACAAGACCGAGTCCAATAGCTGTGACCAATCCTTTCGGTCAGGGCGGACGACTTTCTGCAGAATCGTCTTGATCTCCCTATTCGACACTTCGGCTAGACCATTCGTCTGTGGATGGTATGGTGTAGCAACACGATGATCTATGCCGAACTCGGTAGCAAGTGCCTTCACCTGGTCGTTGATGAAGTGAGATCCCCCATCAGAAATAAGAACTCGTGGAACCCCGAACCGCGTGATGATGTGCTTCCTCAAAAATCTGCAAACTGTACTCGCATCAGCGGCTCGGGCGGGGATAGCCTCCACCCAACGACTCACATAATCGACGGCCAACAGAATGTACTCAAATCCCTGACTCTTAGGGAATGGACCCATGAAATCGATGCCCCATGCGTCAAAAATCTCACAGAAATGAATAGGCTGCATTGGCATCATATCACGCTGTCCACAGGTGCCCATCCTCTGACAGTCAGTACACCTCTTCACGAACTCATCTGAGTCCTTGAAGAGGGTAGGCCACCACAAGCCGGATTGGAGCACTTTCTGTGCCGTTCTCCTCCCAGAGTGATGTCCCCCTGCCTCAAGCTTGTGGCAGTAAGTGAGGACGCTATGGTGTTCCTCCTGAGGAATACACCGACGCCAGACGCTATCCCCTCCCTCGTGGTAAAGGATGGGATCCTCCCAATGGTAAGACTTGGCCTTCGCAAGGAAGGTCTCAAGCCTCTGCCTGGGCCAATCTTGTGGGACTTTCCCAGCAACGAGAAAGTTCACAATATCGGCGTACCATGGGAGTGAGGCGATAGCAAGGATCGCCTCATCTGGGAAGGTATCTCTGATCGGATCAATCTGCTCTGTCTCCTCAGGCTGCTCTAACCGGGAAAGGTGATCCGCCACCACATTCTTGACTCCAGGCTTATCCTTAATCTCAATGTCGAACTCCTGGAGTAGAAGGATCCATCTAGTCAGTCTGGCCTTGGCATCCTTCTTTGCCATGAGGTACCTGATGGCGGTGTGATCTGTGTACAAAGTCACTCGGGATCCAATGATATATGATCTGAATTTGTCCAGGGCAAACACTACTGCTAGCATCTCCTTCTCTGTGACCGTGTAATTCCGCTGGGCGGAATCCAATGTGCGGCTAGCATAGTGTATGGCAAATGGCACTCCATCCCTCCTCTGTCCCAGCACTGCCCCTACGGCAAAATCGGAGGCGTCCGTCATGATCTCGAATGGGAGAGACCAATCAGGTGGCTGGAGGACATGAGCCTCAATCACACATCTCTGGAGAGTAGCAAACGACGAAAGACACTTGTCATCGACAAGGAACTCGGTGTCTTTCGTCAAGAGGTCAGTCAACGGTCGGGCAATCCTGCTAAAATCCTGAATGAATCTCCTGTAGAATCCAACATGCCCCAGAAATGACCGAAGCTGCCTCAAATTGGACGGCGGTGTGAGTTTCTTAATGACATCAACCTTGGCCGGATCAACCTCCATGCCCCTGTTGGAGATGATGTGGCCAAGCACCGTCCCTTGAGTCACCATGAAGTGACTCTTCTCCCAAGATAGCACCAAGTTGTACTCAATACATCGCTGGAGTACCCGGTCTAGGCAGTCAAGACAGGAGTCGAATCCGTCGCCGTAAACCGAGAAATCATCCATGAAGACCTCAAGGCAATCCCCTACCATGTCCGAAAATATCGACAGCATGCACCTCTGAAAAGTCGCGGGGGCGTTGCATAGCCCAAATGGCATGCGTCGAAAAGCGTATGTGCCAAAGGGACAGGTAAAGGTGGTCTTCTCCTGATCCTCAGGAGCGATGGCCACTTGGTTGTAACCCGAGTACCCATCCAGGAAGCAATAGTGGCTCTTCCCTGCCAGTCTCTCAATGATCTGGTCAATAAAAGGCAGGGGGAAATGGTCCTTCTTGGTGGCTTGGTTGAGTCTCCTGTAGTCAACACAAACCCTCCAAGAGGTGGGTACCCGTGTAGCAATCTCCTCTCCCGACTCACTGATCACAGTCGTGATGCCCGTCTTCTTGGGCACCACATGCAAGGGGCTGACCCACTTGGAGTCGGAAATGGGATAAATAAAACCTGCACCCCACCACTTCGATATTTCCTTCATGACAACCTCTCTCAGGTTGGGGTTCAGACGCCGCTGGAACTCACGCGACGGCTTCGCCCCATCCTCGAGATAGATGTGGTGGGAGCACACTGATGGATCAATCCCATGGAGATCTGCTACGCTCCATCCGATTGCCTTGCGGTTCTTTTCAAGAACCCCCATCAGACGGGATTCCTGCTCTCCAGTCAACTCAGCGGAGATGATGACTGGGTACATCTCAGGCTCGCCCGCAAGGAATCGATACTTCAGCGAAGTAGGGAGCGGCTTCAGCTCTGGTATGCTGGGTGCTGGCAAATCTGGCTGTGGAAGGAACTGTGTGAAAGCTGCAAGATCGGCCAAATCTGCCTGGGAGAGTGAAAGTGTACTCTCGCAAACTGGGTCGGGAGAAGGTGGCTCAACTGCACTGTCTCTGCTCTGCTCTGCCTCTACCTCCTCCTCTGTAGGCTCAGGTGAACTCAGGTCTGGCATCTGATCATAACAATCGGCCCAATCAGACTCTGAATCCGAGGGATCTGCATCAGACTCGGTGGCATCAGTACCACCGGAAAACAAGGTGGCATCAGCACCACCATCACAAAACACTGTGCTGCGATCGAGAACCGGCTCTGCTGCCGCAACTGTATCCGAACCCAGGTCTGTGCTCTCCAGACTCTCCTCTGCTATCATCTCTGCATCAGCTGTGTCTGAAAGTGAGAGGGTAGTCTGTGACTCAAGGTCTGCCCAAGCTGCCTCATCATCTGTGATCACAAAGTCGCAGTCCTGGTGGATGTCTGCCTCTGCGTCTGTCAGCTGCTCTGAGTCGGTACTGGCATCTGAGCGGGATCTGGATCTGACTCTGTAGTCCTCGACCGTCTCTATTTGTATACTCTCGCCCTGGACGCGAAAGTACACCTTCCCGCTATCATGATCAGTCACCGCCTTGGCTGTGGCCAAGAACGGACGACCAAGGATGATGGGGGTATCAGCCACTGACTCAGGGACCTCCATGTCCAATACTACGAAGTCCACGGGGAATTGCAAACCCTGAATCATGACGATAACATCTCGCAACAACCCCTTCGGCCTCTTGACAGATCGATCAGCAAACTGAAGGACTGTCCTGCTCTGTCGAAGAGTGCCCAACTCGAAGCGGTCGAGAAGGGCTGCCGGAAGGAGGTTGATAGACGATCCGCTATCCAAAAGAGTACGGTCGAACCTCTGCTCTCTGATCTGGCAACTAACATACGGGGCCCCTGCATCTGGCCTCTTGGCTGGCAGTCGGTTCTGAATCGCAAAGCACGTGGCTTTGGTCAGCACATGTATCTCTGAAGTGTGGTTCCTCCTCCTCCTCCTAACTGTAGTCCTCTCTCTCAAAGATCTCTGGAGGAGGGGGATGTGCTGCAAAGCCTCCTGGAGGGTCAGCTGGATGTGGAAGCGGTCGATCATGCTCTGGCTGAACTCCTCAAACTCTCTCTTTTTTGTATTTTCTTTTTTCTTCCCCTTCCCCATCTGAAGGGCTCTAGGGAAGGGGATAACTGGGTCCTTCTCAGATGAAGGACTAGGAAAAGATCTACGCGGTTCGATGACCGGATCCACACATGCATCATGCACCACAGTGGGACCAAAAGAATGTAAACCTTTTCCTTTATTCATCACAGAATTCTGAGATACATGACCACGAGGAAAAACATCAGAACTCTCTATACAAACACCGGTGGCCTCAGTACCACCACGAGTGGGCTGCTCTGCTGCTGGTGCTGGAAGACGTCTCGCGGCCTCAGTACCGCGTGCTGGCTCGGCTGCTGTTGGGGTGGCATCAGCACTACCTCCTGAATCTGGTGAAGTGGCGGCCTCAGTACCGCCTGTGGGATCAGCATCCTCGGTGGCCTCAGTACCACCGTCATCGACTGGAGCGGCCTCAGTACCGCTCTCCTCCTCCTCCTGGGGCGCCTCGGGATGAAGCTCAGCTGAGGCGCCGCCGCCGGCTGGGGTCCTACCGCTCCTAAGCGTAGCAAAATCAACATCAAACAGATCTGAAGAAGTATCATCAAATGGATCGCTAGGAGTGGCTAACTCAGTAGGTACTACCTGCTCAGACTTCCGCTTCAGGTTGTTCGGATTGGGCTCTATCTGTGCAGGTATGGCGGCCTTCCCTCTCACCAAGTCCCGCATCTCCTGGCGGAACTCATCCATCTCCCGTCTGAAGGTCACCTGCTGGTCCGTGAGGAGGCGGGCGATGTCATCCAAAGCGGGGCTCTCGTGGGAGCCCGACGGGTAGCCTCTCTGTGGGTGAGGCTGCTGGTACTGCTGTGGGTGAGAGGGGTAGGACGGAGGATGCTGCTGGTGCTGGTATCCCGGGTGAGCCTGCTGCTCACGCCTCCAAGACTGTCCCTGTTGATAGGGACGAGGACCGTACGAAGACTGCTGCTGGTAACCTGGGTGCTGCTGCTGCGGCTGCTGGTGAGGGTCTCTCGGCTGGGAGTACTGCCCTCCCTGACCTGACGGCTGCTGCTGGCGCTGGGCACCACCACTCCCCCACCTGAATCCGGGATGATCTCGTCGGATCCCAGGCTGGGGACGGTCGTACCAGATCCCGTTGACATCCATCAACGGCTCTGCATCCAAGGGGGCTGGGGGTAGCACTGCCAACGGCTGGTCCGGCTGGTAGACCACCATCTGCATCTCTGGAGATGGTGGGGACTGGTAAGTGTGCTGCGGCTGCTGGTACGGCTCCGCCTGTACAAGGTGAACCTGTCTAGGCTGCGCTGGGGCGCTGGAGCGCTGGGACGAGCTGCTGCTGCTGCCGGAGTCGCCTCGCGACTGAAGACGGGGCTGAGAAGCCGTCTGTGTCTCCTGGAGACACATGATCTGTGTCTTCAGGTCGCTCAAGACCTGTGCCATCTGATCCATCTGTGCTATGCTCTGGCACTGCTTCTTCTCGATCAGCTCCATGCGGTCCAGCTTCTCGCTGATAATGCCCATATCTGCAGCTGAAGACTCTGCCTGTGCTGCTGCTGCTGCTGATGAACTGGAAGGACCTGCATCGACCCGTGCTATCCTCTGGTACTGCACGGGTCCTGGCTGAAGTGGCTGGGTCTTCTGTGTGTATAGGCGGGTCTGAGACATAACCATGTAGTTCTCCGCCATCTCCTCGAAAATCGCCCAGACCTGGTCGTGGTCCTTGGCGAAGTAGGACCCGCCACAAGAAGCGTTCACCAGGCCCTGTAGCTCTGGTGACAACCCACTGAAAAAGCTCTGAACGAGGTTCGGCTTCGTGATGTCATGGTGTGGGCATCTGTCCAAGAGCTCCCTGAACCTCTCCCAAGCCTCGTGGAACTGCTCATTGGGAAACATGGAGAAGTTGCTGATCAGGGCCCTAGCCGCGTTCGTCCGCCCGAGTGGATAGTACTTGTTCAAGTACTCGGTGCAGAGCTGCTCCCAGGTGTACACAAATCTCCCCAAATGCTTCAGCCAGGTGGCTGCTCTGTCTGCTAGGGAAAAGGGGAAGGCAATCATCCGTATGGTATCCTGGTCCACGTGTCGGTCGTGGACAGTACTGCAGATCATCAGAAACTCCTGTAGGTGGAGGTGGGGCTCCTCTGTAGCCAGCCCATGGAACCGCGGTAGCATCTGCAAGGTGTTCGGGGGGAACTTGAAGTCCCCCACGATTGCTGGAACCACCACCCAGTGGTGCATCAGTGTAGAGCCGGGATTGTGTAAATCCCTCATCGGTCTAGGTGGTCCTGCTGCTCCTCCTGCGGCTGCTGCCGCTGCGGCGGCGGCCGCGGCTGCTGCTGCTGCTGCTGCGGCTCGTGCCTCATCGGGCTCCTCGGGCTCGCTCTGTGCATCTCTCTCTGCTCTGAGCCTCTCCATCTCACGCCTCATCTCTATCATGAACGCTCCCTGATCGCGGAGCTGCTGCTGAACTGTCTCTAAAGAAGCGATCAGGGTGGAGTTGATCGCTCCCTGGTCCAAAACAAAGTGCTCGGGACGGGAGTGATCGTCTGAACTGCCTGCGCCGGCCATCTCTACGTCTGCAAAACCAAATGAGCCCAACTCAGGTGTCGTCAAGTGAATCAGTCTCTCCTCGGGCTCATATCTCTCAGGTCGGTCAGAAAGGGGGTTGAGGGGGAACAGGGTGGAATCATACTCGGGCTCGGAGAGCGGGTCCGAGCTCTCGCGAGCCAACCTAGATGATGTGGTAGACGCGCCCGAAAGCGGTGCAACCAATGGCTGCCTAAGAGACCGTCTACCCATCATCTTGATCTGGAGAGTAAGGCGGATGAGATCTGGAAAAATTAAGGATCAGAAAACAAACCCCCAGTTCACCAACGCAACACGAGCTGAAGACCGTGAAAGTTCGGTCAAATTATCTTGTCTATTTTATTTGGTGAACAATCAAGATAGCAGAGCGATTACGTGACCTGTTGGGATATCCGCTGCTAACCCAACCGACTGGCCCGCACGGATGAGTCGGTAATCAGTCGGGTTTCGCAACGGGGGGCTCTACCTAGTGTTCGGGGTCACTCTCTCGCACAAGCAAACCAATCAATGAGGGGGTTGCTCTCCCCAAGACAAAATTTTAGGGTGAGCGGGTTTTAAGATCAATAATTTTAGCAGTCCCAATTTTATGGTTTCTCTTTTTATGTATTTTTCAAAGCAAACAAAATCGCCTAACGAATTTTTCGGTTCTCCTGGTTATTAAGTCCGAAAACGGGGGGAGAAGACGAAAAAGCCGATGCACAAGAAAATCAATGATGCATGCTGAGTAAGGGATGCGTACCTGCCGCCAGCACTCTACATGCAAAATGATCCGTGCATAAAATAAAAGGCAGAAAATAAACTAAGCTATATGATGCAGCGGGAAAAACCGAGTCCTAAACAGGCAATTTCTATTGATCGTGAAGAACAATAGCTAGTCAACCGAATCGAGTCCGGAGTCCGATCTTGGGAGTCACTCGGTGCCCGCCACAACGGGTCCTGCCAGCGCTGTATGTGACTCCTAACGGCACGTGGTCTCAAATCCAATTAAACTAACTTTTTTGGTGAATTTTATTAAGGTCCAATTACGTTCTATGGGAACAGATATTCTATTAAGTGTTGGGCCTTAAGAGTCCTACGTCACAATCAACAAAAAGTCCTAAGTCTAGGGGCTCGATCAAAAACCGCGAAAAACCGTCAAATGACAGTAAGAAAGAGAAAAGAAAACCGCGAGAAAAAGCCGCGTAAAAACCGAGGGTCCTAATGGGTCCCCCGAGCACGCCAGTGCTCGGCGAAACAGACCCGCTACGGTCTACGAGTCTAAAGAGTCTCAGAGTCCAGTCCCTGAATTATTACAACACAATAATAATAAATGAAAGAAAATCTATCCTACTGCCTCACTCCACTCAGCTCTCTCCTCTCGCTCTCTCCTGCGGCTTCGTCAAGAGAAAAGCCGCCTCCAAGAGCCGCGGCTGCACCGGCTCCTCGAAAGTCGCCTCCGCGGTCCTCGGGCCCTCGCAAGAAAAGAAAGAGGGTGGTCAGTCCAAATAAAATAATCAAATAATTAATGAAAATGAAAATAAGGGTATATGTGCAAAAATGAAAATAAAATAGTCACACAAAATCAAACAAAAACAAAAATAAAAGAAAATCAAAATAAAACAAAATAAAATAAAATAAGACTAAATACAAAAGCCGCGAAAAGCCGCGAGCTCCGGAGAGCCGCGAAAAACCGCGAAAACAAAAACGAAAATAAAGAGAATAAAAACACTACTAAGCCGTGCTCCCCGGCAACGGCGCCATTCTGATAACCAGCCTAAGTGATCGGGGTAAAAGGTCTAAAAATGGTCGTTGCGACCTCGATCAAGTAGACTAAGTGTATCAAGAAAAATAACCACTCAAAGAGATAAAATCAATAAAAACAAACACGAGCGGTCTAGCTATGATATTAACCTGGTATAGCTCCCAGGGTCGAACACAAGGAGCACGGGTTGGCCTAGGGCCTACGAAGTAGCGAAAAAGAAATAGAATGAAATAAAGTGATTTTTAGTGGTTTTTGTTAATTTTTATATTTTTTTGGATTTTTAAAAGATTAAGAAAATAAAAGAAAAGAAAAGAAAGGCAACTTCAACAAATTATTTAACACACCAAAAATAATGCAAAAATTCCAGAAAATTTGTTTTTAAGTTTTTTAGGTTTTTTACTGTTTTTGGTGAATTTTTGGAATTTTTCTAATGGGTAAATTATTTTCTAAAAATCAAACAGTGCTAAAAATGAAGGATACTGTCCAGCAAGGCTTAAGACCCAAAAATAAAATACTTAAGGATCTTGAAAAGCCCTGGAGGTAATTTTCCTGTAATCTAGAAGAAGTAAGGAAAATTTAGGTACCCTAATTATTATTTTTGGATTTTTGAATTAATTTTTATAATTTTTATGGGTTTTTAGGGGTTTTTCAATTTTTAAGGTTTTTAAGAGATGAAAAATGGCCAAAATTGGCCAGAAAATCAGAAAACAAGCCAACAACAATACCTAATTTTTTTAGAATTTTTGGTGGAGTTTTCATATTTTTTTGGTATTTTTAAACTTAGACAGTGACTGAAAAGTAGGTTTTTGAATTTTTAAAAATACTAAATGAAAATAAAAATGTCCTCAAAAATCACAGAAATTACTACACCATGGCAAGAGCCATGTGTCGAAATTTCATTAGATTTGGAGGTGGTTTGATATTTATTCAAAAATAAAGAAGAGGGCACAGTGCACAAGGACCAATGTGCAAATACCCGAAGATCTGGGGGCTCTAGTGCAAAATACCCAGCAAGTCACGCGCGTGGCGCGTGGCTGGGGCACACAGGGACCAAATTGTAATAAAAACCTACTCCTTGGACCTTTTGGTAACTGGTACCAGAAAGTCCAGGGGTATGGTTGCAAATACACCACTAAAATCCGCACATGCGCATAAACAAGGCTCACAGGGGTATAATTGCAATTAACAGAAACTGTTCATTCATTCCTTAACATCCCAGATCTACAGGACTAAAGATGTAAAAAGCCCAGATACACACGTGACGAAGCACGTGGTCACATACACACAGGGGCATACATGTAATTTAAACTAAGCACGAGGTCCAAACTGCAAATAACCCTACGTGAAAAAGTTTTAAAACTATTTACAGGACTAAAGATAAAATGACAAACTACAAGGGGGCCCTAAGATATTTACCCCTTTATTCGCCGACGGCCAGATGTGCGCCACATGGTGATCGGACGGCTGGGAATGGATGGCGCTTTCCTTCTCTTCTCCTCTTGGGCTCGATCGACGGTGGAGATGAAGCCACGTGGATGATCTAACGTCCGAGACTCTGGTGCTTCTCTCCTCTGCTATCAACGGTCCGGATGCGCTCCTCAGATGGATCGACGGCTACTGCTCCTCGAAAGATGGACGCTCACGATCAGAACTGGAGCTGAGGCGTCATCGGACGACTCTGGATGATGGAGGAAGAACTCGACGCCGGCGAACTTCGCCGGCCTCCTGCGTGAACTCCGGTCCTCCTCAGCTGCTGCTAAAGATCGGAACACGTTCCTGGTGCAGCCCCGCAGCTGATGGTGGTAGCCGATGGCCCAGCCGAGCCCTGGAGGGGCTCCGGCGAGGCTGGCGGCGCGAAGCTCCGGTCTGAACTGTAAGGGGGGCTCAGATGCCTCCCTTTGAACCTGCAAAGCAACCAGAACGCTTCGCGGGTCGAGGGCAAAGTGCCTCGACCCAAGGAAGCAGGGTGAAGGTGGTCTGTGCGGTGGGGCGAACGAGCTCCGGCGAGGCGGAGACGGTGGAGCTCGACTCCCAGCTCCGGGGCGAGCTGGGTTGAACGCGTGGGTGAAGAACGTGCGCGGGGAGATGGCGGAGGTGACAGGGTGCTCCGATGGTCGAAAGATGAAGCGAGACGATCGGAATCAACGAAACACGGGGATGGGTCGATTTGGGGGTACCTCGAAATTAGCCTAATCAAGAAAGAACGGAGGTTACCTGGGTGGCGATGTAGACTGTGGTGGAGCTCAGCTGTCTCCTGGTCCACGCCTCAAGGGCCGTCACTTCCCGAGGCTCAAGCTCCAGATGGTCGTCGGAGCGCGGCGGCTACAAGCGGCCGGATCGATGGTAGACGCACCTCCTCCTCGCTGCAACACCGGCGGGGGCAAGCTGTCACCTTGCTCGTCTCGATGGAGCTCACTGGAGAGAGAATGGGTAGCCAAAGATGGCGCGAGAGAGCGGCGGAGCTCGGAATATATACACGTGTAGGTCCGGAAAGGAGGTGGCGGGTAGGGCGCATTGAAGCGCGGATCTCGAGGCCAAAGCTCCGGCGAGCTTCTCGGATGTGCTGAGGTCATTACGGACCCGGATTTGGAGTGGATGGGAATCGGGTCAACAAAAGATAAATCCGAGAAGTCGGGTCGAAAGAACAGACCCGGGCTCTGGTGGTCCTGGGGGAGGTGTTGACCGGGGGTCAACAATCCCCCGTGGACCAATCAGAGCCCGCCAATATTTGGGATTTTATTTGATTTTTTTGAGGCCTTAAATGGCCGAATTTTCAAAAACTTAAAACATGAAAAATGTTTGTTTTAATTTTTTCTATTTTTTTGTGATTTTTAATTGATTTTTGGAAATTAAAATAAGGTATATACATATTAGCTATACATAGGTATATATACACTATATGGATTTTTGATTTTTGATTTTTAATTAATTATTTTTATACATTTTTATTCCCATTTTATATTTATTTATTTATAGGATAAAATGAGGAATAAAAGACTATTTTTATTTTATTTTTATTACTTATATACATAGGGGAAATAATTATTTATGTATAATTATATACATGGTATATATACAAGTTAATTTTGTATTTTTGATTTTGTAATTTTTATTTGATTTTTGTTTTAATTCTTTTTACTTCTTTTATTTACAAAACATAAAAGAGAATATTTACAAAAAGTTTAAAAATAAATAAAGTTATTTACAAGGTGAAGTAAGTGAAGAGAGTGGTCTATGTACAAGGTGAAGGGTCCTTTTTGGTCTTTTTAATTTTTGAATTTTTATTTTGTTTTTAATAGCTTTTAAATATATACAAAATATATACAAGTATATTTTTGGTTGAGGAAAATACCATTTATTTATTTACATAAATATACACATGTGAGCCCCTATCTCCCTCTACTTTGGTTTCTATGCGGTCAGGCCCATGCTGAGCCCTCCCTTGGGTTAGGTTGCTCAATATTTATTCTAAATATTTCCCTCTTTTTCTTTTTCTTCTTTATTCTTTTATTTTTGCACAAAAACATGCTAATTATCTAATTTTACAAACATGCATGCTTTTGCTAAAGAATCCTATTTACACATATCTACATGCATTTGCATAGGTTTTTGTAGCTAAAATATAAGAATAAAGAGTGATGAATGAGTATTCATCAACTTCCTTGAAAATTCTCCATGTAGAAATACTCTTCCTAGATTCCTTAGTTGATTTACTATGATAGTGAATCAAGCGTCCATATTCTTTATATTATCTCCTCTCTGCATCTTGAAAGTTTTGTACCTAAGTGTAAGCATCCTAAATCATGATTCCTTCACCTTGGATGTACCTTTATGGATAGTCTCTTTTTAACACGTCCATATCTCATATGATGTCTTCTGGTGAGAGATTCTTTCAAACTATGCTTCTGATAGAGCACAGTAAAGGGAGTTCATTGCCTTTGAGTTGAGAGTCATTTGTGCCAACTTGATGGAGGAGTACCATGTCTTCCTCTGTTCAATGATTTTAAAACCCTTCCTTGTCATATTCCAGATAACAAAGTTAGATACTTAAAGGAATATCACCATTCATCTTCTCGTTTGAGTAATTCATCTCGTTAAAGAGAGATAGACAAACCACAGAACTTCCCTCCAAACGTGATCATGGTGTGTAGACCATGTGTGCAACGGTGCATTATTTCCTTTGCATAACGAGGCTTGATACCAAATGTTGGTTCTTGCTACCAGCTGATGGGGTGTAGGTGGATTGGACTATATGAACTAGATTGCTGAAAACACAATAATCTAAAATAACCACAACGTTATGTAGAAATTTTAGTCATAATATAAGCAATCGAACCACAAGTGCACATTTATTTAATGTGGAAATCCTCCTGTGTAAATACCATGACCAAAGTCTCCTTACTCGAACTTTCAATCTGACCCACATGGATCTTTCACTAACCTGAGTTGCTTATACAAGCAAGATACTGTATTACAACCTGAGTTAATTATGTAGTAAACTCAACTGTATTAACAAACTTAAAATTAAATAAAGAATAGGAGGTAAAACTAGAATGATCTTAGAAAGTGAGGAATTGGCTCATAAGACTTAATCGTTGAACACTGACTTATGGATTGAGGCGCAAATCAGAAGGCAACTATTAGGGTTTTCTTTCACAGAGTAAAGAGTGAGGAATAGAGAGAAAAGAGATGAATCTCATTGCAGTGTTGTAAAATGAGGTATGAGGTCATATTTATAGGTCTGGAGTCCCCATAGTCGTTGGCTTTAAAAATGTAGCCATTGAAAAAAAAACTCCGCAATGAAATCCCCTTCATAAATCTTCATGAAGTAGAAATAGGATGATTAGAATATTTCAATGATCAATCAGAATTAAGTTGATCGATTAAATGATTTTAATGATCGGTTAGAATCAAAAGCTGATCAGTGACGGATCAAAGTTGGTTGATTAGTGATCAAATATGATCGATTATAAATAGTTGTTATATAACCATTAGAATTTAAAACTTGATCAATCGGAAAACAAGGATCGATCTATTAGGTGGGTTATTCGATCTGTCAAGGCAAATTGTCCAGCATGAAGTTGATCGAGAAACCAAGGTTACCAGACGATTAGGGTTGAACGATCAATGTATGAAGGTCGATCGATCAAGCAAGGCTACTGGTATATTAGGGTCTTCGACTTCTTCTTGAGCTTAAGCTGGAGTTCCTTAGCCTTGAACTCCTTTGAACTTCTTAGCTTCTTCTTCCCTTAAGCTTGATCTCCTCATACTTGAGCTTCTTCTTGGTCTCCTTAAGTTGGAGCATGATCTTGGTTATGTAACTTTCCTACTTTTAACCATTCTTTAAGGTAATTGCACAAGTTTTATTATCCATCATTTGTGTTCAATCGACGTATATGATTTTAAGGGATAAATGGTAGTTATTTGTTATTCTCCTCTTAGTTGGGAACAAAGATAAGTGATAACAGTTCGTTGTGTTAGGAAATATTAACAGAAAAATTTATTTATTTTATTATATTTAGGAAGGTTGCCCTCGATCATTAAATAAATTCAAAAAAAGTGAGATTATTGAAACAGATTTTATAACACACTGAAAATGACAAAACTATATATATCTATATAGCATTTTTTCCATAGATGAAATTTTTCAACAACTAACGAATTGCATATTTATCGTGCATCAGATCATTCATCGATGGATGATCAAAAGTAGAACCTCTTGTGACTACTTTAATTATGGGATCATTTTTATGTATCCGTTGATCCTTTATCTCTATGCATTTACCTTTTTAGCGCTCTGAATATTTCAGTATTTTCTTTTATGTTAGTCATAAGAATATAATCTATCGTCGAGCATGGATTAATTGTTGGTTAGAATGATATCGCTTTTACATTGTGTCCACAGGAACACTGGTTTGGTCCAATCGGATCTGACTGCCAGTACAAATCGGTTGGATCGGTGGTGATGTCAGGATGACATTATCATTTCTATCGACTCGAAAAAAATCAGATCGGGCTTAATTTACCGGTCTGACCGGTCGAAACAGTTTTTTGAACCGATAAAACTGATACATAATATGTAAGTATGTATTTATATATCAATGAAATAATTGTTTAAAATGTTAAATCTTTCAATAGAATAACACGATTGTCTATTTCGACTAAAACTCTACAAAAGTTAGGCACATTTTTTAGCATTATATATGAATATAATATTGTAATCATTTATTTATAGTTGCTTCTAGAAAATTACTCTAAGAAAGTAGTGGTACAACTTATATTACAAGAAAGAGATGGGCCTAGTTGATATTGCAAAAGTTAAGAAGGATACAAGTGGTAAAAACCCTATTATTTTATTATTTAAACTTTTATTTTTTGAAAATTTACCAAACCATCAAAACTGGGTCAATCCAGGTCAACTCGGTCCGACCATCCGGGTCAACCCGTTCCGAGCACCAGTCGGACCCGATTTTTTATTTTCCTTTTTTCTAAAAATATTAATTACATGGAACCGGGCAAACTGACCGGTGGGAGCCGGTTCCCGATCCAATTGGTCCAACCGGCCGGTCCGGTCCGATTTTTTAAACCTTGTATTAGAGTCATTAGGTTTATGAATCCTAATGGGATGAGACTCCTAATCCTAATAGTAGTTGACATGTATTCTAATTATAGTCTTATCAAGAATAGGACCATGGAGTTGTAACTAGGTTATAAATAGAGTTGGAGGCATTGCCTCAATACAACCACAAGAACAATGTAACCCCTAGAGAAAGGGGAGAGAGAAGAAAGAGATGAGAGAGCAAGGGAACGGAGAGAGTTCTACTCGTTCTAATTTATAGTAATTTTTCTTCTCCGGTGATCGCGAGAGGTGACCAATCATCGTTATATCTAGTTGTTCTTTTCTTCCCGTACTTTCGTAGTGGTGGTCGATTGTACATCTGCATCCATATCAAAGTGGTTCGTGTCACAACTACATTTTCATAACATATAAGAAGATGCTGAAAAAAGCTAGTGATAATATAAATCAAATGAAAAAATAATTTAGTATGTTGAAAAGTGTGAGTTGTTGGGACAGATGCATTATAATCAATTCTCACATCATCGAAGGAATGATAATCCTCAAATGCAAGTGATGGAGGTTTGTCAAAGTTGCATTTTATGCAGTGGTCTCATTCATGGTCACTGTCCATTTTCATATATATCTACAACCTAAATATAACTTCATACTTTAAGTTGAACCCAAAGAATATCACCTGTTAATTTTTTTCGCTTGAGACGTCATTGTTGTTAATGTGCTTGTTCATTTTAATGTGGCTATTATCATTACAAAAGTCATATTCTATTTGTGTTTGTCACCATTTTTACTTTATACGAAATAATAATATAGAATAAACATTTTAATATGCTACATAAGTAGCACTATGTCAATATATTTTAGTATAAACTAGTAAATTATAAGATATAATTCAACATAATAACTAGATATCGAACATATATTTTAGTATGATAAAAAACATAGAGATATTATCAGCACACCATATACCATATGCATGTTTTTCTGAGTCAACTTGCTTAACATTAGGAAGTAATTAGACGATTCTTATCGCTACATATTTTAAATTATATAATGTCATATCATCCAATCAGATATGTTTAATGCATGAAAATATACCAAATATATAGTTCTATAATGTGAAAATAAATCTCAAAATGTAGGATAATGTAATGGCCATTCGGAGAATTGCAAAGTGTAAACATAGCAAAAGGTAAAAAAATGAAAATGAATCGACGATGAATGGAACGAATCTAAGTAATTCTAATGAAGTGGAATACGAACAAATGAAGAAGGAAACAAAGGTCCTAGAAATGTTCTTAGTTACTACATGTCAAATTGGGAGAAAGGGCAAATATATAAAGGGGTCGGGAGTTAAACCCGAGTTTAGGTAACTTTTCTACATCAACCTCTTTTTCTCTTAATTTTTTTATTTTTTAAAATGGATTTTTAGGGTATTTATATATCACTGTCGTGTCATTCAAATTTCAACTTATTTTGAAACTTCTAACTTATCCATCAAGATAGTTAAATTTTAACGATCTCAAATTTACTGAAATCGACCCCTTCTGATAGACATGTTAGGAATGCCTATTTTATACGAAATTTGAAATACATATTCTATTTAATATTTTAAGTAAATACCTTAAGAATCTATTTAAAAAATAAAAAAGGAGAAAAAGGAGTGGATGTAGGAAAGTTACCGATACACAGGTTTAGACTCCCCAATCCAAATATAAATATATAACAAATAAGGGAAGTATTTTTAGAATTTTAATTTTGAAAATGTGTTTTTAGGTGTTTTGGGGGTTTTATATTTTTAAGATATTTTATATGTTGGAAAAGAAAGAACAGTCAATTTAAGTACATAGGGGATATATAAAATATGATATAAAATAGAAGATTGTCCTGTAAATATTTAAGAAATATTTAAAAGAGGCGAGGAATTAAAAATTGTACAAATGGACTTATGTTTTTCTGATTTTGAAGGTTGTAAAATTTTAAGAATTATGGGAGTTTTTCAACTTTAAATTTTTGAGAAAATTATAAGGAGTTTTTCAAAACTTTTTTCTATATCTATTATATTTTTTTTTCATATTTTTTTGACATGAATAAAATAAATATTAATTTCCTACTGAGAAAGGGTTATTTTACTTTTTTAAAATTTTTAATGAATACTAAACTGTAATATTTTTGCAAAATAAAGTTTGAGATAATGTAATAATATTAGTAGAATATGACACTTAAAGGAATATGCAAGATATTACAACAACTCTTAAAAAATAAAAGAGCTAAAACCTAAAGGTATTTTAAAACTTCATAAGCATTGAACTTTGTGAAAATAGGAGAGGGTCTTCATCATAAATGGTGGGTCCCTATATTGATTTTTCCAACCTAAGCAATAAATCATAGAGGACTAAAATAAACTTTTGATGAAGCCATTGAATTTAACAAATAATGTACAATAAATCAAAATAGTATCTAAAATTCATAAAATATATGCAAAAAATTTAGGCTATTTACAAGACCACCAAAAGATTATAATCACTCAAAAATGTTTAATAAATAAAATTATAGTGATTTTTCACATATTTATGACAAAAATACATAGTTTGAAAAAAATACAAGAAAATAAGTCAAAATATAACAAACAAGTCCCTAGGACGGTGTAATATCCAAAAGTACTTTTGTGCTTTCTAGAACCCCCCCTAATGTTCGGTGTTGAATCTAAAACTAAGAGGGGTATCACTACAAAATTACCCATATATGCCAAGCATGTGTGAGGTAGTAGGTGATGAATCCATAATTCATCTACCTTATTCATTAGTCTCAGCTCATTTGCTAGAACAATTCAATAAAAAACCCTCAAAATACATAAATAAACAATTGGCATGTTGTATGTAATAAGGGCTACTTGCTTTATATTAAATTCCTAATAAAAGCCTTATCTTTTTTTTGCATATATTCACTTGTATATTGACCTAACTTTACCTATTTCAAATATACTTAGACTAACTCAAAATCAAATAAAATTGGTTCGATTGTGTACATATCACTAAAGTTAATAAAGAAAAAATAATAGAAAAATACGTTAACAAAGGAAAAATAATAAAAACATACTAACTTGTATATAGTTGAAATAAAATCAAGCCCTAGTTCGAAGATAAAAAGTCATAAATGTAAATATCTCTCACATACCATTCCTATGAACACGTACTCACTTTTGAATTAATATAAATTCGGTTATCTCCAAAATAAGATCAAATTCAAAAGAATCAAAGTTCATATGTGAAATTTAGGGTTTGGGGCCTCATTGTATATTGTAATTAATCACTAACTTTGACTTGTCATTTTGTGTGCATAATTAAATTATTTTACTTTGTTCCTTTTGTATTATTTTCTTTGAATTGTGTTTTAATAAAATATATAAAATTCAAAACCTAATAAAATATAAAAATGAAATAAAATAATGTGTTGTGAGTCTATATATACAATATATACATAAGTCTCTTTTGTTTTATTTCTTTATTTTCTTAATTATTAAAAATTCTAAAAAATAGATAATGTGTAAGTACATCTTTTTTATTTTAATTAATTTCCATTTGATTTTTTCCTTTAAATAAAATTAATAAAAAATCATAGAAAATAAAATCTAGATATTTTATTTACATAAAATACCCCCAAAAATTAAGTGTGTTCATATGATGTTTTTAGGTCTGATCCATTCATGCAAGTTGTAGATCTCGTCGAGATGAACAACCTTTATGAAAGAAGTTTTTTATTTTAATGTCATTTGATATTATAATTTGATTTTAAATTTATTTTTGGTTTTCGATTATCTAGTATTGACACATGGTTGATCTTGAGCTCACCATGCGGCCCCCACTCCATGTCCAGCGCCATTCAATCTGAGTCATTGGATCAAGCTTCGATCCAATGCTTCAAGTGTGTTCCCACTTTATCTTTCTCCCCTCCATGTGTTGACAATATGGTCGTTTGATTTTGGTTGATCGAACGGTTGTGATTTCATCCCCTTCCTCCTGCATGTCCCGACTGAATCCAATGGTCTTTGACGCCCCTTATGCCCCTCCACAAGCTTTGCCATCTCAACCCATGTCTCCCTCCAGAACCACCGCAAAACTCTAAACTACCCAAACAAAATCCCCCCGCAATCATCATTCAACGGCATCTGCCATTAATTGAGAGAAACAGAGCTCGGTACTTACTCTGGTGAGAGCGAGAGCAGGCGTTCCTTGAGCAAAGATTGGTACTCTTGTCAGGTAAGATCCAAGGGATGTTCAGCCTTGCTGCAGCCACCTCCAAGCAGTTGCTCCAGCTCAATCCCATCTGATATCTTAATCTACGACCGGAGCTCGACTTAGAGTTCCATCCCAATCACTTCGACCATCTCCTAGGTAATCTTGTCTCCTCCTTTGCTTATTCTTCTTCTTCTTCTTATTCACATCTTTGTCTACCTTCTCGCTACTCTCTTCCAATCTATCTTCTTCTCTGTTTGATTGAAACCCAAAATCGATTCATCCGAAATCATCTTCTTCCTTTATCACAACCTTTTATGTTGATCGCATTCGACCTTTATAAAAGATAAGATCCGCCAGGTCCTCCACCTTCTTCGCCGCATGCTGGGCTTCCATCTCATTACACACTGCCATATCATTTCCCTTTTGTGCTTCATTGTGTTTGTCTAATAGTGTGGATCTCTTATCAAAGATCTAGCATCTACTACTTGTATTCTAGGAGAAGTAAAGATGATATTCCATAAGTCAAAACTTCTCCTCCAGCCTCTAAATCTTTAGTTCTAACATCACTCTACTAATTTCTAGAAACCACATCGACCAACATCATAACTTACATCTCGAAGAAGGTCCATTTCCATGTATCTGTCACCTTCCTCAAGGAGCAAAGCACCCCTCACCAGTGGCCTCTAATCCTATGTCGATCGAGCCACTATAGGTTGAACAGAACAATAGCGAGCATCCCTCCAATCGCATCTCCTCGCACCCATCATTGCGAGGATAGCATCAACATCCTACATCAAGATCCTCACAACAACCCTTTTCTAGCATAGCTGAGGTTTTGCCACAAAAGAAGCACCAAGAGACCTTTGTCATCTTCATTCACAATGCACATAACCAACTCCTTCACCGAAAAATCTCGAGCATTAGGAGCTCTGTTGACCTTTGACTTTCAGAGAAAAGGAACATGCTTACAAGCATCATTCATCTGCACACCAGCCTCACATCGCAACCGTCCAATTCCCCCACCCAGGCCTCTAGCTTCATGTGATCCATAGCAGTAGTTGTGTGCCACGTGGAGCCCTATCTCCAAGGCTCCACCGGAGCCTCCAGGCAGCATGTGACCTTCATGTGTGGTGGGAAACTATTATGCACCCCCTGCCCCCTTTTAGAATCCTGAAGAAGCCCTTGCTCATCAGTGCCTAGCACATGCTCCTCACGTGTGCATGGAAACTTTCAGTGTCCAAACAGCTCTTGGTAATTGCATAGTTGTCTCCGTGCACTATTTGTTTTTGATTTATTTATTTTAAATTGCATTTATATCCATGTATTGGAGTATTAATTTGGACAATCATTCATCATCAATTTTAATTTCTAAATATTTCGCATTATCGAACAACTAATTTTCTTCATTAAAAGTATTAATTGGTAATTTTGTGAGCTATGTTGATTTTACTAAAATTGGTGTGGTTATCATTTACATATATTACCCATTCTATGTTTGATAATTAATAATGAATCATTTATTGCTTTAAAAATTCATGAAAATCATACTTGTTAGGATTAATTATTTTCTATGAATGCCTAAAAATCGTACCATTTGCATGCTTCATTTTCCTTAAATAAATTATTTGGTGATATGTGAAATTGAATTTTAGTAGACGCCTCACTTTGTATTAGGAAAATAAGTTATTCATTCCTCTTAGTTAGAGTTGTTTAGGACATTTGTATTCTCTGAAATACTTCTGTTTGCTATTTATTAAAATTAAACAACTAAAAATCACCTTCTTTGCATTCATAAATTCATTAAAAAATCACCTCTTATCAAAAAAATGCCAAAAATTCACAGCAGCTTAACATGTCATCATTTAACATTCTGACCAAATTTGATAATTTTTAAATCAATTTTCCTAAAGTTTTTATAAAACACACACACACACACACACCTTGAAATTGTCCTACATTTGCATGGACTCATTTAATTGTATTTAAAAATAGAAAAATCTTCTTGAAAACCTTGAGAATTTCATGCTCTGAAGATTTGAACCTAAGTACTTGTTGCCTCCCCATGATAGGCCTTAGGGTTTACCTAAGTTAAATAAATAACCACATTGAAATTAATTTATATATTTTATGTGCAGTTTTTATCTACTGATCTCTATCCAACTGCAACGTAATTCTCACTAATTAAAAAGGGTAGAAAGATACTTGTCAAATGGTGTCATTGTCGGGAATCACGGTATAGGATAATTTTTAGAAAATCTAGTGCTTAGGTTTTCTAGCTTCGAGTAGTTTGCACACTGAGTTTTTTTTTGTAGGTATTACTCTCTTTATTTTTCAGTATTTTTCTACCTTGTTATATGAAAAAGCAAGAGACAACTTATTTGTGCAAGATCTAGTGTTGTAGCTTAATATTGTGGGGTTTTAAATGAGTCGCTATAAGATGCTTCGTTTGTATATTTATGTTTTAAGATATTGGGATTGATGCTAATATTTTTATGAAGCTTTTTTATGATAACAAAGCCGCTACCAATCTTGCTTATAATGCCACGTCTCAATCAAATATATTGAAGCCGATCAACATTTTATAAGAGAACATATAAATTGCAGAGAATGGTTCCTTCCTTACTTTTTTAGATACAGTGTCAATCCCTTACTCCCCCCTACAGTACCTTTTTTTCTAGTATAATGGAGCGTTTGGGGGATTCGAACCTTGGTCTGTAGTTTGGGGGAGCCACCGCTCAACCATCAGACCAATTGGTTGGTTCACAGAGACGCAACTTGAACCTTGGTCTGTAGTTTGGGTGTTCCTTCCTTACGTCAAGAGAAGCAATCACGGTGACCGATATGCTTACCAAAAACTTCTCCACAATGAACCTTGAGATGAATGTGTAAGTTGAGCATGTACAATATGTATGTCCCTACTTGAGGGAGAGCATTGAGTTTACATGTAAAAGGGCAAGTGGATCATGAGTGATGACCCATTACCCTTCCTCCTATGCTCATCAATTGTTCTATTACATGCAATCTATTCTATATACTAATGCTGAGTTTTGCTTAGCTCTTTCCCTCCTTCTGACAGGTGGTAGTATCCTTATGCTCTCCTCAGCTCTCTCTTCTTAGGACATGTGTTACTCTCTCATCCTTCTCTACCATGTTCTCTCTCCCCCTCTTTTGATTCTATTGCTATCTCGCTTTTGAGGACACGCTGCAGTCTGCACCCTCTTGTGTCCTCTGTCCCCCCTATTTGTCTATTGTCAGTTGTATCTCTCATATTATTTTATTAAGACCTTTATTATTAAGGGATATTTACCCAGCGAACCCTGAAATCTTTCAAAATTACCTCTACGACCTTTGAAACATCGATATTCCTCCCTAGACCCCGTAATCTTGCTAACCATTACCGTGCAGACCCTCTGGTTAACCTCCATCCATTTGTCCGTTAAAACTAACCGGATTCCGTTATTAAATGTAACAATATACCCATCTTGTTTGTCAAATTTACGCTTATTGCCATTCCACCCCTCCCTCCTCACATCCGTTTCCCACCGCCGCCTCCCCGTCGTCCTCGTCGAAGCCCCGGCTCCCGTTGCGCCGCCTTTAAATATTTAAATATTTAAATATCCCTTTAAATATTCTAGATGATCCTCTGCTTCTAGGAAATTATAATTTGAGATATTTACTGAATCAATGATCTTAAACTTATTCATTCTCCGAACTATCTCATGTTGTCTACTGAATCAAACCTCCAGGTGTTATAGATCAAAAACATTGAATCACAATGAATGAAATAAAATCGAAACATATATCAAAACCCTCCAAAGAGAAAAATATTTTGGACCCTATACTCCAACTCGTGGAAACCAACTAAATTTGAACCTCTGCAATGCAGTGCAATGCAATGCAATGCATGCATCGGCTAATGCATATGATCATGGAATCACGTCCTCCTCCTGGTCATGGACGCCGGATTTCCGTCGAAGAGCTCGTCGATGTAGTTCTCTAGATCCTCCGGTGCGAACTTGATGTACTTCTCCGTCTGCCGGCCGGCGTCGAGGTACTGCTGGAACCTTCCGAGGAACGACCGGTACGCCGGCACGATGACCGCTTGAACAGACACTCAGAGCTCCGACTGCAGCTGCTCGTCGCTCACCACCCACGTGCTCTGCGTCTTGTGGATCTCCTCCAGCAGCGCGTTGAAGCTCTTGAACCTCTCCTTGAGCACCGGCTTGGACACGCCGCCTTTGGTCGTGAGGCCCTCATCGCGGAAGCACGACAGCACCTTCCCCCACGTCTCCCTCTGGTAGCTCTTGTGGTACTGCCGAAGGTCCGACGACCTCTTCCGGCACCACGTGTTCCCCAGAAGCTCGTTGATCTCAGGAGACCCCTTCACCTTCTGCACCATTTACCTCCCGTTGTTCATCAGGAAGATGGAGCTCAAAGACGGGTCCTTGTACAGCTTCGCCTTCGTCTCCAGGTTCCCGTCCAGTATCCCCATTATGGTAGTGAGCTGCGTGGCGAAGGATGAGTTCCGTCCGTCGTCATCGCCGTTCTCGTTCGCGTTGCCTTGGTGATCGTTGGACCCGTGGTCACGATCGGAAATTTGGTGATCGTTGGACCGTTAGCGTAGACTGCCCTTCTATTTTATTTGAATCCATTTCATTTAGCATAAAAACCAAGTCTTTCGGATGACGGAGCCCCTGCTCTGCCACCCCATTACGACCACTATCAAACCTCTCCACCCCGCACAACACCTCCATCTTGTTCCTCATAGTTGTCCGACCATCCCAGACACCTTCGCTCCTATCGTTCTTGCACAGAACGAGCTACCTATTCTCCCATCTCCTCGTTCATCAGAGAGTGTCATTCCGACCAACCTCGCATTCATTTAGACCCACGAAGCCCACCTTGGCTTCACCCATTTGTTGCGAGTTTGTTCCTGCTGGTAACAGAGAAAAAAGACCCTCCTTCCTAGGGGTTACGAATCTTAGGAACTTGCTCCAGGTACAGGGCCTCGCTGGAGCTCCTCGTGAGGTCCCTGCCCTTTTTGAAGAGCTCCATCGACGCGGAACAGCTCCAGGAACATCTAGAAACCATCTACAGTGAAGGAGAAGTCCAGGGCTCAGAGATTTTGCTGATCGAAGCTCAGGAGGGTTGATGTTCTTGCATGTTCTTCCATGATACGTTCCATCCATTCGATCGGGAACAATCGCCTAAGCGTACAGGAGCCGTTAGATTCAGTACTGCAGTGACCGTCAGATACGCGGACCAGGTCTAATCTTAGCCTTCTGCGAACTCGTATCGTGTAAGGAAGACGCAACACATGGCAAGTGGACAATACAGACTATCCGTCTCCATACATTAGAGGGGTATTTTGCAATTTTTACCTCCTCAGTTTTGTATTTATTAATTAGTCTAGAAAGGGTAGGGTTAGATTATTTAATTATAGCCATCCGATCATAGGGGGTTAGATTAACTCGTTTTTAACCTAAAGAAGTTAACTCTAGGTGTGCCAATTTAACGGTAGGGTTCGTGAGGTAAGACGGAGCAAGATTACGGGGTCTAGGGAGGAATATCGATGTTTCAAAGGTCGTAGAGGTAATTTTGAAAGATTTCAAGGTTCGCTGGGTAAATATCCCTATTATTAATTGATTACCCTGCAGGCCAAAGTGCATTGGCTGATTACTTTATATAAGAAATCTACTAAAAAAAGGCAATTTTTGCATTCCGTTGGCTTATACAAGAAGCAAAAATCACATTCCAAATGTTGTGAAGACATCAAACTAAATTATTTAAGTACAGAATATACTAGAATATCAATTTGTAATGCAATAACGAATGCTGATTAGAAAATGTTGAAGTAAAAAACGGTCGACCAATATAAACGTGAGAACACATGGAACTATACATAGTAAGCAATCAATTTTTTTAATTAAATAAGATTATCATTTTAGTATTTTAATAATGATTGATTGCCTATCATTTAAATAGGATCAATATGCACATAATATTTCATAGTCTAAAAAATATGGATTTTTTTTACGTAGTGACCAATTATTTTTTTAAATAGGATCAATATGCATATAATATTTCATAGTCTAAAAAATATGGATTTTTTTCTTTTATGTAGTGACTAATTATTTTTTATTGCACATAATAAGATTATTATTTTAGTATAGTTACAAAATCACATCCATCTTGGACTAAAATAAATATGATATTAATTAGGAATATATATACATATGAAGTTAAGCAAATAATATTATAAAATTCGTGAAAATATTTGTGGATAAGAATATTACCTCAAATAATATATTTAACTACGCACAAACGATTAAATAAATGAAAAAAATTAATTTATTTGCACACATGGTATTCATCGTAGTAGAGAAACAAGATTTATGTGATGCATTGAAAATATTAAGCACGTCCATAATTCTATATGAATATATTATAGTAATAGTTAAATTATTTACTTTCTACCTTTTCCTACATTGGTCACGAACCTTCCATTGAAAAAATATAAATATTGTTATACAAATAAATCATTCCATGATAATTGTGGGATTTTTGTATGGACGATAAAAAGTATTCCATTCTTGCTTTGCCATATTTTTTACTGGTAATTTTTTCAAAACATATGATTAAATATTAAATAATACACATATTCCTCTTATATTGAATTTTTCTGTGTATGAGTTTGAAAAGTTGTATACTGCATACTTATCTTTTGTACGGATTCATTTATACATGACTAAAAAATTAATAGTGCACTATCCCTATCGAGAGGGATTTCCAATACATTTAAATAAATAAACTTCATTATATATGCATATTTTTTTAAAAAAAAGTGAAATATCAATTCATTACAGTATATAATACATTTATATTTTCATAAATCTCTAATTCGGTATTTTTATAGACTATGTAATATTATATATTGCATATTAGTCTTTAATATTTATAAAAAAATGTAATTTCGAATTTAAGTAGATTAATATTCTATTTATAGTAGAAGTTATAAATAAATAACTTTTTTGGCCGAGGTAATATTTTCTTAATGTTACTTTTGAAACGTGAGCTATGAATATAAGTATCAATGATAATGCAAAAGAAAGTCCACTTTTTCATTCCTCTTTATTGGTATTGTAAAATTATATGAAATAAAAAAAACAAATTTACAAGTCTTAATATTATCAACCCGTGCTTATGCATTTTTTAATTTAATAACTTAATGTTAAAGCCTTCAAAATGTTGATGAAATTAACTCATTCATATTGATAAAAAAGAAATAAACTTGGCCTTAAAGATATTTAAAATCAATAATATATATACATATATTAAATTCTTATAATAATACATTATGAGAACTTAATTTTCATTACCAAAGATTTATGTGTACAAGTATATAAATAGATTTCATGCATGCAGTGAAATCTATATAGATAGCATAAATTTATTTTATCGTATTTTTCAAAATTTTATTTATAAAGATTATGCAGGTATTTCTTTATTATATTTTACTTCAAATACATGTATTCATATTTCATTGTGTACATAGCATGCTTATCATTTCTACATATTTGAATTTCATGTTAGAATTACGGTTTATCGTATGACCCCATTGATTGTTCTTATATGCTACATTCTTCCACTATTCTACCTTGAGGTTGGATTATGTATCACATTGAGTGTTATGTTGGTTTATATTATCACCCTATGTACTTTCATGCTTCTGTATATTTGTTAAATGCATGTATGTATTTGGATATGTTGAAGTTGATTTGTTTTTTAATGTTGATAATGAGTTAATCCTTTCATTAGCATAACTTATCTGTTTCCTTTTTAAAATAATATATTTTATTATTTTAGTTTAACATTTGATCAACATAATTTATCCATAATTGTTCAAGTATCCATATTTTTCCAGAACATATATTTGTATTATTCTCTTCTGTTTTTCTGTATATTGTCTACCACCTCAATGTAGCTACATCATTGGGCCGCAATATAGCGTAGGTGCGACCATACGAGGCTTTGATGCAATGTAAATAATATTTAAAGTCTATGTTTTAAACATCCCTCATTTTTTATTTGAAATCTTGCTTAATTTATATAATTTTAAAGATATTACAAATAGTTGTATTCGCTACAACCCGCCGCAAAGCGCGGGAACATACATTAGTTTACTGGAAAGTGAAGATCCTTTCTTCACCTTGAGGCTTGAACTATGAGGATTTTGTCTCTCATTGCGCTCTCTCTCTCTCTCTCTCTCTCTCTCTCTCTCTACTGGAGAGTTTTCCACGTATGTTCGCGGAGCTCCTCTCGATTTGATCGTTCACGATTGTCCACCGTAACATGGGAGACCAATATATTATTGAAGGTGTGTAGAAAATTAATTTGTAATACAATATAGGGTAAATTACAATTTGGGTCCTCATCTATGGGTCCGATCCCAGAATGAGTCCCAATCTTTAAATTGTAACGATTCGGGTCCCAGGACCATTTAGAAAATGACAATTTTGGGCTTCATGACGAATATGTCCTTGTTGGGAAGGGAATGGGGGTTGGGTTCCAACTTTTAAACAATGGCATACTCGTCATTAGCCTCAAAAAATTCCTTACATTAATGGCCCTGGAATCCGAATCGTTACAATTTAAAGATCGGGATCCATTCTGAGACCGGACTCATAGATGAGGAACCAAATTGTAATTTACCCTACAATATATTGCCACCACGAAGATGACTAACGGATACTTAATGCCCATAAGTAAGAGAAAAAAATAACGGATCAGCAAAATACCTCCATATATACTCTTTTTCCTTCCCAGGTCACAATCTCCGGAAGGAAATATGCAGAGCAGTGCTGCCCATACCCCAAAAAAACCGACGACAGGACTCGCCATGGCAGGTAAGCATGGATGGCCCGAAGGAGTCCGGCACGAACCCAGACAGGAGATGAGATGGAGCCTCCACCGCAGCCTATGGTCCTTTTTCGGTGCGATGGCACCACGGGGGAAAACAAAGCATGTTCCCACGTTTGTACATATTCCTTGAATTGAAACGAGGTTATCCTTAACCTTAGTAGGTCTCTGTTACTTTAGGCTGCTAATAACAAAGCAGGTCGGTCTACCTTTTTAGCGTGAAGTTGGTCACGTCATGGTGGTAAGGGCCCGTCCTCTACTCCACCCATGATGAGCATTCACTGGCTGCTACAGCTTTTGAAACGACCGTCGAGAAGAAGGGCCTACGACTGATTGTGATGGACAGCATGCCCATGGCGGGAGGACAGGGAAACCGAGAATTATATGCCAGCTTTCCCTCACCCGTGGTGGCCACGCTCGGCTCGACCTAATTTAGTAATGATAATAATAAGGGAAAAATGGGGCTGCCCCACCTCATTTTTCGCAAATTTTTTTTATTTTTTTGAAAAAATATCACCATGTATATTCATCCATATATCCCTCCTATATGCCATTCGAATTTCGTCAGAAACAAAGACTCCTACAACGTCCATCCAGACGTCATTTGTTTAACGGTCGCAGGATTTTTTAAATCGACCATGTTGAATGGAGGTCGTAGGAGTATCTATTTCTGACGAAATTCGAATGACATATAAGAGTGATATAGGGATGAATATACATTGCAATATTTTTCAAAAAATAAAAAAAATGAATAAAAAAAAGGGGCGGGGCAGCCATGTTGGCTGCCCCCAAGGGGCAACCCCATTGACCCCAATAATAAACACATGCATGCATATTGCATATGCAAAGTCTTGGATATTTTTATTTTAACTCAACGTAGGCTTTTCCACGTGGTCCAGAACTGATCACCAGGTGCCGATTTAAGTCAAAGCAAGAAAGGAACAATCGGCATGGATTGATTCTTGACAGGAGGCGGATAGTCTGCTGTGGTGTTGTCTCTGCTGTGATGGCGTGAGCCGCTCGATCTTGATCGAGCGGTTCACACAATTTTGCACGGTACGATCCTACAAAAAGTACAAAATCGTGCGAACCGCTCGATCGTGATCGAACGACGCACACAGCTACTGCAGAATCTGCTGTATTTCATCCTGCAGCAGACGATCCTATCTATTCTTGACAAACTTAATTTATTCCCATCAAAATATGTACGAAGCATGAAGTTTTTCCCATCGAGACACGTGACGTGAAACCATATGAGCCATGGAGCCTTCAAAATTGACTTCAGAAAATGAGGGATTTTGTTAAGATCGAGTATAATGTAAGTTGGTTTGAACATATAAAGGTATGTTCGTTTGGAGAATAAGCACCGGAACAATGAGTCAATTTCTCATCCGATGCGATTTCCAGGAATGTCACTATTCCCATCTACATCTCGTTATTTCATCTTATTCTCATTATTTCTATCTTTCCGACCGATTAGAGAATTGACATTTATTCTCCTTATTCCACATCCTTATTCATGTCTATTCCCGAACCGAACGCCGCGAAAGGTAATTAGATTAATGCAACTAATCAAGTTACTACAAAGATAATTATCCTGATACCGTTATGATTTTTTTCAGTGATTATTAAGTTGTTTATTAGAGGAGGACAGGTAATTATGAAACTTGATGAGATATTCAAAGATACTATTATTAGGTAGCAAAAAAGTTACACATTAGTCAGGTTCAATTTTAGCGCATTTCAATCAAAAAGACTATAAAAAATCCATCTGCACTCAGGAAATTATGAAATTTTGAAAGAATTCAGAAATAATATTATGAGATCGGAGTAAGAATTTCGTATCTATTTCAGTAAAAAATTACTAGCGTCAACTATCTGTTGACACATGATCTAAGCAAAATAATACTGCATAGTTGTTTACGAAATTAAAACCAATGTAGAAGGATTTAAAAACAAATTATTGAACTTATTTTTTTCTCAGAAATCTGTCTTAGCAAATAGTATGAATCTCCAATGTTTGCGCGCGTTTTCCATTAAATGGAGCAACCACTTTGCCCTTTTCTCGGGAAGCAACGCTGGAGAGGATTATTTTCAAACCACGATGGAAGAAGTTACGTGGTTCGTGGAGGTATTATGTGGGTTAGTCGAAATAACCCAACATTGATCATTGAAAATGGGTTAAATGAGTTGAGCTATTTTTGGATTTGTGTCAGTTTGCATTCAAGCCATATTCCTTCAATGGAAAATGAGTTAGTTCGTAGGTCTAATGTCTTCTTCCTGATTATGGGGGGCTTTGTTGGGCGGGCAGCACGAAGGGTGGGGAGGGCTTCGCCGGTGGCAAGCAGGGGAGGGCAGGGCGAAGAATGGTGGCAATGGTGGGAGGTGGCGATGGAGCAGAACCCGCTCTGATACCAAGTTGATTGTAACTATTTTTCTCATTTAGAAAGAAGACTCCATGGATCCTTATATAGATGGAGTCCGAGGGTTAGGGTTACACAGAGGACAACTCCTAGATAGTGAATCGTCCGAAATACACCTAGAATTAGGATTAATCAATACAACTCTCAACATATACATAAGCCACAATCATGTAGTCTTTCCTGTGGCAAGGGTTGCTTTATACAAGGATCTATCTCTGGATGGAAGATGGAACGTAGGTACTTCTCTCTGAATTAATGGATGACTCTCTTGCTTCGGCATAAGGTACATTTTCTCCTTCCCTCTCTCTCTCTCTTCTATTCTTTGCTTTTTTTCTACTCTTTGCCCTCCCTTTCTCTCTCGGTCCTTCGTGATGGGACATTTTACTCACTCTAGGGATTACTATTTGGAGAGGACAAGCGTAAATCGAAGTGATTAGTCTCTTAGATTCACACTTGGAATAAAAAAAACAAATATATGCCTTCTAACAAGTATTTGATGCCATGTTTCCCTTCGAGACCAAGACTCTATGATGTGGCAAGAGATGGGGGTCATGTCAAATCTCAAACTGAAGGGAGGCATAACCTCGTGGTACATCACATAACGTGGAATAAATGAATCAAATTAATAAAATAAGGAGTTTACCATATGAACGTCGATGCAATCTTATAACAAAAAAGATTCGATTGTCAATGCAAAATCACATGGTATAGGAAACAATTTCCAAACGGTTTCGCGTAATCACGAGAGTATATAGGAACATATTTTGAAGCATGAGTTTCTAAAGTAAGAGACCTCTTGAATCAAGTCCAATCTGATAAATGCTTACTGACGATGACTCATGGTACTTCCATAAATTTAGAGATCGTCTCCACTAAGTTATTCACACAAATAGAGATTAAGAATGATCTCTACTTCCCAACTTTAACGTGTGAAATGGAGTCCTTCTATGCATACACGGCGTACGAGAAAGAAGGTGACTCCTCTCACGATTGACCAAACCAACGTAGAGGAGGAATATGTTATCAATGTGGACAACTAGGGTTCCGGAAAGGTTTATGGGGATGATCAAGAAGAGAGTCTTTGGAGAGGTTTATGGGGACGACCAAGAAGAGAGTCTTCTCTTCTTATTTCTCTTTAATTTTCAAGACAAAGATTGGTTCTCTATGGAATTGAATTTCATCTATTTTGAAGAGAGCCTATGCCCATCATTAAATACTCATGTGGACGATCATGGAGAGTCCAACTCTCCCGATATTGGTAGCCACAATACTGCCTTCGATTTTTATTTTGGGGGGCTACGATAAATTCTTAATCCTTCAAGTAGTTGGCCAATTAATTAGCCAACACAATCGCCAAAATAAAAACAAATTAGAGAGTCTTAGACTATGTTGGAAATGCTAACTAATTAGACTTCCAACATGGTGAACGTCCATGGTGGACCCACCATGTTTGCTCTCTAATTCCAATTCCATTTAGGACTTGATATTTAATTCAATTACATCTGGATAATTATCAATCAAAATTAAATTATAGTATCAATATTGGTATATTTAAAAAAATCCTCCCAATAAATAAATCCAGTTCAAAATAAAATTAAATCCAATTCACATGTATTTGAATTTATGTGAATCACATTCACATATGTCTTGAATACATATATGAATTATATTCATATAAATTAATTATTATGAATACATATTCATATTAATTAATTTCCAATAATGTGAATCATATTCACATATTCCACATTAATTATATCCATGATAACAACAATTATTATCTTGATATTTGATATCTCAATGTATGACTCCTAATTCAATTAGGATTCGTGAGCAACATTTGCGGATACTTGCATATAATGTCAGCGAGATTGTATAATCCATGTATAATGACTTGAAAATTAGATTTACATCTAATTTCAAGGTTTAAACCACTTTGAGCACCTACATACTAGAAGACTTTGATAAAAATAAAGTCCAAACCTTGTTTGAATGTTTTCTTCAAAGATTTATCAATAGATTTCTCAATCAATTATTGAGAGATAATATTGATAACATACTCCAAAATCATATATTAATATTCTTGAAATCACATCTTGTTTCATAAATAAGAAGACCATGCATGCAATCCATCATGACCCCAAAATCCCTTGAATGAGCTCTGTCTCCCGATCCACAAAGTATGAACAAATATGATTCCTTCTAGAGATCATACATCTCATATCTCCTCATATGCAGACTAGCTCGTCGGTGTATAGACATTGTATAGGTCATCAACCTAATGGTCTATCACGCTTTGGCCACAATCAAATAAAATGTGTTGGAAAGAGCAATCAGGCGGTAATCCTGCACTCTAGCGGCAACATCCTTCATAGAAAGAAAAAAGATAAAAGAAAAGTTCCGAGCCAATCAAAATCATAATTCCCATCTGCAAACCATGCCACCAACCATATCACCTCCTCAGTAATCAACTCCCAAAACTCCTTGAAAAAAGAAAACAAGAAACCCATCCATCCCAGGGAAACCATATGGATTCAGCGCAAAGACAACCTCACAGACCTCCTGCAACCCAAACGTCCTCATCAACAACTCCGAATCAAGGTCAGAAATGAGACTCGACAGAATCCCCAACCACCTCGACCCAAAATGTGACAAGCTCATGCTCATGCCTGTGAAGTAACCCATTACCGCCCTTGTGACCTCCTCCGCATGAAACACCTCGATCGAGTGGACCAAATTCATCCTCCGCTTGCCATTTGTCACCACATGAAAGAATCTAGCATCATCATCCCCTTCCTTCAACCACTTTTGACACGACCTATGACTCTACTCAACTTCCCACTTTCTATCCTCCTCCTCAAGGAACTTCTACACCATCACACGGCTCACTAGATCCTCCTCATCTAACTCCATGTTGTCCTCCAGTAAGTTCAGCATCTCCATTTCATCTTGAGCTTGATTCATCATCAACTCCCACGCAACGTGAGAGTCCTTCCTGAATGCCACAAGCCTATGCTGCAATGCAGCCAGCTTCAAAGTGTATCTCAATCCCTCCACCTCCAACTCAACGCAGAAGGGGAAAACCAAATCTTAGACGCCCTCCAACAGCATCCAACAATGCTCAATCTGAAGTAAAATGACGATCCTCTTCCATTGCATGTATCCAAACACAATGACGTATGGTCCGATCTCAAGCTAAGAAGAGAGGTAATGGTTGCCAACCTAAACATCTCCTATGCTTCAATAGACAAGAGAAAATGGTCAATACACAAACGTGAGGAAGAACTCCTCTACATATACTTGTAGTTTGCCACATCAAGGGCCTCTAAGGCAAGCTCCTCCACGACATCAACAAAAAAAATCATAGCCAGGATCATGCACCCCTCTCCCACATGGCCCATTCTCTGCATACAACAAGATGTTGAAGTTACTGCCCCAAACCAAGCCAATTTCAGGAACCTGACCATAATCTCCCGCAACTCATCCCACAAGACCGCATTCGGAGAGGTTCAAGACCGATCCCTCTTGCTGACCAAAACAACCGAAGTCGCATGAACCAAAATGACCTCATCCATCTGGTCAAATAGATCTCCATTCCAAGCAAGGACAATCCCCACGAACTACCATTTGCCAACACTACTTTGAAATCACTGAGATGACGTCCAAAAGTGGAGCTCCATCCCACAGACTCCCACGAATCAATCTTAGTCTCTTGCACGCAAACCATTCAGTTCCTCAACAATCCCGTCCCCCCACCATGAGCTCATCGAGAGGTCGCTCGATTGTTGCCCCCTTCAAAATCCACATCAAAATAGTGTACACCTTCATGTCAGTTGCCAGCTCCATGGAGGTCTCCAAAAATGCAGCAGTCTCGACAACCTGGGGAGCCTTCTTCTTCGACCAAGAGCCCCACACCAAGCACTCCTTCTGTCGATGACCTAGATGACGCACCTGAAGCACAGCTACTTAGGAGCCAAACAAACCTTGGATGACGGTCACTAGCACCACACCTGAAGCAACACCCCCCCCCCTCTTCTGGCCTTTGAAGGCTAATTACTCATGTTCGTAGAGCTCCATGGCCCCTCCCCTACCAACTCCTCCATCAGGACATCCTCAAGCTTCTCTCCCCCCCCCCATAAATAGTAGCCTCAAGGTCTAATATATAATAGGGAAAGATGGCAGAACCTCCACGCAAATTCAAAAGGTCCAAAAAAGGATTTGTCAACTTCATCTTGCTCCCTTGGTACTAGCCAAAACTCAAGACCATACGATCTGGTGGTTATGGCTTTGATAGAAGTAGCTCTTTTCTTTGCCAGTTGTTGTCACTTAATGACTGGTGATGGCTATTTCTTTATTGCTATGAGCATCCCCGATGCCCCCTTCGTATAGGTGGCCCTCCGATCACCACTCTCGTGGTTCTCCTCGTCATCGTTGGTTCCACCCTCACCGCTCTTATATCACCTTACAAGCATAGTTCAAGATGCTTACATGCATACTTGGGGTGGTACCCATCATACGACATGAACATTTCCCCACATGTGACTATGCAACGAAGAACAACTACCAACAAAATTCTAAAATCATGAGGAGGGTCAAGTTTTAATATTTCAGAAAATGAGAAAGGAGTCCACAGAGAGTAGAGTTGGAAAACTATATACTCATAAGTATTTAAAAAGGACTAGAACATCCCATCACCATATAATAGCCATAAATTATAGCAGCGTCGCACTCAAGAAAAAGATTTGTTGTCGCCACATATATTTAACTTCTCAGTATTAACTGATTAGCGAAAATCAAATCATGTAGCACTTTGTAAGTACTCAGTATGGATAACATTTAAAGATAGAAATGTATAGCAGAACATTTCCATGTTTGCAAGTTTTACTGTTTGATGCAGCACGAAATTAATAAAATTAATAAATATGGCTTAACTTTTTGCACATTAATTAGATTCCAATTTTATTTACGATTAGTCGAGTCGTTGCAATTTTTATTTAAATAAAGGAGATCGGTTAATTATCTCAATTAGTGGTCAATTAGGTAGTTAATCGATTAGAGTCAATTAGGATAAGTTAGAATCAAATTTGAAAGTCCTTTCTAATTTTATAATCCCATCCCTCCTATATAAAGGGATGGTAGTCTATTATTTTGAAACAGTTGAAGTTGAAATTAATTGAGAATTAACTCATCTCTCTCCCTTCTCTTCTCGCCCCATGCAATCTACCCGATTCCTTCTCGATTCCCACCCAACCGACGTACTTTCTCTTCTCCATCCCTTCAATTTCTTCCACCAAATAAATTTTCTACCGCCAATTTAATTTGCATATTTCTCATTCTGCATTATTTGGTATCAGAGCATGACATCTAGATCGTCCTCATGATCTGGTGATGCCTCCTGTCGTTCACACAAACAACAATCCAACAGATCTCGCTCCAACGACCGTGCATGGCGTGTTGAGGTTAAAAAGATCTTTTCGACATGCTCCAAGTGTGTGCAGATATGCAAGATCTGGCGATATAGATGCGTGAACTGCGGAATATTAAAGCTTTGATGCGACAATGAGCGGAAAATACCGCTAAGTAAGCCGTCGAATTGAAGTCTTTAGCCGACGAATCCATTATCCAGATTTTCGACGAAGAAAAACAAGAAAAAAAGAGCGTCAACGATGAAATACTTGTTGTTCAGCACATCATAGATCATATAATGCCTTCGAAATCAGACATTTCACCATCCTCGACTGTCCCGACACCTCCCCTGCCTTGCCAGGTAACCCCCTACCTTCCCCGCAACCTTCCCCACCCTCCATCTCAATGCCGACACCACCGCCAACACCTTTACAGGCCCTCCTCGCCACCCCCACACCCCTAGTGAAACCCCCAACCTCACTGCCGCTAGCGCCCCTTCCCGCCACCCCTGCTCCCACCTCAGCACCTCCTGCGGCATACCTAGGGATGAAAACGGATATGGATATATCCGAATATCCGCTTACCGTATTCGAAAAATTACCGGATATGGATATCCGTATCTGAATATTAATCGAATACGGATCGGATATGGATATAGGTTGTAAAAATTTTCCGAATACGGATACGGATATGGTAATGGCTTGAATATCCGGATTCGGATATCCGAATACAATATTTAATATTATTTTATATATTAGTTAATATAATATAAGCTACAACCTTATGTTATTATATTATTATTATACATTATATAATACAATATTGATGATATTAATAAATTTTTATTTCTTCGGGCATGACCACGGGCAAAATTTATGAAATCCTATCCCCTTTTTGCTTCCGGTCAAGAATACATGCCACCTCGACACTCCCTTTTGTCATGACACAACTTATTTATATTTCATTGCTATTTTTAAAATCATTATGAACTTTGATAAAAAAAATCATTTCATATCCGTATGTGGTCTTTATTCAATCCGTATTCGGATTCCATGTTTATTGGATCCATATTAGGATTTCACTCTTTATTCGATTCATATTTGGATTAGCTCTTTATTCGATCCGTATTCGGATCCGCTCTTTATTCGGTCCGTATTCGGATTCGATAAATATCCGATTCGGATTCGTATCCGTATTTTTACGGATATGGTTTCCATAATGCATATCCGAATCATATCCATATCCGTATTCGTATTCGATAGAGATGAAGCGAATATGGATATGGAAATAGGCATATCCGATCCGTATCCGATCCTTTTTCATCCCTAGGCATACCCCCCAGCCCCAGCGCCCCCTCCCGCCACCCCCACACCCCTTGCGGCATACCCCCCAGCCCCAACGCCCCCTGCCACCACCCTGCACCTCCTGTGGCGCATCTCCCAGCCCCAGCACCCCCTTCTGCCACCCATGCACCCCTTGCGGCGCATCCCCCAGCCCTAGCGCCCATCATGGCCCTGCTGCAGCCTCCTTTCGCGCCTAAAACTACTACCCAAACACCACCCCTCCAAACCGTGTTACAACCACCCCCCAGTCTCGTCGTCATCAACGCATCGCACGTGCGGCGCCACCGCGATTCCCCACCGTCGCCCGCCTACACGCCCCCTGCATGCCGCCACCGCCACTCTGTGCTTCCAACTCGCTGTCGACGCCACCTCTTATCTCGAAAAGGAGAAGCCCTCAATGGTTAAGATTCACCCTCAAACGAATCCTTGGAGATAAGGAATATGATGTAGAAAAGTTGCAATAAAATCCCTCCTCCCAAGAGTCTTTATCTAAAGAGCCACATGGAGAACTTCTCTTGTGATCTTTATTTAAATGAAGGGGTACGAAAATTGCAGATACCATCCAAATGGAAAAAAAACTACAAACGTAACATTAAAAAGGATCTAATTGGGGGAATTTGAAACTACAATTTCAAGATCATATTCTCCAACGCCGCATCGAAAATCAAGCAATTCGTCGGGAGACGAATTTTTCAAGCGAAGGAAAACTGATGCATCACAAAATTAATAAATAGAGTTTAATTTTTGCACATTGATTAGATTTCAATTTTATTTACGATTAATCGAGTCGTTGCAATTTTTATTTAAATAAAAGAGATCGCATGTGATCTCAATTAGTGGTCAAATTAGGTAGTTAATCAGTTAAAGTCAATTAGAATAAGTTAGAGTCAATTTTGAATTTTAAATTTAAGTTCCTTTCTAATTCTGTAATCCCATCCCTCATATATAAACGGGTGGTAGTCTATTATTTTGAAACAGTTGAAGTTGAAATTATTGAGAATTATCTCATCTCTCACCCTTCTCTTCTCGCCCCACGCGATCTACGCGATTCTTTCTCGATTCCCGCACAACTGGCACGCTTTCTCTTCTCCATCCCTTCAATTTCTTCCACCAAATTACTTTTCTACCGCCAATTTAATTTGCAAGTTTCTCATTGTGCGTCATTAGTCCTTATCAGTAAAGGAATGTTGCAATACGATGAAACAAATCTCAGAATTATAGTGAAAGTTGCAAAAGAATACCTTCTAGAATGCAACCAACCCATTTGCAACTTAAATATATGAAGCGGCCTTCTCTAGTAGACAGGAGGCCCTGAAAGTTTCCTTGAACTTATACAAACAAACAAATGTTGATGTCATCTGTGGGGACATTGAATATGAAAAGCAAATTAAGCTAACTTCTAGCAGTGCATCCATTATTATACTGAAACTGTGAATTTTTGGCATAAAACCAAAATTTGCGTCATCTTCTAGATCTTTCAGAAGCAAATACACCCTTCATCAATGCACCCATATCAACAGACCGATCCCGCATAATCTTATCATGATATATTTTACTTCCTATTTCAGTTATTTCTTCCTCTACTTCTTCCAATGTTTGATCAATATTGAACTTCAACTCTCCTCTCCTTATAACAGTAACATGAAATCCATTTGCTTTGGCTTCTCGAAAAGCATCCTGCAAAATAGATTTCAATCCAATGTTTAAATACAATTTTTAGGTAAGGAAGAGGATGCTAATCAAACAAAAAAACCAATTAGAATTCAGTGAAAACTTTAAGCTACAAAAAAAAATCAAACCACCAAAGAAGAATTTGTATACCATGAGCAAGAACCAGTGATGAAATTTTAATAGAAAAATGAAATTAGAAGTTTCTTTTAGAAGGAAAATTAACAAATTTAAAAAAAAAGATGTGCGGCCAAAATAACGTGAAGCCAAAAAAGCAAATTTAAACTATCATACGCGGCATCTCAATTGATTCGGCTAATTTCAAGTGAAAAATTCAGTCTATGTTCTTTCTCCCATCAAAATCATCATTGAAAACTGGCGTTTTACCATCCAGTATTGTAAAAGACATGATGCGCTGTGAGATGTTAGGGGTCCACAAAATTTGAGGCACTAGGCAGTAGGCACTCGATCAAGTCAAAAGCATTGGACATACATACATACATAAATAGACTAAATACATGCATTTGCTTGTGCATTGTGGAAAAAAAGGATGGTATTGCACACCACATTTTATTAAAATAACAAAAATTAGACAGAGTTTGCATGCACAATAATATTTTGTGCATTAATCTCTTTTGGCAGCTCTCTTTTGACCCTTCGCTCTTTAGAAGGCCCAAACCCTCCCTCTTTGTTCTGGATCCACGTTAAGATCTCAGCTCGTTTCGAATCTCATAACTGGATCCGGGTTTCAACCCCAGCTTTCTGTTGACCCTTTGCTCCTTAGAAGGCCCGAACCCTCCCTTCTCCACGGCCCCCGTCCGGGTCTCACAGCAAATGGCCTGGAGCTATCGGGTGGGTTGGAGCTCTCTCAGCCTCTGCTCGCCAAAGCAGCAGGGGAGGTTGATGGAGTCTTTCTTTCGACCTCTCTCGTCGGTGGGCCTCCTTTTCAGGGTTTTTTTTACCATTGTAGCAGTGGCAAGAGCTTCTGGAGCTGTGAAGATGGAAGTTGGGCCTCCATGACTTTGAAACTTGCTTGAGGCAGTAGATTCCCTGGACTCGATGTGCGGCCGAGAGCCATGCACATAAGCTCCATTTCAGGCTATCGAGGGATTTTCTTGTGCTGCTTTACCTCCATCCTCTTCCAGATCATCTAACCTGGAGAGGGAGGATGGAGGGAAAGACAATTGCTACCGTAAAATCAGGTGGTTGTCTGTTCAAATAGTCATGGCTATTTCGACCAATAAGGTACCTTCGGCTCAGGTCGCAAGAGTGGTCACGACCTCGGGTGACTCCATGATTCCTAAATGAAGATTTTGACATGGAACGTCAGAGGTTTGGGTGACCCGGAGAAGCGGAGGTCAATCGGATCTCTTCTGCAAGATTGGAGATATGATGCTGCCTTATTGCAAGAAACAAAGCTTTCCTTTTGTACAGATTTTGTGTGATCTTTCGTAACCAGTATGCTTACGGACTTCAGAAAAATTGATGCCAGTGGGAGTGCAGGGGGACTGTCATATCCTGGAAGAACTCCCTTTTTTCGTTTATCAATGAGTTAAAAGGAAAATCATGTTCAGACAGTCATTCTACAGAAGATCCAGTCCGACTCACTTTTGGTAATCTACTGTGTATGGGCCTACTGTGCTGGCCCAAAGGTCTATTCTTTACGCAGAGCTAAGTGATTGTGGAACGTGAAAATGAAAGTATTATTCCATCTAACCCTAGAGCTCTCTTATATAAGAGAAAAGCTCAAAGGGTAAACTACATAAACAGGATTAGAGAAATAAACAATATAAATAATGATGACAAAACGTAAGAATCTTAACACTTCCCCTCAAGCTGGAGCATATTTATATCTATCATGCTCAGCTTGGAACAACAATGATGAAATGGACCTCTTGCAAGAGCTTTGGTAAACATGTATGCAATCTGATCACCTGAAGTAACATAAGACATTGAAATAAGCCCCTTTTGGATCAAATCACGAGTGTAGTGACAGTCTACTTCAATGTGCTTTGTTCTCTCATGAAATGCTGGATTATTATCTATGAATAAGGCTGCTTGATTATCACATTTGAGATGCATAGGAAGAGGCACCTCAATAGTTAGGTCAGTCAGGACAGACTTGACCCACATCATTTCTGTACTCCATTGGGCCATGGCCCTATATTCTGATTCAACGCTAGATCGAGCAACAACAGTTTGTTTCTTACTTTTCCATGAAATCAATGAGTTACCAACAAACACAGTGAAGCTTGAAGTGGACTTCATATCCTTGGGACACCCAGCATAATCTGCATTTGCACACCCATTAACTGTGAGAGACTTATCTCTTCTAAAAAGAAGACCTGCACCTGGAGATGACTTCAGATATTTCAAGATCATGCAAACCGCATCCATGTGTGCCTGCCTGAGTTGCTCCATAAACTGGCTCATCGTGCTCACAACGAATGATATATCAGGCCTGGTAATAGTAACATATAATAGCTTCCCTACCAACTCTCTGTATTGTCTCTTGTCCACCTCCTCAAAGTCATCATCATAGAGCCTAGCATTAGGATCCATTGGTGTAGTAGCCGGTCTACATCCTTGTCTCATATGGAAGATCAGTAACATACTTCCTTTGCGCTATAACCATACCCTGTGGATTTCGTGCAAACTCCAAGCCAAGGAAGTAACAAAGCGTGCTAAGGTCCTTGGTAACAAACTGTTTCCAAGGAAATCCTTAGTTGCTTGAATGTCCTGTTCATCGCTGCCAGTGACAACAATGTCATCAACATAAACCAAATAACTATTATATCTCTTTGATTTCTCTTAACAAAAAAGAGAATGATCTGCAGTGGATCTGACAAACCCCTTCTATTCAATCAACTCTGAGAGCTTCTGAAACCAAGCCCTCGAACTCTGCTTAAGACCATATATAGCCTTATGAAGACGGCACACCATACTGGACTCTTCCTCAGCAGCAAACCCAGGTGGTTGCTGTATGTAAACTTCCTCCTGCAGATCTCCATACAAGAAAGCATTCTTGACATCTAATAGGAAAAGTGGCCAATCACTAACCACAGCAACAGCAATAAGAATCCGCAGTGTAGAGTGACGTGCAACTAGAGAAAAAGTGTCCTAATAATCCACCCCATAGGTTTGGGTGAACCCACGAGCAACCAATCTGGCCTTATATCTGTCCATTGTACCATCAGTCCGACGCTTCACAGTAAACACCCACTTGTTGCCAACAAGAGACACACCTGGTGGAGCATGGACAACACTCCACGTACCTCGAGACTGTAAAGTTGTCATCTCCTCCTCCATGGTCAGTTGCCATTGACTGCTCTGTAGTGCCTCTTGATATGACCGTGGTATCTCCACAGCAGACAATCCCACAACAAACCCTTGAAAATCCTTGGGAAGACGCCCCAAGGAAACATGATAACCAATAGGATGCATGGTGCATGCCTGTTTCTACCGCCGTAGAGCAATAGGTACATCTAGATCCTCATTATTCGCAGAAGGAGTATCCTCCAAGATAGCCTGCACCTCAAGCTGCATATGCAAATCACTAGTGCCATTAGAAGAACTCAAATGGTCAGAAGATACCTTGGGCGTGCTGGATGGTGGAGGAGGCACATGAGCACGGGGTCGACGCTGGTAAAAAATGAGGGTAGAAAGTAGGCGGTGGTGGGGGTGGTGGTGGTGTCGGAGGTGGAGTAGAATGTTGTGGCAATGATGGTGTAGTGGAGATCGGAGGTAGAGGCATATAGACCACCTCTCCATCCTCTGAAGGAATAAGCTTGTCACATGTGGGAGAGAAATACATAATGGACTCAAAGAAAGTAACATCTGCACTAACGTAATACCTTCGTCGAACAGGATCGAAGCAACGATATCCTTTTTGGGTCTTGGAATACCCAACAAACACACATTTGACAGCTCTTGGAGAGAGAGCTTGTCAAGCCAGGAGACATCTGATGAACAAAAACCACCGAACCGAACACACGAGGCGTAAGTGAGAAAAGATCTGTCTCGAGAAACGCAATCAAGAACGGGATCTTCTCCCCTAAAATCGAAGAGGGCATATGATTTATCAGATAACAAGCAGTAAGAATCGCATCCCCCAAAACGAATGAGGAGCACGGCCCTGAATCAAAAGAGTCATTGTTAACATCCAAAAGATGACGGTGTTGTCGCTTAGCTACCCCATTCTGTTGAGAAGTATGAACACAAGATGTCTGATGCACAATACTATGGGACTTAAGGAATTGGGAAAGATGAGAACTGCAAAATTCTGGTGCATTATCAGAACGTATAAACTTGACTTTTTTTTGAAGCCAAGAAATACACTCAGTGGTGTTCACCCCAATATATTAGATAAGAAAGAATGTCTAAGGTACAAAAAGCGAGAGGCCCACAAAAGGAGGCGATATAGCGTCCAGTCGGGACACGGAAAAACAAAAAAGAGAATTAGCTACCACTCCAGTCGTCCACCAACCCAGCCGCGCGAATGAGCATGTTCTCCTTATAGATTCGTTGCGTCGAGAAAATGGCATCGTTCCGACTAAGCCAAATCGACCATATTCTTGCCACCGGTGTCAAGAGCCGCCTTCTATCCGTATGCCTGCTCACGAAAAGCGAATCACAGAAGGCCACCACATCACTAGCTCGCACCCAAGCCACAAGCGGGTCTTCCCAAAGCCCACGAACCATAGGACATTCAAAGAGAACATGATCAAGGGATTCCACATCCGAATAACACAGCACACGGATATTAGAGACAGAATGCAGCATCCTGGAGCAGCGGTCTCTCGTCAGAAGCCTCTTTCTGCGGACCGGCCATAAGAAGAAAACAATGCGCAAGGGCAGACCCATCCTCCAGAAAAACCAACAGTCTCTCACCAAGGAGTCAGAGCGAGCAAGCGGATCTGCAAGTAACATATCATAGGCCTTTCGAATCGAAAAGCCACCGTCCCTCCAGACCCAATGATCCATACCCTCGGAAGGCGTATCCGCATCACCAAGGACATCCAATAGGGCAAGAAAGTCAGTCATCCTCTGATCCGAGAAATTCGCCCCAAAACGAGGGCACCAACAATCATTCTCCCAGCAACAAGCAACCGAGGCATCATTGTCCTTCGCTAACGCAAAGAGTCGCGGGAAACGGACATAAAAGGGATCCCCCCCAACCAGTTGTCCTTCCAAAATAAGAACGTACGGCCGTTTCCCAGCACAGGTTTAAAACTCGCCTGATTCCTCAAGAAAACCTCCTGAACACCACGCCAGAAAGGAGAGCGAGCACGCACCATCCCCAACCTGTCCTCCCCTGCCCATTCCGTCCCATGAAGCTTCCTCAGAACATCAACAAAGAAATTTCCACCCCTTCCCCAAACCCTGCTCGCCCACTTAAGAAAGAAGGCGTCATTGACCAACTTGAGGCGCCTAACACCCAACCCCCCTCCTGCTTCCCCCTCGCCACCTCCTCCCAAGCGACAAGGTGAAATCCCCTCCCCGACGCACCCGACTTCCCCTACAGAAACCTTTTGAAACAAGACTCAAGTCTCCGACAAATCCCAGGTGGCAAACGACGAGTAGACAAAAAATGCATCGGAATAGTAGCAAGAACTGACCGAAGTAGGACCAGCCTTCCTCCCTTCGAAAGAAGCGCCACGCACCAACCCGCCAGCCTCGCCTCCACCTTCTCAACGACCACACTCCAGTCCCTAAGTCTGGGCCTCCCAACCACCAACGGGAGACCAAGGTAGTCAATCGGCAACACCCCCGGATTAGACCCCAGAATCCTCCCACATTCAAGCGCCAAATTCACCGTCAAGCCAAAAGGAATAACCTTTGACTTGGCACCGTTAATGAGCAGCCCCGAAATCTCGCTAAAGAGCTCAAGAGTCATCGGCATGGCAGCGACCTCATCAGCACCACCTTCAATGAAACACAAGGTGTTATCAGCAAATTGTAAGAGCGGCACCGACACGCCACCCTTGGTGAAGCCCTTCGAAAGTCCAGCAGCAACAACCCGATCAACCATACGAGTCAAGACATCCGAAACTAAAACAAAGAGGAGGGGGGCCGGCAGGCAGCCCTGCCGCAGGCCCCTTCTCGGTTGGACTAACCCCCCCTCCAATCCACCCTAACCAACACCGAGAAGGACACTGTAGTCACACAACGCCGCATCCAAGAAATCCACAGCTCCGAAAACCCTCGCCTTCTGAGGATCGACCAAAGGAAGCTCCAATCAATGCTATCATAGGCTTTGGCAAAATCAATTTTCCAAAGCACCCCCTGCCTCCCCGACGAGCTCCAATCAGCCACCAATTCCGAAGCTACCACAATACAATCAAAGATTTGTCTCCCCCGAATAAAAGCAGCCTGAACGGGAGAAACAAGCAAGTCAAGAACTCTAGCAAGCCTCCGAGCCAGCACCTTTGCCACAATTAAGTAGATGGCGTTCGAAATCGATATGGGGCGGAAGTCCCCAATATCCTCCGTCGCAATCTTCTTGGGGATCAGCAGCAACAAGGCCCTGTTAGGCCTATCGAATCCCGCATTCCCCGCGCAAAACTCCACAACAACCTCAAAAACTTCGTCGCCCACCAAATCCCAGAAGTCACGAAAGAAAGCCACTGAGAAACCATCAGGCCCCGGGGATCCGTCGTGATTAAGCTCCCACACAGCCTCCTTAGTCTCCACCAACGAGATCGGCCTAATAAGCATAGCGCAGTCCTCCTCCGAGACCTTGGGCACCCCCAGCCCCAACCACCTCCAAGACCTCGGGGAGCGCCTCGACATGACGCCCCTGAAGTGCTCCACAATAGCACGCCCCATCGCGCTATCCCCCACAAACCTCTTCCCATCAACAGAAATAGAGCGCAGTGAATTGTTACGCTTCCTTCCACTAGCCACCCGGTGAAAGAATACCGTGTCTGCATCGCCATTTTTGAGCCACTTCAACCTCGATCGCTGACGCCATTCGATAGATCTCTTCTTGTCCTCCTCAGCAACCCTCTTATGCGCACATGCACGCTCACACAGCTCATCCGCATTCAGATCCCTTTCATTTTCAACAGAATCGAGCCTCCTAATAACCTCCTCAGCCTCCGATCTGATTGCCACCCTCGACTCCCGCGACTCCCTCTTAAAAAGCACCAATCTCTTCCGCAAAGAGTCGAGCTTCCGGCCCAGCCTGAAAGCCGCAGACCCCTCAAAGGAGGAGGAAGCCCAAAGCTCGGCCGCAACGTCCTTGAAACGAGGCTCCAGGATCCAGCAACGTTCGTATCTAAAGAGGCCCCTCAGTAAACGGGTCTCACCAGAGTCCCACATAATTGGCGAATGATCCGAAAAAGCCCTAGGTCTTGCAGTAACCGAGCAAGAGGGAAACATCTCCATCAAACCACCGGAGGCCAAAAACCGATCGATCCGAGATCGAGAACTGTCGCTCCTTCAGGTGCAGGTGATATCAGTAGCCACCAAATTCTCCAAAGCCAAGGAGTCCACAAGCTCAGCAAAACTGGAGGACCCCGGGTCCCGGCCCCCCCCCTCGCCCGGGGGCGATCCGAGGAGTGAAGAGTCACATTGAAATCTCCCCCAATGATCCAAGGGAGCCCCTCAAAAGCAATGCCCGCCACATGCAAGTCCTCCCAAAGCTCGTTTCTTTTAATTTGACAGCAAGGCCCATAAATGCAAGAAAAAACGATCGGAGAGGCCGTCGCATCCCTCACAAGCACCACCGATAGCATATGTCTCCCCAGAAGAGAAGAATCGAACGAAAAAGCAGCCGACCTCCACGCAATGAATAAGCCCCCCACCGCACCAACCGCATCCAGGGCCCTAAAACCATCCACCGCACCCGCACCAAAGGAACGCCACAGAGCATCATCAATCCCCCTCAATTTCGATTCCTGGATCAGGGCAATATCGCAACCCCAATCAGAAAGTCTGTCGCCCAGCGCCTTTCTCTTCTCACCCTCCCCTAGCCCTCTCACATTCCAGGATAGAACCTTCATTAAAAAAGATGGCGACGCCCTTCAGTTTGCAAAAGGCCAGCCGCCTCCGCCACAGCATCTCTCAACGAAGCACAAGAATGAAGGGGCGAGAATCCCGATCGGGATCTGCTCCTCCTACGGTATCTTTTCCCTGATCTCTTATCAGAGCGACTCCCCAAGTCGTAGTCATCGTCCGCAGCCATAGCACCCACCACAGAGCTCGGCAAGGCGAGGAGAGGCGAGCCCTCATCAGCTGGAGAATAAGGCCCCAGAATGGATCCCGAGTTCGATCCCACCACTTTACCCATGACATCATCCGAAAAAAGGAGCGACCCAGACACGGTCGGATCGGTATAAGGATCTTGAAGCACATCCGCAATAGGACCCGCCTCGATGAAGGGCCCTTTGAGTCTCAGGATGGGATCCGGATCCGAATCCGCGGAGGAGAAAGAAGTTACCATGCCGGACCAAGATCCAAAGTTCCCCGAACCACAAAAGTCCACAGTTGGCAGATACGGCCACGGGCCCGAATAGCAAACGCGCAGCGCACGGTCCACCTTCCAACGACGAGAGCCAAGAATAGAATCTATCTTGGGCGCCCCCCCCATGTAAATCGCCTCTTAGGGAGAATTCGCACGAGAACCGAGAAACGCCGTCGAAGGGGCGCGGGCAATCAACCCAGCGGGGCGACGCTTCGTGAGAGCCCCCACGCAGCGCTAGCTGTCCAACAGGAGACGAGGCGATGTTACCAATCGAAGGGGCCATCGTCCCTATCGAGGAGGCCACCGGCCCAGCCACCACCTGCGACGGCGCTGGAGGCTCCAAGAAAGAGACCTCCACCGGGAAGCGGTAACGACCAACCGAGAGCGTCTCAAAGAACACCTTGCCCACAACGTCGTCCAGCAAGCTCTTGCTACACTCCATCAGAACCCGAGTGGCCCTCCAATCGGAGCCCGGCTCGCAACCATCTCCCACAATCGCAAGCACCTCCCCCCAGTGCCGAAGAACCTCCCCCAAGCCATGCACCCTTCGAGAGAGGAACGGAACCCCTCGCACCTCCACAACACAGACTTCAACACCAGCGCAAGCTCCATCGTCGTAACGCAAAGGTCTCCAGAAGATGTCCTCAAATGCATCACTCGCAAACAGGCTTTGACGTTGCTCCATAGAAAGGCCACGAACACAACACCTGGAGTTGTCCAAAACAACCACGTCTCCATCGAACAGGGGTCCCAAGAAACCATGCAACCGCAAGCCAACATTGCTCCAATCAACTCCTTTACGTAAGGCTAACCCCACAGCAGCTCCGCCACACCCAACCCCTTCAACAACCGCCCATGCAGAGCACATTCTTCTGACCTCCCCCTCCCCCTCTCCTGAAGAGCAGCTTCCACCGAGTGTCCCCCCCCCCCCAGTCACCTCAACCTTCGCGGCATCAGCAACAGGAATTAACGAATCTCCACCAACAACCTTCGAACGAAGAGGTGTCCTGGAACCTTGGACAACCTGCGCAAAAGACCTCAAACCCTTCCCCACCACAGGAGCCAAGTCCAAAGAAGCAGCATGCAAACCTCCCTCCCCCCCCCCCTCCGGCCGAGGGAAACTCCATGCGAGCAGAAGAATCTGCCCGGGCGAATCCGAACCTGCAGGAAGCTTTTTTGTGCCCAACTCTTCCACAACCGTAGCATCTTGCAGGTAGCCCGCAGGCCGGTGCAATATGACCACGGTCGCCGCATCTAAAACAACGCTTACCCGGCTTCTTGTGAGAAACACGTACCCAGGCTCCACTCCCCTCTTGATCATCCAACAGCTGCACGTCATCGCCACCACTCCCCCGGTACACCTCCTTTCCTTTAACGTCTAGCCGAAGCGCACGGCCATCGTCCACCGCTTGCCGAGCTCTCCATGCGTTTCCCGGAAGCGAGAGGCACCCCACCGATAGTCGCCTTCGGTCTCCACGAGGTCCTTCCTCTTGATGTGACCGATCTTCGAACGCCTTCGCTCTCCAAAACTCTCTCGGAAACATCACGTGCAGTTACCTTCGGTCTCCACCGCTCGTGCACTCTCCACCAGCGCTCCAGCCCGCCTCCCATCCTCCCTTCTAGAGCTCCCTATAAACTTGACTTTTACAGAAAAATATTCTTTATTTCAATAAATGACCGGATAACAGGACTAGCATCGAACTTATTTTTAAAAAGAAAGACCCAGGACAATCTTGAAAACTCATCAATAGTAAACAGATAAAACCTATGTCCCTGATGATCTAGGACACAATTGGGATCCCAAATGTCAAAATGAATTAACTCAAATAGACCATGACTACTCCTATCCTTTTTTTAAGCCAAAAAATGGGGGATACACTCTTAGGTGTTCGCCCCTTAGATTAAAGAAAGCTAAAAACAACGAAAAGAGTACAGGGAAGAAAAAAAGGCACTCTAAGCCAGCCACGAGCGCACCACTCCTAACGCACGGGTGCAGACATTTTCCTTGTAAAACCTATGACTAGAAAACAACAGCTCATTCCTGGACAACTATATAGACCACACCAATGCCAGAGGCCGCATCAACTCCCCCCTCGACCGAAATCTGGCCGAGAATAGCACATCACAGAAGTCCTCAATCCCCGTTCTGCTGATCCATTCCAGCCCCGGGTCCTCCCAAACAGGCGACACGAACGGGCAAGAGAAGAAGAGATGATACGGGGTCTCGATCCCCCCTCACAGAGCAAGCACCTGTTAGAGACAAACCCGAGAAGTCTAGCGCATCGGTCATGCGTCATCAGCCTCCTCCTCCGAAACAACCAAAAAAAGAAGACAATCCTCGCCGGAAGGCCCAGACCCCAGAAGAAAGCACAATCCCGCACCAGCTCCGCCGAAGGGGAGGGGGGGTCTACAAATTGTCGAGTAAGCCCTTCTCACCGAGAAGGGGCCGCCACGCCATGCCCAGTGGTCACGACCCGAGGATGACCCAACGACCTCTCGGAGAGCGTCGAGCAGCTGCAGGAGCTCTTCAAGACGTCGGTCGGAGAAGTTCGAACGGAAAGACGGCATCAAGTTCCCATCCACCCAGCACGAGGCGACCGAAACCTCCCTATCCGCAGTCAAGGCAAAGAGACGAGGGAAACGCAGAGAGAGAGGGCCCCCGTCTGTCCAGTCATCCTCCCAGAAGGCAAAGCTGAGCCCATCCCCAATGACAGGCCAGAAGTGTCCGGAAGTCGACAGAGAGCAAGAGGATGGCCCTCCAGAAAGGGGAGGGCTTTCTCCCGCCAATGGTAAACGCCGCCACCCCCCTGGGCGGCTCCGCCCCGACGTCGTAGATCCTCCTGAGGAGGCTGCAGGTGAGGTCCTCCTTGTTGCCCCAAATCCTGGCCACCCACTTCAATAGTAATGCCTCGTTCAGCTCATGCAGCCGGTGGATCCCGAGCCCTCCCTCACACTTCCTCAAGGTAATGTCCTCCCAGCTCACCAGGTTCATCACGGGCCCCTGCTCGTTCCTGCCCCAAAGAAACCTTCGCATCAGACTCTTCAGCCTCCTCTGAATGCCCCCAAGTAAGAGCCTTGTGGAGGAGTAGTACACCGGCATGGCGGAGAGCACCGCCTTCAAAAGCACCAGGCACCCCCCGTGGACAGGATCGACGCCTTCCAACCTGCGAGCCGCCCCTCAACCTTCTCAACTAAAGGGAGCCAATCCGCCATCTTAGATCTCCTCGTACTCAATGGCAGGCCCAGGTAGTGAATGGGGAAATCAGAACAATCTGTACTCAACGCTGAGTCGCAGAGATTTGCCGACTCCCCGTCCATGCAAGCCGGGACCAGCTTGGATTTACTGTTGTTTTGCACCAGCCCGGATATCTCACTGAAAAGCTCGAGCGTGGCCGCCATTCCCTTGGCCTCCTCAAGGCCCCTCTCGATGAAGAAAATGGTGTCATTAGCGTACTGCAGAAGCGGGATCGAAATGCCATCTCTCGAGTAGCCCCGCGTAAGTCCCGCCCGTCGAACTCCCTCTACCATACGAGCCAGGACGTCCGCCGCGATGATGAAGAGAAGGGGGGCGAGAGGGCACCCCTGTCTCACCCCCCTCTGCGGCTGAAAGAAGCCGCCCTCCGGCTTCCCATTCACGAGGATGGACATGGAAGTCGTAGTCACGCACCGCTTCATCCAGGAGATCCAGGTATCAGGAAAGCCCTTCCTGTGAAGCGCCGTCCAGAGAAAGCGCCAGTCCAATGTATCGAAGGACTTGGAGAAGTCCACCTTCCAAAGGACAGCCTGAGTGCCGGCCCTCCTCCAATCTGCAACAATTTCAGAAGCCATGACCAGGCTGTCAGCGATCTGCCTCCTAGGAACAAAAGCCGTCTGAGTCGAAGCAATAATGTGCTCAACAACCCTGCTCAGTCTGGTCGCGAAAACCTTGGCGACAATTAGGTATAAAGCATTGGAGATCGCAATTGGCCGGTATTCCACGATCCTCCTCACCCCGGGCCTCTTAGGGAGAAGAACAATAAGCACCTTGTTCAACCTCTCAAAGCATGCATTGTCGTGGTAGCATTCCACCACCACCTCTAGCACATCGTTGTCAACCAAGTCCCAGAAATCCTTGTAGAAGGATACTGGGAATTCATCAGGGCTAGGAGCGCCATTGCCGTTGAGATTCCATACTGCCACCTTCACCTCCTCCGCCGTGACTGAGAGCGTCAGACTAGCAGCGTGAGCGTCAGAAAGGCGCTCCGCCCCCAACCCCGACCACCTCCAGCGCCTGTAAGTCCCCCTTGCGGAGAACCTATAGAAGTAGTCAGTAATCGCCTTTCCAAGGGCCATGTTCCCCTCCACCATCTCCCCATCAATAAGCATGGATCTAATGAAGTTCTCCCTCCGCTGTCCACTAGCAACTCTATGGAAGAAAGTCGTGTTCACGTCTCCCTCTTTGAGCCACATGTGCCTGGATCGCTGCCTCCATTTGATAGCCCTCTTCATGTCCTCCTCACAGATCTGCCTCTGAGCATCAGACCGCTCCCTGAGCTCGCCCCCAAGCAGTGGGCGCTCATCCTCCAGCGTGTCCAACACAGACACCACCTCCTCGGCCGCCGCCCTAACTGCGCGACAGGCCTCCCTGGACTCCCTCTTGAAATCGCATAGCCTAGACCTTAAGGAGTCCAGCTTTTGCACGAGCCGCGTTGTGGCCGTGCCCTCCACCTGAATAGAAGCCCAATGCGAGGCCACCAGATCCCTGAACCCATCCTCAAGCAGCCACGCCCTCTCATAGCGGAAGAACCCTCGAGCAAGCGCAGGACCCCCCGAGTCCCACAGGATGGGTGTGTGATCGAACCAAGTGTGGGGCTTGGTCATGACAAAGGAAAGCGGGAAAAGCTCTAACAGCTCGGACGACGCCAGGAACCGATCGATGCGTGACCGAGAGTTGGTGTTACGCCAAGTGTACTTGTTGGGAAAAATGAGCAAGTTGTTTATTCCATAAGCCCTACGCTCTCTTATATAGGAGAGTAGCCTATGGGTAAATTACACAAAGCATATAACTGGAAATAAAAATAACAGAAAGATACAGAAACAACTATATGCGTTAACACTCCCCCTCAAGATGGAGCATAGATATCGATCATGCTCAGCTTGGATGTGCACTTCTGGAATGGGCCTCGTAGTAATGCTTTGGTGAATATATCCGTTGTTTGATTTTCTGAGGCAACATGAGATGTAGCAATGAACTCCTTCTGAATCATGTCACGTATAAAGTGACAGTCAACCTCAATGTGCTTGGTCCGCTCATGGAATGCTGGGTTGTTTGCAATGAATAAAGCTGCATGATTATCACATTCCAATGTCATAGGAAGTGGTACATGTAGACATAGGTCTGTAAGTACACTTTTCACCCACATCATCTCTGTGGTAGCCTGAGCCATAGCCCTATATTCGGATTCAGCACTAGATCTAGCTACCACCGTCTGTTTCTTGCTCCTCCATGAGACTAGAGCATCTCCAACATAGACTGCAAACCCTGAGGTGGACTTCCTGTCCTTGGGACATCCTGCATAGTCTGCATCCGCACATGCTAAGATAGAAATCCCTTTTCCCTTCTTAAATAGCAAACATGCACCTGGAGATGATTTGAGATATCTAAGAATCATATGTATTGCATCCATATGAACCTGACGTGGTTGCTCCATGAACTGGCTCACACGGCTCACTGCAAATGATATATCGGGCCTAGTGATCGTGACATACAATAGTTTGCCTACCAGTTCTTTGTATCTTCTCCTGTCCACCTCCTCTGTGTCATCATCATAGAGCTTCATGCTAGGATCCATTGGTGTCGTAGCAGGCCGACACGCAAGCATACCTGTTTCACTCAACAGATCTGTAACATATTTCCTCTGCGACATTACTAATCCATACGGATTTCTAGCAAATTCCAGCCCCAGAAAATATCTAAGGACTCCAAGATCCTTAGTGACAAATTCGGTTCCCAGCTTTCCTTTCGCCTGCTTTATGCCCTGCTCATCATCTCCTGTAATCAAGATGTCATCTACATAAACCATGATTGCAATAATACCTCTAGCAGTCTTCTGTACAAACAAGGAATGATCAGCATTGGAGCGTTTGTATCCTTGTTTTTCAAAGAGGTCTGAGAGCTTCTGAAACCATGCTCTGGGGCTCTGCTTAAGGCCATAGATAGCCTTATGTAATCTGCAAACCTTGGAACACTCCCCCTCAACAGCAAAACCGGGTGGCTGTTGCATGTAGACTTCCTCCTGCAAATCTCCATATAAGAAAGCGTTCTTCACATCCAGCTGATACAGTGGCCAATCTCTAGTAACTGCAACTGACAACAAGATCCGGAGAGTGGAATGACGGGCTACTGGCGAGAATGTATCAAGGTAATCCACCTGGTATGTCTGTGTAAAACCACGTGCAACAAGCCATGCCTTGTATCTATCAATAGAACCATCTGCATTGTGCTTCACTGTAAACGCCCACTTACAGCTCACCGGGGTCACATCTGGAGGTATAGGAACTAGACTCCAAGTTCCTCTGGACTGAAGTGCCTCCATTTCTTTCTCCATTGCTAGCCGCCATCTAATGTCCTGCAGAGCATCTTGATAATTCCGTGGAATATCTACAGCTGATAGAGCCACCACAAATGTCCTGAAAACCCCATATAGTCTCTCAAGAGACACAGAGGCTGACAAGGGATATGTAACACAACTCCTCTTCGATTTTCGTATAGCAATGGGAACATCTAAATCGTTTGTAGCCTCATCTGGCCCCTGCAATATATCCTGCTCAGAAATATCATTAAATCCATCAATAGAAGTATCTTCACTATATACCATAGGCGGGCTAGGAGACGAGCCATGACTATGAGCGGGAGGATGCCTGCGGGTATAATGGAAAGGTAGTGGTGAGACGGGGATCTGTGGTGCTGGTGGTGGTGGTGACGGTCGTGGTGGTTGTTCGGCAGGAGGTGGTGGTGTCATGTATATGGCATCGGTAGGAAGTGGAAGAAGCTGCTGAGCACCTGAGTCTGAAAAATACATCACAGATTCAAAAAATGTAACATCTGCACTGATCATATACCGCCGACGCAGAGGATCAAAACACTTGTATCCCTTTTGTGTTCTGGAGTACCCGACGAAGACACATTTGACAGCCCTAGGAGAGAGCTTGTCAGTACCAGGAGATAACTAATGGATAAAGGCAACTGAACCAAACACACGGGGTTAAGAGAGAACAGATCCTTCCCAGGATAGATAAGGGAAAACGGGATCTGTTCATCCAAGACAGAGGACGGCATACGATTGATTAGGTAACATGCAGTGAGAACTGCATCACCCCAGTAAGAGTAGGGAACATGACTCTGTATAAGAAGTGATCTTATGACATCAAGAAGGTGGCTATGTTTCCTTTCAGCAAAACCATTTTGTTGAGATGTATGAGCACAGGATGTTTGGTGGACAATCCCTTTTGAGGAGTAATAATTGGGAAGGACATTAGTACACAGTTCTAGAGTATTATCACTTCTCACAAACTTCACAGATGTGGAGAAAACATTTTGAATTTCATTCAGAAAATGGATAATGATATTTCCTGCTTCAGATTTATTTTTCATCAAAAACACCCATGACACACGAGAAAAATCATCCACAAATACTATATAAAATCTGTGTCCCTGATGATCAGGTACACGACTCGGACCCCAGACATCAATATGAAATAACTCGAACTTGGAGGTACTACTCCGACCTGGACGACTGGGAAAGGTCGACCTGTGATGCTTTCCCAACTGACACGCCTCACATTGGATAGGTGTGTGAGGAAGACCATAAGGTAACACTCGACGCAACTTCTGAAGTGATAGATATCCAAGGCGCAGATGCCACAATAAAGGAGATACTGGTCCAGTGGGAATGGATGAGGTGCCAACGAAAGGGGTCTGATTCAGGCGGTAGAGGCCTCCTTGCTCATAGCCACGACCAATCACGTTGCCCGTACGGATGTCCTGAAAAATCAGAGAAAATGGATCAAAAATTGCCCGACAATGTAAGTCCTTCGTAATCTGACTAATTGACAATAAATTCATTGAAAAGTCAGGTGCATATAGCACATTCTTGAGCTGCATAGAAGAAGTCAATCGAATCTCCCCCTGACCAGTGATGGGGGAATGTGTACCATTGGCGATTACCTTTGTTCGGCCTGGAGGAATCTGAGTGTATCCTTTAAGTAAATTCTGGTCGCCACATAGGTGATGTGTAGCGCCCGAGTCCATAATCCATGGTAATATATCTGATCTAGTACTGGTGAATGCAAGTATGCTACCTGAAGCACTGGTCGACGTAGAGGCAGAGGCAGCAGCATCTGATTGACTCTCAGTAGTCGGTGCTGGACCAGATGGGGGGATAATGCCCCTCAGACGGGCAACTAGATCATCGAACCGCTGATCTAAAGTCGCAGCAGATGGAGGCTCTATCTGCTCAGCGACTCGTGCGGATGCAGGAAATCCATGCTTCGAATAGCATGTGTCTTCATTGTGTCCTACACGATGACAGTATGTACAATGTACATGTTGGCCTAGTACGGCCACCTCTTCCACGGGTCCACGTCCACGGCCCTGATGATGAAATCCGCAACCCACGTTGGCTGCCATGGTTGAAGTATTCTGATTCGCAGCCGTGGAATGAACTGTGATCCGACTCAATCTATGAAAATCTTCCTCCATGGGAGGAATAGTAGAGTCGGCCAAAATCTGTGATCGTGCCGCCTCATACTATGGATCGAGTGCAGCCAGGAACACGCCCACCATAGTCGCGTTCATGTATGTCTTCTGCTGTTCTGGCGTGGCTGTGAGGGGCATGAAGCTGTAGAGCTTCTCGAACATCCCTCTCAGTGATGTATAGAGAGAATGTAGAGGGCGACCATTCTGCTTTATTGTGAATATGTCATGCTGAAGTTGCAGAATCTTTGTCTCATTCTTCGCTTGCGAGTATGTAGCCGCCAGAATGTCCCACATATCCTTGGCTGTGGGTTGATGTAGGATGTCATTGGCAATTTCAATTGCCAACGTACCAGATAGCCAAACCTTGGCATATGCATCATCAGCCTCCCAAGAGGCATTGGCTCCAGTCTTCTAGCAGGCTCTGGTTCGGTAAGGATGTGCTTCTTGCCTGTTCACTTCATCATGCTCATGAACTGCATTGCCCACAGTTCATAGTTTGTACCATCCATCTAGACTATAGGCGTTGGACCACGAAAGGCGCCAATAGATGGGATATCCGACTTGTTTTCTGACATACTGGAGGCTGAATGCTGGAGCGATTGACCAATGATGAACTTCGTCTACAATGACATTGACGGGTTTAGTCGCACGTGTAGACCTCAAGCAACTAAACCCATGAAGATGATGTTGTGCGCTTTAGGGCTTAGCACGCGCACGCGTACAGGAGGCACACGCGCACACGCAAACTCAACCGGGAGAGCGCATGGTCACTGGCGCACTGGTGCGCGATGCACGCACTGGTAGCGCGCTGTAGCGTGCACTGGTGGCACGCTGGGTCGGCGCGGCTGCGCGTGAGATGCTACAGGCACGGGGTGACGCCCGCGCAGGAGATGGGAAAGCGCGCAGAGGAGGCGCGCAGATAGCACGCGCAGAGGAGCCGCGCAGATCGCACGCGCAGAGGAGGCGCGCAGATGCTACAGCCGATCGGATAGGTGCGCAGAGGCTCGCGCAGAGGAAGGGAGCGCCGGCGCATGTGCGGCGGAAGAGAGGGCGGCGCCGATCAGGGAGAGAAAGAAGGAGAGGCCGGCGGGTGGGGTAGTGTAGTGTTAGGGTTTCGAGAACTCCGTTCTAGGACCGTCGCTCTGATACCATGTTGGGAAAATGAGCAAGTTGTTTATTCCATAAGCCTTAGGCTCTCTTATATAGGAGAGTGGCCTATGGGTAAATTACACAAAGCATATAACTGGAAATAAAAATAACAGAAAGATACAGAAACAACTATATGCGTTAACAGTACTTGGTCCCCGATGCATCCAAGACCTCCAGTTCCAGAGAGTGCACCACCTCGACGAAAGCGTCAGAACCGGGGTCCTGACCGCCCCGCAGCCTCGGCCGGTCCGATGAAAGCAAGGTGACGTTGAAATCCCCCCCGATAAGCCAAGGGACACCTGGGAAAGCCTCCCTCGCACCGCGCAGGTCCGCCCATAGCCGCTCCCTCTCAGAGCCCTGACAAGGGCCGTAGACACAAGAGAGCGCCAACGTCACCTCCATGGGGAGGGACTCCAGGAGCACGGTGAGGACATGCGTGCCCCTCAGCTCCCAACGCTGCACAAGCGTGGAGCCCCTCCAAGCAACAAGAATACCTCCAGCTTAGCCAACGGCACCGATCACGCCGAAGTCGGACAAAGAGCCCGCCCCGAAGGAGCACCGATCCAAGCTAGACAGCGCGGAGAGCTTGGTCTCCTGCAACAGAACTACATCACACCCCCACTCCTGAAACCTTGACCCCATAGCCCTCCTCTTGTCCGGGTCCCCCAGTCCCCCGACATTCCACGAGAGAACCTTCATTCTGAACCAGCCACGGCCCCCAACCCCAGAGCGATCGCCCACGCCGCCCTTGCCACCTCACGCTTCAAATCGGAGACCGGGGTTGCAACCCCCACCCGAGACCGACTCCTCCTTTGGTATCTCTTCCCTGCCCGACCCTCCCTCCTCCCACTGCAGGTGGCGGAGGCCGTGCCATCACCCGCCTCCACGGTTGCCACCTACGCCGCTGAAACACCCGCCTGCCCGCTGCCAACATCCCCGAATATTGAGGTTCGCCCCTCGGCCGAGACCTCACCAGGTGGAGGAAGGACGCGGCTCTGGACCGCAAGGAGTGACCTCCAGAGACCCGGCAGCGGAGGCCCCCACATCGAGGCCGAGCTCCAAGACTGTAGACCGATGATGCTTCCCAAGCTGACAGGCCTTACACTGAAAGGTAGAGCGAGGAGAAATCTGTGGAAGAACGTGACACAGCTTTTGCAGAGGAAGATGACCGAATCGAAGATGCCATATGTAGGGAGAAACAGATCCAGCATGAAGAGAAGAGACAGTCGCATAAGGAGATTGCACCAGTCTGTAGAGACCCCCTTGCTCACGACCAGTTCCGATCACCTTGCCCGTGAGAATATCCTGAAACACAAAAGCAGATGGATCAAATATGGCATGACAGTGTAAATCCTTAGTGATTTGACTAATTGATAGTAAATTCATAAAAAACTCAGGAGCGTAGAGAATATTCTGAAGTCGCATTGAGGGAGTCAACTGCACCTCCCCCTAACCGGTAATGGGAGAGTGTGTCCCATCTGCTATCACTACAGATCGTCCCGTCTGAGACGGACGAAAATCACTCAATTGACTTCTGTTACCACAGAGATGATGAGATGCTCCTGAATCCATGATCCATTCTGACAAGTCTGCCTTGTAACAACTAGTAAAAGCATACGTTGTACCTGACGTGGATGTTGATGCTGAGGCAGCTACCTCTGAAGATCCTGAGGGAGAGCTCGTGGATCCAGAAGTAGGCATAATCTCTCTGAGCCGCGCCACAAGTTCATCAAACCTTTGATCAGAGACATGTGAAGGACCCCTTGCCTGCTGAGTCTGCTCTGTAACACGAGCTGAAGCTAATAACCCATGCTTGGAATAGCATGTTTCTTCAGAGTGACCTGGTCTGTGATAGTAAGTACAAGGCTGCCGAGGGGGCGACTACCCCCTCCCCTGCCATGGACACCTCGTCCTCGATATGGAGTAGCCCCCCCACCACCACCACCACGGGATGTTGCCATGGCTGAGGACGTCTGAGACAATTGGGTACCACCAGAAGATATGGAGAGCCTACTCAGCCTGCGATATGCCTCATCCATTGGAGGTATGGTGGGCATCAGTAAGAATCTGTGCTCTTGCTGCATAATACTCATGATCAAGTGCCGCTAGAAAAACTCCTGTCATCATTGAATCCCTATAAGCCTTGAGTTGCTCTGGTGTGGCAGTCAAGGGAATGTAACCATGTAGCTTCTCAAACATACCCCTTAGAGAAGTGTAAAGGGTATGAAGAGGATGACCATTCTGCTTCGAAGTGAAGATGTCGTGCTGAAGTTGCAGAATCTTCGACTCGTTCTTCGCCGGAGAATATGTAGTGGCGAGAATGTCCCACATAGATTTTGTCGTGGGCTGACTCAGGATGTCATTGGCTATCTTCGAGGATACCGTGCCAGATAGTCATATGCATGCATATGCATCGTCTGCCTCCCATGATGCATTAACCCCAGACTTGTCAACAGGGTCCTCCTGTGTGAGGATATGCTTCTTGCCATTACATTGCATCAAGCTCATGAACTGCATAGCCCACAGTTCATACTTCGTTCCATCCATCTTCACAATGGGTGTTGGACCTTTGAAGGCACTCAGAGATGGAACATCTGCTTTGTTGTCAGACATGATGACAACAATCTCTAAAGATTGGGTTACAAACTAGACGAATAATGTCTACACGGACATATAGGAAGATGGTTGTGGGTGTAGACTCATACCACAACCCCTTCCATTCTTCAAGAGCGACTTCTAGTCCGCCGCACTGTAAGCGTCACATAGGGACACGTGGGGGAAAGACGCGCGAGATCAGGGTTGTGCGCGTGAAGTGGAGACACGGAGAAGCAGAGTTGTGTGTGTGATGTGTTGCTCACGTGAGGCGTTGCGTGCGTGAGACGCGAGCGCGGGGCTACGTAGGGTTGGAGGTTGCGACCGTGCGCGTGAGGCACAGGCGGCGCACCGCTATGGGCGGCACACGGCAGGAGGCGACGCCCGGTAGGAGGTGGCACCCGGCTAGGGGCGACGCTCGACTGGAGGCGACGTGCATGGGGATTGGTGGGGTTAGGCTCTAGGGCACAGGTTCTAATCTAGGACCATCGCTCTGATACCATGTGGAATGTGAAATGAAAGTAGTATTCCATCTAACACTAGAGCTCTCTTATATAGGAGAAAAGCTCAAAGGGTAAATTACATAAACAGGACTAGAGAAATAAACAATATAAATAATGATGACAAAACATAAGAATCTTTACAGTGATGTTAGACGATTATATCCTAATGAAGCACGATTGGCCCCGCCTCCAGGAAGGTCAGGATCCTGGTTCCTTGGAGTCTGTGGAATTGATTGTCGGTCTACAGAAGGAATTGATTGATGTGTCATATACAAGGTACACTTGCAAAAATTTTGGCTTTCGGTCGAGATTAGACTGTTTTCTGGCCTCACCTCAACTCCTGGATTTGTTTCCCATGTCTGCCCCATCCACACATTGTTCTAGGTCAAATCACAGTCCATTGATTTGGGACTCTAGGAGAAGTCTCGAGGCCAAGAGATTATTTCAAATTTGAGTGTAGCCTTCAGAAGATAACTTCAAAGAGTTGGTGACTGACAACCCCTCTACAGCAGTTGCCGGCTCTATTATCGCATGGTTCTCTTAGAAGCTGACGTTTTTATGTTCAAGGAAGTGTGGGAGGTGATGCAGTGTGCAGAATTGACTAGATTGAGGACATCTGAGATCTCAGTGAAGAGGAAATAGTTGAGAGGGTGGGCTACCAAAAAATCATTGTGATTGAAGATAAAAAATGGTTGAATGGAAACAAAGATCGAGGCAAATCTGACTCAAAGAGGGTGATCCTGATACTAATTTCTTCCATAGAATTGCAATTAGAAGGTGTCGACACAACTTGATTCAGTTTGTAGTGGTCAACGGCAGGCGGGTGGAAGGAGTCCACAAAATGGGCATAGCACAGCATTTCAGAGATTTCTCTCGAAGGACCATTAATCGACATCAAAGATGGACAGGTTTGGGGGCGATGCAGTTGGCTGAGCAACATGTGCATCACCTGGCTCTTTGAACGTCAACGAGGTGCCTGGTCCTGATGGCTTCCATGTTTATTCTTTCAAAGATTTGGTCGTAAGTGGGTAGGGGGGTGTTGGAGGGAGTAGAGTTCGCAAGTAGTAATGCAGATTTTGAACGAGTGAACAGGGCTCTACTTTTCCTCCTCCCAAAGAAAGAGGTATCTGAAAGGGTTAGAGGATTTCAGACCAATTGTACTTTCTAATACGATTTACCTAATCATTGCAAAGGTCTTGGCCAACAGATTGAACGTAGTCATGGAGTATAGAATTTCCCCAGTTTAGTCAGTTTATATTCATGGAAGGCAAATTAGTGATAGCTTGGTCGAAACTACTGAGATCATTGCAGATTGGAAAAGGTAGCGCGTGAATGGCCTCCTTTGGAAGGCGGGTTTCTCAAAGGTGTATAACACTATGGATTGGCACTTGTTGCGCGCTTCCCTGGCAAAAAAGGGTTTCCCGGATGTCTAGATCTTCTGGATGAAGCGATGTATCACCATTGTGTCTTACTCAGTACTTGTCAATGGTCGTCCTGAGGGAAATGTTTTCCAACCGCAGAGGAGGGTGAGGCTGGGATGCCCGCTGGCCCCATGCTATTTGTTATTGTTGCTGATAAATTAGCATGAATGGTTGGTTAGGTAATGCAACAGGGGTTGATTGCAGGCTACTCATTAGGGGACATCTATGTTCCACTCCTCCGGTACGTTGATGACACCATCTTGTTTTTAGGAGGCATGAGGAGACGAAGGGCATGGCTATGACTCTTGAAGTATTTAGTGAATTGTTTGATCTTAACCTTAATCGAAACAAGTCGTCAGTTGTCCCCTTTGGTATGTCAAAATTAAAGGCACTGGTTTGTATTGAGGATGTTAGGAGAATATTCTATGTGCTGGAGAATATTCTATGAGTATATTCTTGTTAGGAGAATATTCTATGTATATTCTTGTAAACCCGTAAGGGTAGGGTTTTGTCCTATACAAGGACCACTAGACCTTGTTGGGAAAATAGAACTTATTTATTCCATCAGCCCTAGGCTACTTATATAGGAGAGTAGCCTATTAGTAAATTACATAAAGAGTACGGCAGGAACTGAAAATAACAAAAGAGTACATAAGTAAATAATATATGTTTACACTCCCCCTCAAGATGGAGCATAGATATCAATCATGCTCAGCTTGGATGCACACTTCTGGAACGGGCCTCGTACTCGTAGTAATGCCTTGGTAAAGATATCTGCAGTTTGATTCTCTGAACTGACATGGGATGTAGCAATGAATCCCTTCTGGATCATATCACGTATAAAGTGGCAGTCAACTTCAATGTGCTTGGTTCATTCATGGAATGCTGGATTGTTTGCAATGAACAAGGCCGCCTGATTGTCACATTCTAAGGCCATTGGAAGTGGAACTTCTATATGTAAATCTGTAAGCACGGCCTTTACCCACATCATTTCTGTGTTAACCTGGGCCATAGCCCTATATTCAGATTCAGCACTAGACCTTGCTACCACAGTTTGCTTCTTGCTCTTCCATGAGATTAGGGAATCTCCAACATATACTACAACCCAGACGTAGACTTCCTGTCCTTGGGACACCCTGCATAATCTGCATCTGCACATGCTGAGATAGAGATCGCTTTGCCTTTCTTGAACAGCAAACCCACACCTGGAGATGACTTGAGGTACCTGAGTATCATATGTATGCATCCATATGAACCTGGCGCGGTTACTCCATGAACTGGCTCACTCGACTCACTGCAAAGGATATATCGGGCCTAGTGATAGTGACATACAGAAGTTTGCCCACCAGTTCTCTGTATCTTCTCCTATCCACCTCCTCCGTATCATCATCATATAGCTTCATACTAGGGTCCATTGGTGTGGTAGCAGGTCGGCAACCAAGCATTCTTGTTTCACTCAACAGATCAGTAACATACTTTCTCTGAGACATTACTAGCCCATACGGATTTCTAGCGAACTCCAGCCCCAGAAAATATCTAAGAACTCCGAGGTCTTTGGTAACAAATTCACGACCCAGCATCTCTTTCGCCTCATTTATTCCTTCTACATCATCACATGTAATTAAGATGTCATCTACATAAACCATGATTGCAATAATGCCTCTGGAAGTCTTTTGTACAAACAAGGAATGATCAGCATTAGAACGTTTGTATCCCTGTTTTTCAAAGAGGTCTGAGAGCTTCTGAAACCACGATCTGGGGCTCTGTTTAAGGCCATAGATAGCCTTATGAAGTCTGCACACCTTGGAACACTCCCCCTCAACAGCAAACCCAGGTAGTTGTTGCATGTAAACTTCCTCATGTAGATCACCGTATAAGAAGGCATTCTTCACATCCAACTGATAAAGCGGCCACTCACGAGTAACCGCAACTGACAGCAGAATCCGTAGAGTAGAATGACGGGCCACTGGAGAAAATGTATCAAGATAGTCCACCCCGTATATCTGTGTAAAGCCACGAGCAACAAGACGAGCCTTGTATATGTCAATACTGCCATCTGCATTCTGCTTGATTGTAAATACCCACTTGCAGCTCACGGGTGACACATTGGCAGGTATAGGAACCAGACTCCACGTTCCTCTAGACTGAGTGCTGTCATTTCTTCCTCCATTGCTCGGCGCCACCTACTATCCGTCAGAGCGTCTTGGTAATTCCGGGGAATAGCTATAGCTGACAATGCGACTGCAAAGTTCCTGAAATCTCCAGTTAGTTGATCAAACGACACAGAAACTGCTAAAGGATATGACGCGCAACTCCTTTTCGATTTTCGTATAGCAATAGGAACATCTAAATCAGTTGTATCCTCGTCCGTCCTCTGTAACACATCCTGCTCAGAAACATCATCAGATCCATCAATAATAATATCTTCAGAACATACCTTAGATGAGCTCGGTGATGAGCAATGACCATGAGCTGAAGCAGGCCTGCGGGTATAATGATATGGTAGTGGTAAAACATGTATAGTAATGGGAGGTGTAGAAGATGGTAACGGTTCTGGTAGTGGTGGTGGTGGTGATGGTGGTAATGGTGGTGGTGGTGACATGTAAATGGCATCAGTATTAGCTAGAGGTATCAACTGATCACCTGGTGCTGAAAAGTACATGACAGATTCAAAAAATGTGACATCTGCGCTAACAAGATACCGCCTGCGCAATTGATCATAGCACTTGTACCCCTTCTGAGTTCTGGAGTACCCAATGAACACACACTTGACAGCCCTAGGAGAGAGCTTGTCAGTATCAGGAGACAACTGGTGGACAAAGGCAACCGAGCCAAACACACGAGGAGTGAGAGAAAATAGCTCTTTTCCAGGAAAGATAAGGGAGAACGGAATTTCTTCACCTAGAACAGATGACGGCATACGATTGATCAGGTAAAATGCAGTAAGAACAGCGTCACCCCAGTAAGAATGAGGAGCATGACTCTGTATAAGGAGTGACCTGGTGACATCTAGTAAGTGACGATGTTTCCTTTCAACAATCCCATTCTATTGGGAGGTATAGGCACAGGATGTCTAGTGGATAATCCCCTTTGATGAGAAATAACTGGTTAGGACATGAGTACACAATTCCAGGGCATTATCACTTCTCACAATTTTAACAGATGCTGAAAAAACATTACGAATCTCATTGAGAAAATTAATAATAATATTCCCTGCTTCAGATTTATTCTTTAACCAAAACACCCATGACACACGAGAGAAGTCATCCACAATAACTATATAAAACATGTGTCCCTGATGATCAGGAACACGACTCGGAACCCAGATATCAATGTGAAATAACTCAAACTTTTGGAGGTACAACTCTGACACTGACGACTGGGAAAGGTAGACTGATGATGCTTTCCCAACTGACATGCCTCACATTGGATAGATGTGTGTGGCAAAACCTGGGGTAAAACACGACGCAACTTCTGAAGCGATAGATGCCCAAAGCGTAGATGCCATAGAAACGGGGAGACGGATCCAGTAGGTAGAGATGAGGTTCCAGCAAAAAAATTCTGACTGAGGCGATAGAGGCCCCCTTGCTTATAGCCACGCCCAATCACGTTGCTCATAAGGATGTCCTGAAAAACAAGAGAAGATGGATCAAAAATCGCCCGACACTGGAAATCCTTTGTAATTTGGCTGATAGATAATAAATTCATTAAAAAATCAGGTGCGTGTAACACATTCTTGAGCTGCATAGATGGTGTCAGTCTAATCTCCCTCTGACCAGTAATCGGGGAATGTGTGCCATTGGCAATGACCATTGTTTGACCTGGAGGGATCTGTCTGTACCCTGTAAGTAGACTTTGATCGCCACATAGATGATGTGTGGTGCCAGAGTCCATAATCCATGCTAAAGTATCTGATCCACTACTAGTAAATGCATGTGTACTACCTGATGCACTGGTAGAAGCAGAGGCGGATGCAGCAACGTCTGACTGGCTCTCAGTAGTGTGTGCTGGGCCGGATGGAGGAATAATGCCCCTTAGACGAGCAACAAGATCATCAAAGCACTGATCCAAAGAGGCAGCAGACGAAAGCTCTATCTGCTCAGCGACTCGTGCAGATGCAGGAAATCCATGCTTAGAGTAGCATGTGACTTCAGTATATCCGGTGCGATGGCAATAGGTACACGTTGGCCGAACACGGCCTCCTCTACCACGAGGGCCACGGCCACTGGTATGATGGTGACCTCATGAATAATAAAACAAGCTCTTTCATTCTTTCGTTGTTCTCAACATGGTATCAGAGCAACGGCCCTAGACTGGTGTTCTGACCTAACTCCACTGCCAACCTCCCCTCCCCCCCACTTCTTCCCTCTCGCGGCACTCCTGCCCCCCTGCGGCCCTCCCTGCGGCCTCCCCCCCCCCTCTGCGGCGACCTTCCCTCCCTACGGCGACCCCCCCTCCCTGCGGCGACCTTTCCTGCGGACTTCCGCCGCCCCCTCTCGACGTGATCCAGCCGCTTCCTGCGACCTGCCCCCCCCCCCTCATGCCCCTCCATGTGGCCCTATAGCCCGTTGTCACCCCCTGCAGCCTCTCGCTGTACACCAGCAGCCTCTCGCCGCCAACACCGCTAACTACAGCCCTCTGTCGCTGCCTCCTGCGGTCCCACGCACCGTGCCTCTGTTCAATGTTGTGCTAGGTTTATATGATTCCTAACACTACGAGGACCTAGGTCAGTTTTTCTTGACCTTTGCAGCCACCATGGCATCTGCAGAATCAAAGCCCCTGTATCCGACTTCTTCTATGATGATCCAGGGCACTTCTATCAAGCTCAATGGTTCAGAGAACTATGTATTGTGGTCTCGATCTTTCAAAGTTTTTATTGGTGGTCTGCGAAAGAATTATGTTTTTACAAAAGATCCGCCCAAGGAGACGAAAAAGGACTACGATACCTGGTATGTAGACAACTGCCAGGTGATTACTTGGATGACCAACAGTGTCGAACCAAATATAGCCTCCAATCTTCTCTATAAGGAAACAGCAAAGGCGATGTGGGAGAGTATTGAGAACACATACTCACATAAGACAACAAAGTCCAGACTCTCGGACATATATACACGGATCTGGTCTGTAAATCAAGGAGATACAACCTTGATCGAGTATTATTGACTCCTTACAAGCCTGTATGAAGAGCTTCTCATTTTTCAATATGTCTGTTGTGACAAATAAATAGGTGAACGGGCGGAATGGCAAGTGTACCATTTTTTATCAGGACTACATCCACGGTACAAGTCGATCAAGGATCAATTTCTGACTGTTGCAGCTCTACCCTCTCTTGAGATTATTTTCGAACGTCTACAGGAACTTGAGTCTCCTTCACCTCCTCTGTCTGTTGAGACTACGGCACATTTCACTAGAGGACGCCCGACCTACCAAGGGGGATGTGGACGTGATTTCGGTCGTGGCAGAGGCCGTGAGTTTGGACGGGGGCGTGACTCTGGTCGTGGCCGTGGGCATGATACTACTGTTGCTCGATATCCTGCATGCACACATTGTGGACGATTTAATCATCTGTCAGAACGCTGCTAGGCGAAGTTTGGAATGCTCACCAATGCTAACAGCGCCTATGAGACGGTCTCCAATGATGATTCCTATGATACTGTAGACACCTCTCATGGTCAACCTTCCAGTGACAGTCAGCCTTCCTTTACTGCATCTGAGTATGCTCGCCTTCGGCAACTATTAAGAAATCAGCTACTGATACTCCTACTTCTGCCTCCACTACTAGTTTGGCCACTACATCAGGTAATATTGCCAACTCTGTCTCTACATCTGCTCCCGCATGGATCGTTGACTCGAGAGCATCTACGCATCTCACGGGAGAAGGTAGTCTTCTCACCTTCTCACGGCCATCTTCCATTGTGAAGACTGTTCGAGTTGCAAATGGTGCTCATTCACCTATTACAAGTGTTGGTACCATGGAGTTCTCCTCCAAACTCCGACTTACTGGTGTTTATTATCTTAATATCCCGTCTGACTCTAGTTTTGATGGCGCTTCGTCAATCTTTGTTGATCCTCTTCTTTGGCATCTTCGTCTCGGCCATCCGTCTGCCAAAGCTCTCTCTCTGATGTTTCCTAAACTTTCTTCGCTGAAGCCATTTAACTGCGAAGCATGTCAGTTCGGGAAACATCATCGTGCTTCTTTTCTTGCTCGCAGTGAACCTCGTCACGAAGTTCCTTTCTCCCTAGTCCATTGTGATATTTGGGTTTCATGTCCGGTCCGTACTCTGAGTAGACACAAGTATTTTGCTGTCTTCGTTGATGATTATAATAGGTCGTCATGGGTCTATCTTCTAAAAGAGCATTCGGAGATTAATAAAATTGTCAAAAATTTCTTTCAGTATGTCAAGAATATCTTCCCCCGTGGTATACAACACTTTCGCTCCGACAATGCATTGGAGTTTACCAAACATGACCTAACGGATCTCTTTGCCTCCCAAGGAACCATACATCAAACCTCTTGTCCATATACGTCCCAACAAAACAGGATAGCCGAAAGAAAACTCAGACATCTCCTAAATATTGCTCGTTCCCTCCTTACACAAATGAAGGTTCTCAAAACCTACTGGGACGATGCCATACTGACTATCGTTCATCTTATCAATAGAATTCCATCTCCAAACCTCAATGGCTCAACCCCCTTCTCTCTACTTTACCCAAATGAGTCTCCCTTCCCTCTTCCCCTACGGATCTTTGGATGTGTCTTTTATTCATAACTTTCACACTACAGACAAACTTTCCCCTCGTGCAATCAAGTGTGTCTTCTTCGATAATTCTCATACTCAAAAAGGTTACAGATGTTATGATCCTAATGGACATCACTATTATATCTCTGCAGATGTAACCTTTTTTCAACAGACCAGTTTCTTCACTCAACATGTTACAGATATCCCTCTGGATCTCCCACCTCCAACCATTATCTACAAACGTAGATCTTCACCACCAAATGTCCCTTTACATGTTTCTTTACTGCATGATGATATGCCTTCTACAAGTGTCCCCTCCAATACTGTCCTGGATATGCTCCCCAAGATCTACCAATTGCTCTTCGCATAACTAAGAGGCAATGTAATTCTCATCCAATGACTCATTTCACTTCTACCGTTGGTTTATCTTACGCTGACAGAAGTTATACAGATGCTCTCATGTCTATCTCTATTCCGATAGATCATCATAGTGCGTTGCAGGATTCAGGATGGAGAAAGGCCATGGACGAAGAGATGGATGCTCTTCTTTCCAGGGTACATGGGATCTAGTGCAATATCCTAAGAGCGCCAGACCGATGGCATGCAAATGGGTCTTCACAACTAAGCAGTCACCCGATGGGTCGATTTACAGACTGAAAACTCGTCTTGTAGCAAAGGGTATTTTGAGACATTCTCACCGGTTGCAACTTGCACGCACGGGGTCAATAAGGACTATACTTTCTGTGGCATCTAATAAGGCATGGCCTATCTTTCAGTGTGAAAAATATGTTCCTATATGGCGATCTTGATGAGGAAGTGTACATGATGCAGCCTCCAGGTTATGAAGTCGAGGGGGAGTGTGTATGCCAACTTCGCAAGGCCATATATGGCCTAAAGCAGAGTCCAAGGGAATGGTTTGACAGACTTACTGCAGAAATCAACACCATTGGCTTTCAGAGAACAACGTCTGACTACTCTGTGTTTGTCAGAAGACGAGCAACTGGTACTGTTATACTTGCAGTCTATGTGGATGATATGGTTATCACAAGTAATGATGAAAAAGGAATACTAGAGACCAAAGTCTTCCTCCAAAAAGTATTTGTACCAAGGACCTTGGTTCACTTCGTTACTTTCTGAGCATAGAAGTACTACGCACTACAAAGGGTCTTCATCTCTCACAGAGGAAATACTGTCTGGACATTCTTACTGAAGACGGATTACTTGGATGCATGTCCGCTGGTATTCCTGCAGATCCTAAGAAACACATCACATCCTTTGATCCTATCTTCGAAGACGTTACTAGATACATAAGCCTGGTTGGTAAACTTCTCTACCTTACTATCACCAGACCAGATATTGCTTATGCAGTAAGCAGAGCCAGCCAACACATGGAACAGCCATGTTACAGTCACTGGCAGGATGTTCTTCAAATTCTACGATATTTAAAAGAATCACTAGGATGTGGCCTCTTCTATAGGGCAAATGGGTACACCGATGTTATTGCATATCCCGATGCCGATTATGCAAGTTCACCAGCGGATCAACGCCCCACAACAGGTTATGCCATGATGGTTGGAGGGAATCTTGTTACTTGGAGAAGCAAGAAGCAGACGGTTGTATCTAGATCCAATGCTGAAGCAGAATACATGGCGATGGCTCAAGCTACTTGTGAGATAACGTGGCTATTAACGTTTCTAGAAGAACTTGGTATTGTTGTCAATATTCCTATTCCACTATATTGCGACAACAAATCTACCACCTATATTGCCACGAATCCCGTGTTTCATGAGCGAACCAAGCATATAGAAGTTGACTGTCATTTCGTTCGTGCACTGAGCTCCAACTTGCAGATATATTCACGAAGGCACTACCCAAGAAGCGGCTCTCCTGGATTTGTTTCCAAGTTGGGCATGATTGATAAATATGCTCCAACTTGATGGGGGTGTTAGGAGACTATTCTATGTGCTGGAGAATATTCTATGAGTATATTCTTGTTAGGAGAATATTCTTGTAAACCTGTAAGGGGTATTTATGTATTTTATCCTTTGAGCTCTCTAGGGTTTTGTCCTATATAAGGACCACTAGACCTCTTGAATAAAACAAGCTCTTTCATTCTTTCGTTGTTCTCAACAGAGGAATTGGGGACAAAGCGTGGGGCCTTGCCGTTGCACTACCTTGGACTGTCGCTGACATGCAACAGACTTAGATATGTTGATTGGCTCCCTATCATTGAGAGGTTGGAGAAAAAATTATCTGGGTAGAAGGCAGTTATCTTTTCTAAAGGTGGTAGATTGGTTCTAGTGAAGGTTGTTCTTGCGACAATTCTTGTTTTCTTTGTGTCTTCACATCTCCTTTCTAATTATGCAAATTTTTTTGAGTAATTACGGTCAAGATGGTACATGTATTCATTTGCCTAATTGGGGTACTTTTACACTTCCCAAAGGAAAGGTAGACTTGGTGTGTCCTACTTCAACACCATGAATAAGGTGTTGCTTCTTTAGTGGGTTTTCATGATCTGGGCAGAAGTAAGGATCTTTGTTGCAGATTCATCCGCAAATCTATAGGATACATGCACAAGGTGGATTGTCGAGCCATCCATCTTTCTACTCCGATATTCTGGAAGGGCATCAAATATTTACGCCGCATTTCCCGGACCTCTTCCAGCTTGTTCTTGGTGATAGTCGGTCGTTCGCTATCTAGACTGACGACTGGACCAACGGTAGACCTCTTGCAACCCGTTGCCCCTGACTCTTTGCTTTGGCGGAATGGCGGTTGATCAAGAAGCAAGGGTGGTAGATTGTTGGGAGAATGGCAATTGGCTACCATCTTTTATGGCAAACTTCTCCCACTAGCATCTAAAGGAGTTCCTTCAGCTCTTGGATTCGTTGAGTGTATTGCCTGGTCCAGTGGGAGTAGAGATCATTGGACGCGAACGGGCGGCGATTTCACAATAAAACGTGCCTATAAAGCGGTGAACAGACATGCAATCCCGGTCACGGCTCCCTTTCCACAATCAGTCACCTGGGTCGTTCACTAGGGAGAGCCTGTACGGCTGTAGCCTGCCTCTGAGATCAGAAATCTCAAAGAATCTCTCAGGAATAGCATTGTCGGAAATTCAACCCCAACTCAATCTCCGCTATTTGGCCAGATGGCGGGTATCGACGAGTTTAGACCTTTCAACAAACATTGACTCCATCCTTCCACTGATACCCGAAGAGCTTCTACAAGTTTATTTGGGATCTCAAAGTGCCAATTCATGTTTCTATGTTCTTAAGGATTTTACGAAGAGGTCGTATTCTAACAAGAGATTGTTGTTCTATGCTCTTCGTTGGTGCATCTCAGACCTATCCACATTGTGATGACGAGGTAGAGACGATTGATCACCTTCTTTTCACATGTGTTAAGACATCGAGGTGAGGCATCACCTCGATCTTGTATAGCCAAATCTCCAAAAGCTATGGACTTTTTGGAACTCTCTTTTTGTGAATAAGCATTACCTTGCTGAGGAGCTCCTCCTTCCAGTAGCCGTTGTTTGGGCTATTTGGCTAGCAACAAATAGTATGATCTTTGCCTCGAAGCAGTTTTATGTGGAAAATGTAATTTTTTACATTAGGACTCTTCTCAAGTCTCGGTTGATGTAAGTACTCCTTCTCCTTTGATTTAATATATCTTAGGCGGACACCACAGCGTGTTTCCCCATTTTTAGTCTCAAAAAAATCTCTTTAGGCAAAAAATCACTCCATCCTTACCAAAAAAACTCATCAATAGGCAAGGGTTTGGCCTAGTCTCTATGAAATCTGAAACATGTCACGCCAAGAAACCCCCAGATTCCATTAACAAAATAGGAGTCTGCCTGATCAATATCCGCACTCTACCACATCCGATAGCATACATTGACCTAATGGAAGAGGTGTTTCACATTTTTCTCACTGTCCAAGCATAATAGAAAAAACCACATCAGCAACATGAACCGCTTTGCCCTATGCTCTTTTTTTTCAATACCATCCCTTTCTCAAGAGCCACATGAAAATCTTTACACTCATCGGCATCCTAGACTCTTACAAAAGCATACATTGCCTCGGGAGGTCATTAAGATCAACAATAGGGGATTGGATACCAAATGGCCCTTACCAATACATACAGTTTGGATAAGAGCCTATAAACTCCTATCAAAAGGTGGCATCACATCATTTTTTTAAAGAAAAAAGGGTCTCCGCCAGATAGTTGTGTGTCCAAAAACTTCACCATTTATCACCTTAAAAATTACAAGCCTAAAATAGGCGTAAAGAAAGCGAGAAATTACATGATCTAACTCTGAATAAGCGTCTTAGCATGTGCCACCACATTTTCACCATACACATGTTCATGACGGAACACCACACCTCTTCTGGCAATCCATATTGTCCAGATCAATGCTATATATCCGGATCTCTCTTTTTCCGTGTCACTCCATACATCCCTGATGGATTCCTAGAAGTCCAACAGGCTGTTAATTTGCCCCGCAAGATTTCTGATAATTGTTCAAGCCTCCAACGAACATCTACATTTGAAGAACAAGTGATTTGCATCTTCTAACCCCTCCTAACACCACAGACAAGTTGGATCAGCGCTCGGCACAAATCGTGCAAATTAGTTCCCAGTCAATAGTCTACCCCTCCTAAAAATCCACAGAAAGACCTTCAAACGTGTTGGAATTCCTGAGGGCTGGGCACGGGGGTCCCATTCCTAAACTCGTCGGTTGTTGGTGGACTGCTCGAGCTGCACCCGCGGCGAGAGCGGGTCGTCGCGTGCTGACCGAGGGACGGATTGGGAGCTCCTTTTCAAAAAAAACGTGTTGGAATTTTCCATTTCCAAATTATCCAGCAATTCACCTCGCATCCTCCTGGATCATAGGTCACAGGGCCCTTCAGGGCGTTGTACATATTTCCCAACTGGAGAATGACCATCCTGCTAACACCATCAGTCATGCCCATCCGTGGGCCCGGGCACATTCTCAAGCTCGTCAAACAAACTGAACAAACTATCTCGTGTTGGATGATCTTATTAACATGTATTAGACGGCTTTCAACTATAATGTATAGTCTACTCATGGCTATGGAGATCCTCGATGATAGGTGGAAGCAGCATTTGCAGGGTTTACTTCGGAAAGGGGACTTCTTCATAGCCTATGACAGCGTAGATTAGAAATTTCAGTGGTCTTCCCTCCATGAGAGAGTTTTTCATAATCTTAGATTGTGTAGATGAAAAGACGAGTCATGAATACCTCTTGATATGTGCTTCTAAATGGTCATATAGAGGGTGGCTTCTTCCCATCACAAAAAGGGGTCCAACTGGGGTGTCTCATGGCTCCTATGTTGTTTGTCATCACAATAGATGCCCTAGCAATAATTGTGGATCATGTTGGTGGTGGGTGGGGGCCCTGAGATGGATATTATGTGCATTTAATCTCATTTTTTATTTTACAATACCATAAATTCATTAATGAACTTTTACCTTTATAAGGCTATTCCAGAATAAGTATGGGCACCACCTAGGAATGCAAACGAATAAGGAAATATATATGAATCCAATCCGCCACCTTTTCTGTTTTATACAAATTTTGACGTCCGTATTCATTTTCAAATAGATACGAATATGGATATCACTTTGATATATGCATGCAACTGAATCTGTATATTTGTTTTCATATATAAATATAGTTGTAGACTTATTTTTAACTATATATAACATAATTTTATATATTTGATATAATTATTATGATATAAAAACAACTAATATATTTATAGCAAGTGCATTCCAATCAATACATGTATATTTCAACTGATATTAATATTATTTGTATGCGAACAGTATATGTTTTACATCCATATCCGTTTTTAAGGATACAGTGTTTAAAAACAGATATTGGATATGTTAATACCTATGTCTGTATCCATTCCGTGTGTTTGCATCCCTAGCACCACCATGTCTTTTTTCAACTGGTGAAGTAGCTACCTTCAAATTTATTCATCCAAACCCCAAACGTAATGATGGCAACTCATTCATCATTCCAACCACCTCACCTATTTAACTATCATGTACCCCATTCCAATTACCGCTCCCTACAATAACTTCATTTACCCTCATTAATGTTACCATCCCACAATTACTATCAATTATCCCTCAATCCACACTGAATACAGCTCAATTTACCCTTCAATTCGAGTCCCCTGACAAAATGGGGAACAAGTGATACACAAGTAAAACTAGCATTTTCTATCTATTTAAATTTGTATATGCATACCTTTGGAGGTCGAGCAACAACAAATGCACTGCCGTTTCCAAGCATTTCTAAATGAGTTTGCATGATATAACAAAAGTTCTTTGAGTCTCCAGAATCTTCGAAAGCAATAACATGGAACTGCTTTGGGTCAAGCTCAAGATCTGGGGCCATTTCCAAGGAATAAAACCCCACTTTTTGAGAATCATTTTCGATGGTGTAGATTTCAATGCACTGCAGAAAATAACATCGGTAATAACAAATTTAGGAATGCAAGCACAAGGCTCTATATCTATATAAAGGAGAAGAAGGAAATTTCTCTCAAAAAAGAGGAAAAAACAAAGCTGCATTTGGACTTTGACATCTGTTAGAGAATATTCTGTGTGGCTATTTGTTAAGAGAATATTCTATAGAGAATATTCTATAGAATATTCTCCCTTGAACACCTATATAAGGATCCCCACACCCCCTGTACTCATTGAGAAATTCCAATAGAATATCCGCCCCTTTGGGAGCTTCTCCCGTGGTTTCATCCCGCTCCTTAGGGAGTAGGGTTCCATGTTAAATCTTTGTGTTCTTAATATTTATCATTTTGTTTATCGTTTCCGCTTCCGCTTCTCAGATTTCAACAACATCTATTATAAACTCAACAGGATGGACTTTAAATCAGCAAGGATACAAAAAGGAGTTCTATGAGCTTACAAGTACGAATTTGAGATCCAGCCACCACAGGTAGTCTTCTTCTTTAACTTCCGAATATTCTCTATACTTGCTTACCACGGCTTGGGGTCCAAATGTTTCCATCTCTCTCTTGAGCTTATCCAGCTTTTTCTGAATGAATCTCCTCTTCTTCTTAGGTATTCTGTCCATCAAATTAGCCACGTCCTCAACCTCTTCATTTGTTATCCATTTGTCCAAATCCTTTCCCATGTCCTTCATAACAGATTTAACCTCTGGGTCAGTCTCTGCATTATAAATTTCAAGAAATTCACGAGACCATTTCTTCGTATGTTCCCATTGTTCCTTCCCGCCTTTCTTACCAGCTCTACTAGAACCATCACTGCATTCAATGAGGGTTGGAGATGACGCATGTGCCTCATTTAATGGTTTCCTTTTAGGGCCATCAACTGAAATTGACGAAGAATCACCATCTGCAGAACTCTTAAGCACATCATGGTTGCCTCTACTAGCACGAATTCTTTCTTCCTTGCTGGAGGGAACCACCTGCCTATTTTGCACAGAGTTGGTCAAGAATTCTGGATATGAATCCACACTCGGACCTTTCCAGCGAGGCATTATTTTCTCAGGGGAATCATACAAACTTATGCCATCTGTGTGGAAAGATGGAATAAAACAGTTCAGAAATAAATTAATTATACCATTCCTAGAGACCATTAAGCGTTTTCCTCACTAACGTTTAGAGAATAATGCCAACACATCCAAAGTACACAAATATATCAAAATTATCACAGAAAACTCCGACCTATCTATGCAATTAGATGATCTAAGATTTGATAAAGCAGAACATTTGTTGTCCTCATTGAAAAAAAGTATAAAATTCTTATAGAAGCCCAAGAAACAGAGCACCTGCACCATAGTCGATGTTTTCAACCCTTGAGTGTATCCATTCATGCAGAGAAGATAACTTTGTGTTCATATTTTCTGCCTTCTTTTCAAGGCCCTTGAAAAATGCTTGTTGATCATCAGGGCTCATTAAATAGAAAGGGTCTTTTCCAGCTAGCTCATTCTCACGGACCTTGAAAACAATCTCCTTGAGACTCTCGTCTTTCATCCATTCAATCTCATCGTCACCGTCAACTAAATCAAGCTCATTGATTTGAACATTTAACATATTCTGTTCTTGTTTGTTTTCTTTTGCCATAGCATAATTTTCCCTGAAACCTTCTCCAATCTTTTGAACTATGGGTTCAAATTCATGAAAATTTTCCTCCATCCAATTCCCACTGCTATTGTCTTTTGATCTAGAGGTATGATTCTGACCGTCAGGAAGATGACCACTAGTTTCTTCAACAGAGAATGTATCATGGTTTTCACTTGTAATATCATCCCCGTTGACTCCTTCCAACCCATTCACTCCTTTCAACCCGTTCACTGTCGACGACTTTTTAAGTATGCCATCAGAGTCTAGCGGAAAGCGAGCAGATGAACTGTCACCATCTTTTCCAAGAACAGCCATTTCATCGAAACCAACCATAGATTGAATATCATATTTGATGTCGAATTCTTCATCACAGGTACCTTCAGTTTTAGTATTTATGGGAACTTCACCATCAGCATCCATGTTTTCTATTTTTACGACGAAGGAACTGTGATCTTTTAGGGTACTGGGCTTTTGAGAGGAACTTGTTCCTACACTATAAGATTCACAACTCTCGGGATCAGAATTAACCACTTGAAACTCTGTGCATCCCCCATCTATGATGTCATCATGACTCACAACTGAAGGGCTCCCACTGTCACTAGTGCTTGGAGGCTCCCAAGGTTGACCAGAAGAACCTCTACATGAAGTATCCGTTGAGCTATTTTCTTTAAATCCAGAATACCATTTCCCGGTCTCTGCATTCCTCGATGAGTTCAAGTAGTTCCTTTCAAATGTTCCATTCATCCTATTAATGTCCTTGCTTACCCCAGAACTTGATTCATCCAATGTATCACCAGGCCTTGAGATGCCCGGTGTTACTTGTTTAAGAGAATTTTCGGGTGAAGATAAACCTTCCTTCGGCCGTTTACTTCTTCGAGCAAGAAACTCCCTTGCCTCTTTAACTGATCGTATAATTTTAGGTTTAGTGCAAACGAAGTTCGCGGATGATGTAGATAAATCAGGTGAGGAAGCATCTCTTGCTTCTTCTCCATAACTGGGTGCATTCAACTCCATCCTACCCTTCTCATTCACATCGATGGCAGCTTCGCAGGAAGGTTCGTCGGCTTCCATAAAGGGCTCCTGAGCATCTACAGGAGTTTCCGCCATTGAATATGTTGTGACTGACCGAATGTCCTTATCCTCCAATTGCGATTCAACTTCTTCCGCTGGAATATTACCTTGAACCCCTTTTCTCTCCGATTCACGGGCCTTCCTCGCCATTTCCCTAATCTCCTTAACCCTGTGTTCAAAGCTATCAACATGACCAGGTAACCGGCTATGCGAAATTGGGCCAACGGCAACCTCTCCCTGCACGCCAGCCTTTGCAAGATCCGTCCTCAATTCCTCCATGTCCAATTCGGGCCTCTGAACCACTCCCTCTGGGAACACATTATCATCTTGAATCACCTCCACGCTTCCCTTGACCGTCATTTCTCTCCGCTCCCTCGCCTTCAACTTCCTTCTAACCATCTCCTTCTCCTCGCTATTCAGCTCCTTCATTTCCCCCATGCTCCACAGGCTTCTTGCCACCAAAAACGCCGCACACCCATACAACCCCACCAATCCCAGACGTGGAGATAATTTCACCAGCGTCTCCACCTGCGGGACGACCAGCCGGATCCGGTTGAAAAATCTCGACTCCTTCCCCTCATCCGCAAACTTGACAACCGAGCTATTCGCCGGGACAGCGTACTTCCCAGACATAATATCCTCGGCAATAGCCTTCGCCTGCAAGATCTTCGCACCGGCACCACTCCAATTCCTCCTAACGATCTCATCCTCGTCCACAGCAACCCGGACAACGTTCCCATCTTGATCCCTGAAGACGGTGAAGATGGGTCCAGTGCCAACGCCCCAGAAGTCGTTGTCGGCCTTGTACTGCTCGACCCAATTCTCCAATTTGCTCCCCAAAGCGGAATTGGTGGCCTGGTGGGTCTCAATTACATCGTGGGGATCGTCGACTGGTTTGGGGGGTCGGCGTAGCTGAGCCTCCTTGACGAGGAGCTTCTCCCGCAGGGGGTTCCTGCGGGGGCGCAGGCCGCGGGGGAGGGCCGCGGAAACTCGCAGACTCGCGCCGCGGCGGTGAGGCCATGGAGATCGGGGGTTCGGTAAGAAGGAGAAGAGGAGGGGTTTGGGGCGGAGGAAGGGAGTGGAGTCGGAGGGAAGGAGCGAGATGAGGTGAGGAGTGGCAACGGAGGACATGGATGAGTTCAGATGGGGATGGATGGTGAGGGTTTTGGGAGGGTTAGAGTTAGAGCCTTTATGTTAGCGGCAAAAGCAGATATGCCTGCTGTCGTTCTAGGAAGCTGTAAGGTCCAACCGTACACATATTATTCATTCATTTTATTTATTTACGCGCATATTGATTTCTTTTTTCATTATCAGTGTACCTACTTGCACCATTATCGTTTGTACCTTCTGATTTAGTTGCCATACATCTACATCCCAAATGGAGGTTAACTCATGAGAAAAATGTAATTGAAAACAAAAGAGAAGAGTCAAGTATAAAAAAGCTTATTTTTATCTTTTTCTTCATTTTTTTCACCCCTTTCCTCCTCCAGCATATTCGCCAACATCAAACCCCTACTCCTAGCACGTTTGTCCCATCCTCCTCCTCTACCCCTTTATCGCGAGCTCCTATTCCGCTCAGCCCCTATGGCCTGACCTTCTCCTCCGCACAGCCCCCCCACTGCGACCTTCTCCTCCACCTATCCCTCCATCGCGACCTCATCCTCCACCTTGCCCCTTCGCCCTGACCTCCTCCTCTGTCCAGCCCCTCCCCCCCCCCCTCTCCTCGATGTCATGTGCTTCAAGGAGATCCTCATCATCCTCCGTTGCTTCCACTCCCTCTTGTCCTCTTCTTCTACGATCTTGGCTTCGAGGACTGGGTTGTTGAATGGAAGGCCATGTCGCGATATATCGGCGATATATCGCCGATATATCGATGTCGACATGGGACCGATATCGAAATCGATATATCGATATATCCAATTTTCAGGCATTTCCTTCAGAAAGATTCCTAGACATAGCGATATATCGATATCGACACGATATCGAAACAATATCGATATCAATATTTCCCTGATCCCCATCTCATTGACATCCATTGGTTGTCGCCATCGTTGATCCTTTGCTATAGATTGATAGCACCCTACCTTCCCTAAATATTTTAATTAGAGACGATGGTTCACCTCATTAATGATCAAAAAAACATAAGGGCACAAGTGATAACGGTGTGAGAAGGTAGGGGCACAACTAATATTATTAAAAAGAAACGAGCATAACGTATAGTGGAGAATCTAAGAGAGGTATAAGGGTAAAAAAATCTTTATATTGACTAAACCTAAGTTTTCAGCTCCGGACTTCCGTTGGATACGTGGTCATATGCCTTGTGTCATATGCCTTCCTTACTCCAGTCTATTTTCTTTATTTAGCTCTCTCCCAATCAGTTGTTTAAAAACCTCCTCTCTCTTGCTAGGGCATGTTAATGCGCTCTCTCTCTCTCTCTCTCTCTCTCTATATATATATATATATATATATATATATATATATATACACACACACACACACACCTATCTCTCTCTATCTATTTATTTATCTATCTCTATCTATCTATTTATCTATTTCTATAGCCAATTAGGGTTGAGCTTATCGCCTCTTTCTTTCCAGGGCACAATATCGACATGTTCACCTTTTGGTACCATGTAGTTAACATGCCTTGCATGGGACGTATTGTTTTTCTTGCCATTTGAAACCTAATATCTTTCAATATGTTTCCTGAACCTCTTTATCATTAGTCATTGTATCCACAATCAATCTTGCTGACATCATCTTCGCTCTCTTTGTGCATCATATCGGTGATAGATCTCATCGGCACCCTGTCCGCTCTCCCTGTGTAGACACTTGATTGCCGATGACATTTTCCCCTCTTTATTTGTATTGATAATCAATCATGGCTATACATTATACTATGATGTAACCCACGCTTCCTGGTGGATAATAAATAGGTTATATAATGTAAATTTAATATTAATTTGTAATGTTTAAATTAACACTAAATATGAATAAATTGAAAAAAGAGTAGAGGGAATAAATATAAAGTACGGAATTAGGTAATTCTTTTTATAATTTCCATCTAAAAAACTATAGATTTGTAATAAAGATGAGAAAGAGTATGCGGTTTTTTAAGAGATGGATCACATAGATAATGATCTCCTTGTATATTTGATCAACAATGTAATTCTTTTATTGATAATTAAATGAAATATGTAGTGATTTTTTAAAATGTATCTTCTATGTGCACCCTTTCATATTATATGACACACATTCACACATGTGCACCCAAAGGTGCAAAATGCAGCTAACAATAAATATTCGTATATATATATATATGTTGTTCCTAAATCCTAACGTCGAAAACAAAACTAAAATCAATGGGTTTTGGATAAATCAAACAAAATCGAAAGATAATAGGTGAAATTTGCAAATGCAATGGAGAGGAATCACCCCAAATGTGCTAATATGTGCTGAATTATACATATTTTTAATAAAAAAATGAAATATTCTACCACTTATTTAATTAGAAGTTATCTAATAAATAATTTTTTTTAAAAAAAGTACCACATCTAAAGAAACGGAGATGCAGTTTTTGATGGTTATTAACTAATGGAACTCTTGTATAGGATTTTAACATGAAATATTAGAATGACTTGATTTGTCATTCTAAAAAATTGTATTAGATTAGAAATTTTTAAATGTGTAAAATAACGGATTGGGTTGAACCATTGTCAAAAGTATATATGGGCATCCATACATTGTATATACGTGTGATTTTCTTTTAAATTTCATGTGTCGTTTAATATATCCATATGTGATACCACGAATTACATTTTTTAAAAATGTGAAAGAGATGAAATATTAAATTGACAACACTTTTTCTAATTCCATTGTACTTATTTCGTCCACGGTCACTTTACTCATGTTTTTTATTGTTGTTTTAACATACAGCAACATATTAATTAGGAAGGATAAGAAAGATGAATTTAGGATTAAAATATAAAAAAATACAACATCCATTTTAACAAATATTCCTTTCTTCAGATCTAACACAATAATAAAACTCTAATATGAATGTCAAGCATGTGAATATGAGAATATACTACTTTAAGGGAATATGTAAGTATCAAAAAAACTAATACGTTATGAACTGTAGTGAAATATATGGGCATCAGTGCAAATGTTTAATAGATTTGATTTAAAAAATTCACTAAAATTGAATAGGATGAGATTAAGACAAAATCTAATACATTCAAATTTATGTGAATCCATGTTTATTAGAATTTGCATGAACATTGCACGTTATTTGATCGATGATCAGAATGTGGTGGAATTTATAAATAATTACTCTCCCTAAATGGTGAAATGTGGTGGCCATTGGGAGCTCCTCTCGTAGGATCGTGATCTCACTTCCTCAACTTATCAGCTTTAATTGTAATATTTTCGTACATAAACATGCAGATACACACACACGCGCGCATATAGTGATAGTGCTTTGAGTTCAAATTTTATGATATATTGTAGCATGTATACTTCAAATATCAAAAAATACATGGATTGATTAAATATCCAATATTAGTTACCATTATCAATTAATTATTATTGTTGTTACAACATATATACGAAGAACTTATCAAAACATGCATTAATTTACATTATATATGAAGGTAGGAAGAGTTGTTTTTTAATATTTACATTTTATGTTTTCAAAAAGAGTAGTTGTAGATAGAAAAATCTAATATACATTTTTCAAATATTGGTACATCAGTATAAAATGACTAAACAAACGTCAAAAAATTCTAAATAATTAATTATTGAGTAAAACATGAATTTAAATATCAAATGAATAATATAAAGTGGATATTTAAAAAATCTTAACAATACTTTTTCCTAAATAATAAAACATCAAAAGATTAAAATAATAAAGTAAGACTTTAAAAAAAGATAAGTGAATAAAATATCTTTGGAATAAATTAATCATCTAAAAGTAGCAACTTTACATAAAATAACTATTAATCGATGATTCTAATATTAAGAAATTTACATATATTGTAATATGCAACTATCGATAAATTAAAAGGACAATATATGTGTATATATATAAGAATTACTAAATAAATATTTATCATTTATATGGATTTTTATTGGATTTATTTGAATTTTTACGAATTTTAAATGTTAATATGGAATTTTTAATTTTTAATTTACTCAAAAGAAAATGAGCTTAATTTTCAGAACCAATTCATTATACTATAAGTTGTAGTAATATGTATTTATAGGTGTTTTTATTTATTATTTGTTAACAGATTTTATTAATATAGAATTTATAGTTATTTATTAATAAAGTGAATATGGATATAATTATAAATAAGCATAAACTATAAGCAAGTGTATGTAATATCAATGAATGGCAGGGATATGTCACAAAAAACTCCACAATTTGCATAATCTTTTTATAGAAAGAGAGGGGGATGAGAGAGATCTTGTGCCTGGAAAGAGAGAGAGAATGGTGGTTGGTTAACCAGAAGCCAAATAGGGAAGACGCTGGGAAATGCTAAAACGGGGAAAGGGAAAAGACTTGAGGAAGCCACGTGTTGAAAAGTCGGGTGAAAACCTAACTTTAAATAGGTACTAGTGTGTGACCTAGGGATGAGCATCGGGCTGGGGCGGGCCGGGTCCAACCTAGCCCAGCCCGAGCCCGGTTTTAATTTACGGGCTTACGGGCCAGGCCTAGGCCCGTTAAATTTCAGAAATTGCAGCCCAAGCCCGAGCCCGACCCACAAGTACATGGGTCGGGCTCAGGTCGGGCCAGCCCGCTATATTAAAAAAATTTAAAATGTGAATATAATACACATTTAATATGTAAATATACAAATTGAATATGTATTTCTTCAAAACATGAACATAATTGATGTCTAAATAGCATAGAATAATGCCAATTTTAAGAAGGAAGATCAAATGTGATATTAGAAATCATAAATTACATATGGAAAAAATATTGAGCTTATATACGGGCCTACACTCGGGCCTATATTCGGGCCGGCCCACGGGCTTCGGGCTCGGGCCCAAGCATGCCCGAACCCGGCCCGAAAATTGGATCGAGCCAAAAATCAAGCCCAAGCTCGCCCATTTATCGTTCGGGCTCGGGCCGGGCTCGGGCTTTATCGGGCCGGGCACCGGGCTGGGTCGGGCCGGCCCTACCCAATGCTCATCCCTAGTGTGACCCGTGCTTTGCTCAGGTAAACATATAGAATTGCATGCAATTTTATTTCTCATAATAATCTTTCAAAACATCTCAAATTATCAACTAAGTTAGATAGTAGACAATCATCATAAAAAATAGTCGAATTTTTTAAGATTAATTTCAGCCGACACTCCTTATAGTAGAAGAAGGCTTTGCCATATTTTATAATCATCCAAAACATCTCATCCTTCTCTTCACAATATAAACACGAGGAGAGATTAAGTAGAAGGAGAAAAAGGAATTTCATTATTTCAATAGCAGCATTTTTTGCTATGAAATTTATAGTATATTGTCAGCAACATCTAATATCATATATAAATAATGTCATTTTGTCATCATCCTTATTCACGTCTCATATCATATATACATAATGACATTACTCGTTGTCCTTATTCACATATTTCCCGTGCGTATTATGCAAATAATAACGCCTCTATTCCAGTTGAAGATTATAGTTTTATAATGATCGATCAGATTGTGGGAGTGTGAATGGTATCTTACACTTCCCTTCATCCTTGGTCGGAGGTCTGCATTTACCTTCTAAACATGGTATCGGAACTCATTCGAGAAGAGTAGCAACAAATGCTTCTCTTTGTGTTGCAAGACGTTTTGCCTCATGTATCCCACTCACCCCCATCAGCTTTATGAACACATAAATTTCAAAGAATTTCATCCATCATCAAATTCAACCACCGAGAGCTTAGATAGTTTCATAATTGCACGCGATTAAGCTTTAAAGTCCAGGTGCATAAAGAAGGATAATAACAAAAAGAGTCACCATTTATCCATCTAATTCAAATTAAGGTTTTTATATTTGAAAAGTAAGATGGTCAAGATCTTTAACATATAAAATACTTCGCCCAAAAATCTTATGCATTAGGCTCATGGAAAGGATTATTTAAGAAACAAAGTTGGTCATATCCTTGTTATCTGTAAATTATGATAAGTAAAGTTGTAGTTTTTTTATTATAATTCAATTTGAAAAAGGTTTAAGAAGGCTAACAGAAATGCCAGTATGGGATTCCCAAGAATCAAGAACCTTCTACAATGATGAGTTGTTGTCTACCCTCTCCATAGCAACTTCATCTAAGTTTAAAAATTGCAATAGCATGAGCTTCAAGCAAGCGAACAAGGATGTTGACAACATCGTGGATTGCAACTAATTAGGGGGAACATGGTCCTCTTCCTTGCATTTAGAAACAAAGTAGGTTACTTATCGACTTCTATATTTTTTCTGTCCTAGCATATGTGTCTTCCACTTGGACATAGTGTTGCATATCTTCAAATATCCAATCACACCCTTAGGTAAAAGATGGAACAGATGACAGTCAGTCCAACTTAGAGCTTGAATTGTATCTGTGGTGATAAGGTAGGCTTAATTTACGGTAACTCCACCAACATCAACTCCCTTCCTCGGGTGATTGTCTTTGATGTTGTCGAACCCCTCACTGACCTTCTTGTGCAGTATCAACTATGCATTGACGTAATTATCGGCATCAAACCATCACGTATTGGTGGGGGAGGGGGATGTACAGTTCATATTAACATAAAGAAAATCAAAAAGACAAATTATAATGTTATGTTTATATATTCTCTAAAACTTATATTGTCAGGTCTATGCTCTTTAATTTTTTTTCCTTTTCATTTTTTCTATCTAGAGTATCTTTGTTTTTACCCCCACTTTGTTAGAATAAATATATTTATAAAGCCTCATAATTTTCTCAACGGAGAATGATAATCTAACAAAATTTCAAGGACAACTGGCAACTATATGTATTTTTCTGCAACTACTTATCACAATATTCAAAAGTGTTGTTTCAACAATTACAGCTTTTTAGCAGTTTATTTATGATCTATGATTTAGTATGGATATAAAATTTTTAAAATATTAATAAGACATGGCTCATATTGATGTTGAACAACGAAAATTTGATCAAGAGAAGTCTCCTACATGAATAGTATAAGCGTGATTTATGTAAGTTTGCAAAATTTTTTAGCTTTTTATGTCCAAGGATCCAAAAATCTACATGTATTGTCTAAAAATGGTTGCCTTCTCAACTCGATATTAATGTGACCTACTTTAGCATGGCAATGGCCAGGTCCATGGAAACTCCATTTATGAATATAACAAAAGATGATGGTGAAATCCATATAGATGCAATCTAGATAACTAAAACTAAAATTCTTATATTTACTACTGATAGGTGCAAGTTCACAGTATCTACCCTATTCCCAAGTTACCAACATTTAGGGTAACAACTCATCGATTTTTAAAGGAAAACAACATCTTCCATCTCATATGTTGAATGGATATTAACTGCAGAAGAGAAAAAATCATCAGATGCACCAAAAGCCCTCAAACCAATTAACTGGATTTACTTAACATAACTCAACAATCTCAAGAATCTCGCAATTTCTACACCTCCCAACAGTAATGAAGGAAAGGTGAAAATTAAAAATGAAATAAAGGGAGAGAATCATCTATGTACTCAGCAAAGAACCTATAGGTGTGTGGAAATATCCCCTGTTGATTTTATAAGAATATATGGAGGACAAACTTCATAAAAGGATATTCAATATTCAAGATATTGAATATAGATGCAGGGAAGACATATTCCTCGTTGTCTACTATGATAAGTAAGAGATGTATTTGGTACGTTTCTCGAAATAGAAAATGACAGCAGAAACTCTATATTATGTTAACATAAGATAACATTAGATGTTTTATCTAACATTTTCGTTGGGTTCTCGAATCTTGTTGATCCTATTTCCTCCATGTGTTGATTATGACATAACCTTCCGCACCAGGTCATGATCAAAGATATTTTATATAGATTCTTCTTGACTTGATTATGTAGGAGCAGAACCCAGATGGTGCAGAATTTTAGATCGAATTACACTGCGTGTGCCGACTCATATGTGAGTGCATTGGTGATAGTCTGAATTTTAAGATTGGATCATGGTGTGTGTGCGTGCCAGTTTGTGACAAATAGGTCGGTCACTATCTTGGAAGGTTTTGTGTAAAATCATATCCGTAGGATAAAACCAGAATCAAAAGCACAGTGCATAGTCACAAATGGCCTGTAACAAAATACATACTCCCATCATGATCTGTGATATGAAAATTCATGAGATAATTTGCATTTATATCACGTTTCTTGCAATCTTTACCTTGCACATCTCACAACCAAATGAAACCCTATAAAACGCGGTTCGATCCCTAGGAATATATTGAGCAGATAGAGATCAATAAGGGATGTCACTGCGCATAAGCATCGTGAGGCTTCATTTAGGTGCACTGGGAGAGGTTATTCTCCTCTACCATTGTTGATGACGCGAAGTGCCTTCGCCATGGGCATCATTGCCAAGCTGCAGAATACATGAGAGCATCTAGAGGAGAGAGGGGGGGTCGGCGAATGGATCATGGTGAGAGGACAGAGACAAAGCAGATTGGCACAAGGGTAAGGGAGGGGGAGAAACGATGTGGGGTTCTTGCAGCATGATGAGGGGTGGCCATCAGGGAGATGGAGATGGAACAACAGCTAAGGCATCCAAAGGAAAAAAGATGGGAACTGACCGAAGTGACGGTATTTAACTTTACACATGCCATTTTTCCCTTCGTGTCATTCTACTCATCCTACATTAATTACCCATATTAATTATTTTTATACAAATATTATACGATCTATATTTAAGTCATTGTTTTTTTATTAATTATAATATATGTCTAATGGGTCTTGGGAATGTGAAAGATGAGTCTCTGATATAATCGCTGTCTTTTTTAAATACTTATGATGAGTCAGGTGTTTTGATTCTTTTCTTGTTGAATTTCTCAAGCTTAGTGGATAGTTTGTGGTCTTGGTCTAGGTAAGACCTCACACTATGACTCTAAGGTAGTAAGGAAGCCTTAAGGTTGGGGCGCCTCAGTAGGCATGCGGTGGAGTAAAATGCATCCTAACTAAGTTTCCAACACGTCCACTAGTTATTTCAAATACCTGTGGTAGTAGCTCGTAGTTTGATAAAGACGATTTTCATAAACTGGTCTTTTCTCTTCATCAGGAATTAATGGCGGAACAGTAACTAGCTCAATGGAAACTAAGCTCAACTACAACCAACTCAACTGTAATTCATCTCAACATTAGTCAAACTCATTTGTGACTCAATTCAATCTCAAATGTAACTCCTCCAAATTCAACTGTAACTGATTCAGATGTAGATATAGAGGATTCAAATGTATACATGGATGATTCATATGTAGCATCGCCAAGTCTGCTGGCGAAAAGTAAACAAAACTCAAGCGGCGAGGTAGCCTACAAAAGGCTCTTCCGTCTTGCCCTTTAATTGTAAGTGCGGTCCAATAGAGGGAAAGGTCTACTCCAAAACTATGCCCCAGAGATGGGTGAGAGAGACTCTCCGGAAAAGTCACTCTAAAAGAAAAACCGACCCGACCGGTACGGGCAAACGAGCTCGAAAAACTAAAACCGAGGATCCTCCAGCCTAGGTACCCTAAAGAACAAGGGTCATCGGAACTGGTCTTTAAAAGAAAACCTGTGGATCCCAGAGAGACGTAAAAACTGCGAGCGCTTGCAAAAAACTGAGAAAAAGACTGGGACCCTAGCCTCGTGCAATGCACGGGCATAGGAAAATACAATTACATGAGTGTACTTAAAAACTAATATATCTCAAAATATAATAATTGAAAGAAAATTGAACCTCATTTTAAACAATATCCTTCTCATGATCAACGGTCAGTAAGACATTCCTATTATAAAATAATAGGTAATCAACATTTCTCATATATGATCTTGTAGATTGTTTCATTTTATGAGTTGTAAAAGAATTTAGAAATCTAATTACATTGTTTTCTTTGTACATGTTCAAATCATTTGGAAGCACATGAATAAAATATTGTGACGGCCAAGGACCTGGATACTACGAGTGCATATTATACCATGTCAAAATTCAGCACTTAAACTTGAATCACTGCTAAATCTGATTTGTATGTGCTGTTAGGTTGGAACCTTACTTTGATTTGCATATTTCAATTCTTAGACTTTAAACGCTAGTTTATTTTACATCGATAAAATTAGCATCCATCTCAAATCAATGTGTTGAACAACATAGCTTTTGTTCCTTGATTACAATGCACATTTGTGAACTTATTGATTACTCCTGAATCTGTGAGAAATAGCTTGAATAACCAGGAAAGTTTTGGATGTAATAATCGAATCATGTATTCTTCAGCATTATGCCATGTTGTGTTAAAAAGAATCTTGTAACTCATGTGTGTGCAGTATCGTCATGTTAGATTTCGACACTGATGAATATGAATCGGATGTTTTAAGCCCCAATGGTTTTATATGATACGATATTATCAGGAAATAAAACAAATTGGTGATTAGTGGTACCTACTGGATATCATATGAAAACCTATTGTATTTGTTTATCTAGAATGGATACTAGTCTAGTATACACTAGTTCTTTACTATTAGCTAAGGTTACTTCGACTCGCAACTTTTCATATACGACATGTATCAAAATATTAGATAAGAATGAAGGCATAAGGATTTCTTTCTCTTCAAGTATCTTCATGTGTTCTCTAATCCAATTCAACGTATCTTTGTTTACCTTAAATGGTGTATCTTGTAATTTGGAATTAAATAGGCACAAAAGTGCACCCATTTACCATTGCATCTGAATGACCGTATAGAGTCTCAATTTCATTATTTCTAAACTCTCTCAACTCGTAGTATCATAGACAATGGTATTATATAAATATCGATTTTATCCTATAAGGTGGCAATTTGTGACCTAATATAGGGTAGGTCACAAACATTGCGGGGTAGGGGGAATGGCAGAGAGGGTGGGTCACAAACATTACGGGGTAGGGGGGATGACAGAGGGTAGGTTACAAACATTGCGGGGTAGGGGGAATGGCAAAGGGTAGGTCACAAACATTGTGGGGTAGGGGGAATGGCAGAGAGGGTAGGTCACAAATGATACTACGAGTTGAGAGACTTTAGGAATGATGAAATTGAGACTCTATACGGTCATTCCGCTGCAATGGTAAATGGGTGCACTTTTGTGCCTATTTACTTCACTTGTTTTCATCGTATTTAGGTTTTTAACCCTATTTTGCGCGACGTAGATTAGAGAGAGGGTAGGTCACAAATTGCCACCTTATAGGATAAAATCGATATTTATATAATACCATTTTATATGATACCACGAGTTGAGAGAGTTTAGGAGTAATGAAATTGAGACTCTATACGGTCATTCAGATGCAATCCTACTCACGAGAAGTCTAATTTCATCCCTGGAAGGCCTCACTGGAATGAGCATAAGCGAAGTCAACCCGGCCTCCCCTTCGACCCGTGATTCTAACCGAAGGGGCCTCTATACTATATTAGAAATCACAAGATTTGGACGGTCTCCACTAGTTTTTAAGGGACCAGAAGCCTTCCGCAGTGACCAATAGTTCAGCGGTTCCAAGTACGTGACGCTTGGAGGAAGGGGAGGAGGTAGAGGTCGACGGGCGAATTCCTCTCTATAGTAGCACCATGAAGGAGCTAGGGTTTCAACGTTCTCAAGCAAGAAGAGGATGATAAGAAAGAGCAAGACCAAAAGAACCGAACTTCCCCATACCCATGTCTTTCCTCGCATACCCGGCCATGCTCAACATTCTTGGAAAGTAATCAAACCAAAGAAGTTGCATTCAATCTTGTGAACTAATCGAGATAAAAATGGGAGAAGGAGATCAGTCAAGTGTAGGTGATAGTAGAGTAGGACGAGAGAAAAAGAATATCTTCTACTGACCACATGTTACGTACTACCCTACTCGAAGGATGATGAAATCTGAGTCAAAAAAACCCAGCTTCATCGATCAATATCGAAGCAGAATAGGGGAGTATAGCTCGGTAAGGTAACCGTAACTACACAAACCAAGCACGATGAAGACATGTGAAGGAACTAGGTGCCCTAACCTGTCGTGACCCCGTTTCCTGGGCCGTCGGATCCTCCCATATCCGGATCTGGTTACTCAGCAATAATTTATTCAGCAATCACAACTAACATTCAGAAATAGACTGCAAATAAAAAATACTCAGAAAAAAGTATTTCAACACTTTTCCATTCACAAAATAAAGTTCAGATGATATACTATCCCACTATAACCATTTACATGTACATCAGCTTGAAAGGAAAATATACAAAAGATTACTAACTACCTTAAAAAGTAAAGCTATTGTGGCTAGCTGGATGTCTAATATGTAAGCTGGATGAATTTTAAAGTCCTTGCGATGGCTCACCGATACCTGTTGGGTTTTCCATAAATCATAGGATAAAAATTAGCGAATGCTAAATAACGAAGAAGAGAAAAACAAATTGTGTAATTTTTTCAAAACTTGATATCACAAAAAAAATTTATTCCTTCTCATTAATTTAAGTCCTATTCCTTTCTATTCCACATCAGGGATTAGTCCAGGGGAACCCTACCATTGTTGGACTTCGAAGCTGTGGACACTTCGGGATTGGAGATTGTGTTGATCTTGGTAAGCTTATGCCGTCGCACGTTGCCTCAACCAATCCTCCAATACTACCCTGACAATTTCCTTTTCTTTTATTAAACAGGGTCTCAACCCTCAGCCTGGAAATCAAATGAGCACACCGTCCTCGAGGACTCGGTTGCTTAAAACCTCAGGCTAACATTTAATCATATAACCTAGCGACTTTAAATTTATATTATCGTGACCCAGTCGCTATTGAACCACTCGTGCCTCCACATGGCACGACCACATCTTCCGTCATTCCAATCCGAAATATTGGCTCCCGGTACCACGCATTGCAAAACATTCATTTCGTGCGCACTTATCATAACAGGGCAACCGTGTACCACCTAGGTAGGGAAATGCCACTACGGGTTCCTTCCGACAAACCTACAGGTTGCATGCCCGACCTGTAGTTCTACTCTCAGTCATCCTTAACGGGACACATGACCCTTTTCAGGATCCAACTCACACCACATCAATTCCCATGATGTAATTCTTTTGTTAAGTCTTCGATTTGGTACCCACATATATATTATTCATAACCATATATATACTCGTATTTATGCATATTTTAACTCTCAAACCCTAACTTTCAGAGCCAACGCATCAATTTGATGCGTAAACCTTATTTTAGTGGAAATTACAAAGTAATTCTTCAGACTTTTTCAAAAATAGCCAAAATTAGGGTTCTTCATAGCAAAGAACACAAAATCAAGAATTTCAATAATTTCTTATGAAAACCCAACAGCAAAAGGAAGGATTTCGTTATCTAATCGAGCTCTCTCTCGTGTATGCAAGGCTTTATCGTGTTTCATTTTTAGAAAGGCTATTTTAAGGCTCCTGAAAAGATCGAATTTCATTTTCGTATCAAAACTCTAAGAACATGTCAAGAACGTGAAGAACGAACGAAGAACACGAGGAACGCGAAGAACATTAAGAACGTCAAGAACATATTTTCTCTTAAAATTTCGGCAGAGTTTCTCCTTATATCGGGACATTTTTCTCGAAAAATTTCGGCAGAGTTTTTCCTTATATCGGGACATATTTCAAAATAAAAGCAAAAAGAGTTTCCTCTATAAAATCAATCGAGAGGAAAATAACAACGAAACTGAAAGAATATACTCAACAACAAGAGATGAAGAACCGGTAGACACCACACATCTTAGGTGAGTGAACGTGTGACGAATCACAGGATCACTGACGTGCATAGCCGCCCGCACCTAAGTAGGGTATTACACAGATTTCTCCATCAAAAAATAACTATAAAAATATAATACGAAGAATAAAAACATAAACGATGGAGAATCGGTAGACACCACGCGTCTTAGATGAGTGAACGTATGACAAATCACAGGGTCACTAACGTTCATAGCCGCCCGCACCTAAGTAGGGTGTTACACAGATTTTCTCCTCGAACCACAACTGGAAAACGAATCGGAAAGAAAGATGAATCAAGAACAAAACTTGGAAGAACAAGAGTATGAATTGAAAGCCTAGCTTACGAAGCAACTAAGAGAGGATCATACCTTTCTCCTCCTCGTTCTCCCGGCAGCGCTTCGCTAGCGCTCCTCCCTCGCCTCCCACTCCTCCTCCCGACCTCTCGACCCTAGCCCTTGGGGTGGTGGTGGTAGTGGAAGTCGTAGAGAATGAATGTGTAGGGGGGTTTATTTATAGGCCCCATAAAACCACTAACCATGGTTAGAAAACCATGGTTTAGTGGCCCATAGTTTTAGCCAAAACTTATCCCAAACTTGGGGCTTAAGTTAGAACCTTCTAGAGGTATCTAGATTCGCTAATGACGCTTTATTAACACTAATCGTGATTAACTTTCACTAATCGCGATTTAACTTTCGCGGCATACGCTTATCTTTTGCTAACTATTGATTAGTGTTTACTAATGATCATTAGTGGTTTTCAATTCGTCATTAGTTTCTTTAATCATGTTTAATTAGTCTTAATGACAGTCATTATGGGTTAATGACATCTTAGCCTTCCTTACTTCTCTTTCTTCCGAAAATCATAACAAGTCGAAACGAAGTCCGATTCACACGAAATAAATTTCGTTGGTTTTCTCTTGACGAGCCAGATCTTATTATATAGGATCCGAGATATGCCAAGTTCAAGGCTTTACAATTATAACAACCTTAAAGAAAGTCTCGTCCTCGAGACTAGAAATGCAGGCATAACAACCTTAAGGGGGATTGAAACCATAACAACCTTAAAGAGAATGAACGTCCTTTCATTTATAAAGAAGATATACAATACACAGTGTTATTACTCAAATAAGTAGGGGTATTTCTCCCTCATTTCTGCCTCAGGTTCCCATGTGGATTCATCAAAATCTTGGTTCCGCCATAATATTTTAACTAGAGGCACCTCTTTGTTTCTCAACTTCTTGATATCCCTTTCAAGTATTTGTGCAGGTATCTCTTGGTATGTCAAGTCTGGCTCAACATATAAATCATCATAACTTATCTTATGCTCTGGATCCCTAAAGTATTTTCTCAGATTTGATACATGAAATACAACATGTATTGCCGAAAGATGTGGAGGAAGTGCAAGTCTAATGCCACTTTTCCAATGCGCTGAATAATTTCAAAGGGACCCACGAACCTGAGTGCTAACTTCCCATGCAAGCCAAACTATGAACACCCTTCATAGGTGATACTTTGAGAAATACAAAGTCACCTACCTCAAATTTAAGGTCTCTTCGCCTGGTATCACTATAACTTTTCTGGCGACTCTGGGCAGTTAATAGTCTTTTTCTAGCAAGCTCTACAGCTTCCCGTGTCTCTTGAAGTCTATCTGAATCATAAAGGTTCTTTATTCCGACCTCTTCCCAACACAAAGGAGTAGTACACCTTCATCCATATAGTGCTTCAAATGGTGCCATACCAATACTTGTATGGTAACTATTATTGTAGGTGAATTCTGCAAGAGGCAAATGTTTAATCCATGATCCCTTCCATTCTAAGGTACATGCTCGTAGCATATCCTCCAGTGTCTGAATCGTACGTTCTGACTGACCATCTATTTGTGGATGATATGCTGTACTCAAGCATAGTTGTGTACCTAAGGCTTTCATGAATTTCTCCCAATAGTGTGAGGTGAATCGTGAATCTCGATCAGAAACTACTTCCTTCGAGATACCATGGAGGCGAATCACATGTGTAATATATAACTCAGCATGCTGGTCTGGAGTGAAAGATAAGCTTATCGGAATGAAGTGTGCTACCTTTTTCAGACGATCTATTATAACCCATATACTATCTTTACTACCAGTCATCTGAGGTAAGCTAGTAACGAAATCCATGGAAATGCTTTCCCATTTCCATTCAGGTATAGGGAGGGGTTGCAATAATCCCGGTGGCTTTTGGTGTGAAGCCTTTACCTGCTGGCAAGTGAAACATGAATTCACAAACTCAGCAACATCTTTCTTCATTCCTGGCCACCAAAAGTATGAATGAAGATCCTTATACATCTTTGTAATTCCTGGATGAATAGATAATCTTGAGCAGTTCGCTTTTCGTAAGATGTCTTTTATTAGTTCAGGTGTGTTTGGTACACAAACTCTGTGATGGTTATACAGTAACCCATCTTGTATCAGGAATCCCTCTATCTCATTCTTCTCAAGTTGTTGTTTCAGTCTTTAAGGACTGGATCATCCTCCTGTCCTTTCTTTATTTTATCCCAGATCTCTGGTTTGTATCGATGAGGAATAGTTATAGTATCAACACTACTATCAAATGGTTTCCATTCACTCAACGTTGATAGTAAACCCCAGAAGTGGATAGCACTCACTAACCCAGGTGAATAAGTTCTTCTGCTAAGGACATCTGCTACGACGTTCCCCTTACCAGGGTGGTAGGAGATAGTGCAATCATAGTCTTTCAGCAACTCTAGCCACCGTCTCTGTCTCATATTGAGTTCCTTCTGATCAAATAGATATTTCAAGCTTTTATGATCAATGAAGATTTAAAAAGTAACACCATAGAGGTAATGTCTCCATATCTTTAAAGCAAAAACTACAGCAACTAATTCAAGGTCATGTGTTGGGTAGTTCTTTTCATGTGTCCTGAGCTGTCGTGATGCATAGCAACTACCTTACCATGTTGCATAAGAACCGCCCCAAGTCCTTCTTTAGATGCGTCAGTGTATACTGTAAACCCTTCACTCCCGGAGGGTAGAGTAAGGATTGGTGCAGATGTTAGGCATTCTTTCAGTGTCTGAAAACTAGCTTCACATGTATCAGACCATAAGAATGGGACCTCCTTCTGAGTTAGTCTAGTCATTAGTAATGCTTTTCGTGAAAAGTCCTTCACAAATCTTCTATAATATCCAGCTAATCCCAGAAAAGATCGTATTTCTGTGACAGTCTTCGGGCGTTCCCAACTCATCACTGCACTAACCTTTGTAGGATCAACTGATATACCTTCCCCAGAAATAACATGGCCTAAGAAAGATACTTCAGATAGCCAGAAGTCACATTTGCTATATTTAGCATACAGTTTGTTCTTCCTTAGAGTTTCAAGTGCCTTCCTGAGATGATGTTCATGCAGATACTTATCCTTGGAGTAAATAAGCACATCATCAATAAAGACTACTACAAAGTGATCTAAGAACTCCTTGAATACTCTATTCATGAGATCCGTGAAGGTTGCTGGGGCATTTGTTAGTCCAAAAGGCATAACTAAGAATTCACAATGCCCGTATCTAGTTCGAAAAGCTATCTTGGGAATATATGTATTTTTGATTTTCAACTGATGGTATCCAGATCTTAAATCAATCTTGGAATACACAGTTGAACCCTGTAACTGATCAAAGAGATCATCTATTCTTGGTAGAGGATACTTGTTCTTTATGGTCTTCTTGTTTAGTTGTCTATAGTCAATGCACAACCGCATTGACCCATCCTTTTCCTAACAAATAAGACAGGTGCACCCCATGGTGAAGTACTAGGACGAATGAATCCTTTATCTAATAGTTCTTGCAACTGTACCTTTAACTCTTGTAACTCAGCTGGTGCCATCCTATACGGAGGGATAGAGATAGGTTGAGTATCAAGCATAAGAGAGATTTCAAATTCAATCTCTCGCTCAGGTGGTAATCCAGGTAGTTCCTCTAGAAATACATCATGAAACTCGCACACTATAGGCACATCTTCTATCATTCTTTCTGACCCTGATGTAGTGGATACATAAGATAAATAACCTTGGCACCTTTGCTCTAACAACTGTTGTGCCTTCAATGTAGAGATATATTTGATATTATCATTGGATGTCTTTCCAATGAACTGGAACTCTATCGAGTTAGAAAGGTGAAACGTTATTGTCTTCTGGAAACAGTCAAGACATGCATGATGCCTTTCTAGCCAATCCATCCCTAGGATAAGATCAAAGTCCTCCATTTCGATTAGTAGTAGTGAAACAGGTAACTGATGTCCCGATATCACTACTATGCAATTATCCAGGATTTCTCGGATTATAAACACGTGTCCTCCTAGTCCCTTGATCAGATAGGACTGTTGTACTTCTACTGGTTTCTTACCCAAAGTAGGTACTAACCGTCGAGCAATAAATGAATGTGAAGCACCAGAATCAAATAAGGCATGTACTGAAAAGCCATGAATAGTAACGGTACCTCGTACGACTGTGCTTGAATTGTAGGCTTGTTCTTCAGTAATTGCATTGAGCTGGCCATTAGGAATAGGCAAGCTAGAACCCACAACACTTTGTGGTGGTTATTGTGTAGGAGACGCTCCTTGTGAGCCCCGACCTCTACCATGTCTTCCTCCGTGTGTTTCTCCATTGCTCGAGGTGGATGTTATACTGTTAATTGGGGTTGATTTAAACCCTGATCCTCTCAACTTCGGACAATCTTTCTTGATGTGGCCTTCCTGATGACAGTAAAAACACACACGTGCTCCTGTTTGAGTTGAAGATCCAGCCACAGAAGTGCTAGCTCCTGCTGCTGAGTCGCGATGATATAGTGGAGGTCTAGAGAAACCCCTTCTTCCTAATAATTCCTGACCCAAGGTCTGTGGTGAGCTTATATTGGAACCGGCTGGATGATAGCGACGATCTCTATGATTATAATGTGCCTTGCTTTTGGATGGTCCACCATTAAAGTGGAAACTTCTTCTTTGGCGGTTTTCATCCCTCTCCATCTCAATACGAGAGGCGATGTCTATTGCTTCATCTACGGTTGTAGCTCTAAAACCAGCAAGCTTTTCTCATAGATCTCCCTGAAGACCGCTAACAAATTTGGTAAGACGCTCTTGTGGTGAAGCTTCTAGAGCTGGTGAGTACCGTAGTAGCTCAGTAAAGTGGATATGATAATCTTGTACGGTCTTAGAACCCTGATTCAGAGAAGCCAACTCTTTCCTCTTTAATTCTTCCCAATGAGAGGGACAGAAGTGAGCTCGGAACCTCTCTTCGAAGATATCCCATTGAACAGGATCTGCTAACTTCTTGGAAATTGCTCTCCACCATCGTCGTGCATAATCTGCTAGGGAGTAATCAGCAAAGTGCACCCAGGTGTCTGATGAATACCCATTCATCACTCTTTATTCTTATATTTTAGCTACAAAAACCTTTGCAAATGCATGTAGATATGTGTAAATAGGAATAATTAGCAAAAGCATGCATTGTGTAAAAACCTATAATTAGCATGTTTTTGTGCAAAAATGAAAGAATAAAGATTAAAAAGAAAAAGAGGGAAATATTTAGAATAAATATTGAGCAACCTAACCCAAGGGAGGGCTCAGCATGGGCCTGACCGCATGAAAGCCAAAGTAGAGGGAGATAGGAGCTCTTGTGTATATATTTATGTAAACAAAATAAAAATATTTTCCTCACCTAAAAATATGCTTGTAAATACTTGTATATATTTATAAAAGATATAAAAACAAAAGAAAAGTTAAAAATCAAAAAGATCAAAAATACCCTTTCATCTTGTACATAAACCATGCTCTTATATTTATTTCACCTTGTAAATAGATAAAGTTCTTTTCCAAACTTTTTGTAAATATTCTATGCTATATATTGTAAATAAATAAAATAAAAACAATTAAAATCAAAACAAAATAAAAATAACAAAAATTAAAAATACAAAAATACATTGTACATATACCTTGTATATAGTTGTACATAACTATTTATTTTACCTATGTATATAAATAATAAAAATAAAATAAAAACATCCTTTTATTCCTTATTTTATTCTATAAATAAATAAAATATAAAATAAGGATAAAATTGTATAAAAATAATATATAAAAATCAAAAATCAAAACCCCATACATTGTGTATATACATATATATAGTACATATAATGTAAATACCTTATTTTTATTTCCAAAAATTAATTAAAAATCACCAAAAAATAGAAAAAAATAAAATAAAAATATTTCATACTTTGAGTTTTTGAAGATTCGGCCCCTAGCTATGTGTATTTGTCATCTCAAGATTCAGCCACGTGGCCGAACCACATTAGCTCCTGGGGATGTTGACCGCCCGGTCAACTGGCCCCCCCAGGACCACTTCCCACGGGTTTGAGTGGCGGACCCACCTTCTCGGATTTTTCCCATGCAGACCCGACTCCTTTTTGCCCAAACCCCGGGTCCGGATTGCTCACGTCATACCTGAGAACCTCGCCGGAGCCTTCGCCTCGGGATCCGCGCGCTACATCGCCCTACCCGCGCCCTTCTTCCCGGACCCGCCAGCATACTTAAGCTCTGCTCCGCCACCCTAATTCTCCATCTTTGGCCATTTGCGTAGCCTTCCAGTGAGCTCCAGAGAGAGAGAGAGGTGACAGCTCGCATCCCCGACCTGTTGCAGCGAGGAAGGCCGGCGAATCCACTGATCCGGCGATACCCCCGCCGTAGCTCCGCCACCTGAGCGAGCTCGAGCCTCGGGCAGAGACACCCCTTGAGGCGACGATCGGGAGCATCCCCAGCTCCAGCACAGTCTCATCGATCATCCAGGTAATCCCTTAGCTCCACCTTTCCGTTCAATTTCCATTTTCCCCCAAATCGCACCTCCGACGTATTTCTTCGATTCGCCCCGGTTCCAACCACCGTTCGACCATCAGACCCGACCCACATCTCCGCCTTCCTCCGCCGCACATTCTACACCCACTCACACAACCCAGCTCGCACAGGAGCTGGGAACCGGGCTCCACCGTCTTCCACCTTCGCCGGAGCCCGTCGCCCCGACGCACCGTCCACCTTCGCTCCGCCTAACGGGGTCGAGGCACTTTGCCCTCGACCCGCGAGTCTTCTGAGCTCTTTTGCAGGTCCTACCGAGCCCATCTGAGGGCTTGGTCATTCAGGCCGGGAGACCCAGCTCCGCCGACCGTGCCTGAGCTCCTCCGAGCTTGGGACGATCATCGGAGCACCGCAGCCGACGCAGGAGCGCACGAGCTTTCGTCTCCGATCATTGGCGCGCTCCGAGGAGGAGGCCAGCACCCGCACGATCTCGGCGAAGTTCGCCGGGGACCAGTTCCTCCAGGACCCTCCAGCGTTGTTGGATCAACCCTCAGCTCCAGACGCCATCCAGACCGTCCATTCCTAGCGCCCCCTTTGACGTCAGATCTGAGGCGATAGATCCAGGCCGTCAGATCCACACGTGTCCTGGCCTGGACCGTTGGATCTACCAGAGCAGCACCAGCGTTGAGAGCCGCCCCCCTCCTGACCGTTCGATCTACACGTGGCGGCCATCCATCAGCTCCGGTTAATAAAGGGTAAATTACCCTTAGGCCCTTATCTTTGCGTTATTTCATATCAGTCCTGTAAATATTTAAATACGTTGTTTAGTTTTAGGTTAAATTGCATAGAGGACCCTGAGCTTAAGTTTGTTTGCATTTATACCCCTGCCTATTGTGAACCACGTGCTTCGTCACGTGTTTTGTTGGTGTATTTGCAACCTTTGCCCTTGTAGTTCTGGTTGTTATGAAATGAATGAAATCTTTTTGATATTTGAATTTATGCCCCTGTGAATGGTTTAATTTCGCATGTGCGTTTATTTTTGGGTAAATTGCAACTAAGGCCCCTGGACTTTTGGTACGAGTTACCAATAGGTCCTCGGGACTTATTTTCTTTACAAATAGGTCCCTGAGTGCCCCAGGCACGCGCTTGGTGCGTGATTTGCTGGGTTAATTGCACCTGGACCCCCAGAACTTTGGGTATTTGCATTCCAGTCCCTGTGCACAGTGCCCCTTTGTTATTTTTGAATAAAATATCAAATCACCTCCAAATTCGATGAAAATTTGACACATGGCTCCTGCCATGTTGTAGGATTTTTGTGAATTTTTGAGGACATTTTTGATTTTGTTTGATATTTTAAAAATTCAAAAACCTTAGTTTTTACTACTGTTTAGATTGAAAAATCACAAAAAAATATAAAAACTCCCCTAAAAATTCTATAAAAATTAGCCACTGTTTAGTTTGTATTCCTTTATTTGCTAGCCAATTTTGGCTATTTTTCACTGCTCAAAAACCTTAAGAACTTAAAAACACTCCAAAACCCATACAAATTCTAATAAATTAATTAAAAACCCAAAAATAATAAACTTGGTACTCAAATTTTCCTTGTTTTATCTACTTTACAGGAAAAATACCTCCAGGCCTTTTTGAGGCCCTTAGATATTTTATCTAGGGCTTTTGGGCTTGGCTGGACAATACCCCTTGCTTTTAGCACTGTTTGATTTTTAGAAAATAAAATACATATTAGAAAATTGTCAAAAATTCACCAAAAACACTAAAAAACATAAAGAACACAAAAATATTTTTGTTTGAATTTTTGCTTGATTTTTGATACCTTAAATAATTTGTCAAAGTGTGATTGTTTTTGCTTTTCTTATTTTCTTTACATATTAAAAATCCAAAAAAAAATATAAAAATAATTAAAAATCACTAAAAATATTTTCTTGCTTTCTTTTCTTTATTTTTACTACTTCGTAGGCCTTCGGCCAATCCGTGCTCCTTGAGCTCGACCCTGGGTGCTATACCAGGTTAAACATATAGCAGGACCGCTACCCGTGTTTGATTGATTTTATTTTCATTTAGTGGTTCATTTTTCTTGATTTAGCGCATCTGAGTGATTGAGGTCGCAACGACCTATTTCTGTACCTTTACCTCAGTCGTTTAGATCGCTTATCAGAATGGCGCCGTTGCCGGGGAGCACAGCTTAGTAGTTTTTTCTTTTCTTTTCATTTTGATTTTTCGCGGCTTTTCGCGGCTCTTTCAGAGCTCGCGGCTCTTCGCGGCTTTTGTTTATATTTGCTTTTTATTTTATTTTGTTTTATTTTCTTTTTCTTTTATTTTTGTTTGATTTTGTGTGTTTATTTTATTTTGCATTTTTACACATATACCCTTATTTTGCATTTCCTTTTATCTTCTTTATTATTATTTGATTTTATTGGGTCTGACCACTCTATTTTCTCTTGCGAGGGCCCGAGGACCGAGGCGGCTGATTTCGAGAAGCTGACGCAACCGCGGGATTCGGAGGCGGCTCCCTTCTGTACGGAGCCGCAGGAGAGAGTGAGAGAGAGTTGAGTGGGTGAGGATTAGGGTAGATTTTTATTCATTATTATTGTAATAATACAGGACACACTTGGACACTTGTGGATTGCTTAGCGGGTCTGTTTCGCCGAGCACCGGTGTGCTCGGGGGACCCTTAGGACCTTAGCGGTTTTTCGCGGTTTTTACGCGGCTTTCTTTTTCTTTTATTTCTGCCTTTTCCGGTGTTTACGCGGTTTTTGCTCGAGCCCTTAGACTTAGGATTTTCTGGTGATTGTGCCGTAATTAGTAGGATCCACACACCTAACTGCTTATCTGTTCCCATAGATCGATAATTGGACCTACTTAAAAATCACTAATAAAAATAACCGATTCATTTGCCTTCGTAGCCTACGTGCCGCAGCCCGTCCTGTAAAGCGCTTACTCCTACCCCCGATTTGTCGGACAGAGGAGGGACGGGCCAAGACCGGACTCTTCGGCTTGGAGGTCGGTGACCGGTTAGACGGTTCTTCGCTAGAAATTGCTCGCCTAGGACTCGGCTTTCCCGTTGCATCATATAGATAGTTTTCTTTCTGTCTTTACTTTTATGCGCGGATCATATTGCATGTAGAGTGCTGGAGACAGGTACGCATTTCTTACTCAGCATGCATCATTGATTTATCGCGCATCGGCTTTTTCGTCTTCTCCCCCCTGTTTTGGACTTAATAATCAGGAGAACCGAAAAATTCGTTAGGCCATTTGTTTGCTTTGAAAAAGACTAAAAAGTGAAACCATAAAATTGGGACTGGTTAATACTATTGATCTTAAAATCCGCTCACCCTAAAAATTCTATCTTGGGGAGAGCAACCCCCTCATTGTATGGTTTGGATGCGCGAGAGAGTGACCCGCACCCTAGGTAGAGCCCCCCGGTGCTAGTCCCGACTGATTACCTACTTTTCCGTGCGGGCCAGTCGGTTGGGTTAGCATCGGATATCCTAACAGGTCACGTAAGCGCTCTGATATTTTGTGTGTTCACCAAATAAAATTGACAAGATAAATTGATCGAACTTTCACGGTCTTCAGCTCGCGTTGCGTTGGTGAACCGGGGGTTTGTTTGTGATCATAGTTGCTCCAGATCTCATCGGCCTTACTCGCCAGATCAAGATGATGGGTAGACGGTCTCTTAGGCAGCCTCTGGCTGCACCGCTTTCGGGCACGTCTTCCTCATCATCTAGGTTGGCTCGCGAGAGCCCAGACCCGCTCTCCGAGCCCGAGTACGATTCCACCCTGTTCCCCCTCGACCCCCTTTCTGTTCTACCTGAGAGACACGAGCCCGAGGAGAGACTGATTGATTTGACAGCACCTGAGTTGGGCTCGTTTGATTTTGCAGACGTCGCTATGGCCGGAGCCAGCAGTTCAGATGATCACTCCCGTCAGCCCGAGCATTTTTTACTTGACCAGGGAGCGATCAACTCCACCCTGATCGCATCACTTGAGACAGTCCAGCAGCAGTTACGCGATCAGGGGGCATTCATGATAGAGATGAGGCGAGAGTTGGAGAGGCTCAGAGCAGAGCGAGACCAGCAGAGCGAGCCGGAGGAGATACCTGATGCAGAGGCACGAGCCGCAGCAGCAGCAGCCGCAGCAGCAGCAGCCGCAGCGGGAGGCGCTGCGGCAGGAGGACCACCACGACCGATGCAGGATTTACACAATCCCGGATCTACTCTGATGCATCACTGGGTAGTGGTGCCGGCGATCGTGGGGGACTTCAAGTTCCCCCCGAACACCTTGCAGATGCTACCCCGCTTCCACGGACTTGCCACTGAGGAGCCCCACCTCCACCTCCAGGAGTTCCTGATGATCTTCAGCACTGTCCACGATCGCCATGTGGACCAGGACACGATCCGGATGATAGCCTTCCCGTTTTCACTGGCAGATAGAGCAGCCACCTGGCTGAAGCATCTTGGGAGGTTTGTCTATACCTGGGAGCAGCTCCGCACCGAGTACTTGAACAAGTACTATCCACTCGGGCGGACGAATGCAGTGAGGGCCCTGATCAGCAACTTCTCCATGTTCCCCAACGAGCAGTTTCACGAGGCATGGGAGAGGTTTCGAGAGCTCCTAGACCGATGCCCGCACCACGACATCTCCAAGCCGAACCTAGTTCAGATCTTTTTCAGCGGGTTGACGCCAGAGCTTCAGGGCCTGGTGAACGCTTCTTGCGGTGGGTCCTATTTTGCCAAGGACCATGACCAGGTCTGGGCCATCTACGAGGAGATGGCCGAAAACTACATGGTGATGTCCCAGACCAGGTTGTATACTCAGAAGACCCAGCCACAACAACCAGGACCCGTGCAGTACCAGCGGATAGCACGGGTCGATGCAGGTCCATCCAGTTTGTCCGCAGCCGCAGCAGCACAGGCAGAGTCAACAGCCGCGGACATGGGCATTATCAGCGAGAAGTTGGACCGCATGGAGCTGATTGAGAAGAAGCAGTGCCAGAGCATCACTCAGATGGAACAGATGGCACAGGTTCTGAGCGACATGAAGACCCGGCTCATGTGTCTTCAGGAGGCACAGACGGCTCCTCAGCCCCGTCTTCAGTCGTGAGGCGACTCCGGCAGCAGCAGCAGCTCGTCCCAGCGCTCCAGCACCCCTGTGCAGCCTAGACAGGTTCACCTTGTACAGGCGGAGCCGTACCAGCAGCCGCAGCCCACCTACCAGTCCCCACCATCTCCAGACATGCAGATGGTGGTATACCAGCCGGACCAGCCTCTGGCAGTACTCCCGCCAGTCCCCTACGATGCCGAGCCGTTGATGGATGTCAACGAGATTTGGTATGACCGCCTCCAGCCTGGGATCCGACGAGACCATCCCGGATTCAGGTGGGGGAGTGGTGGTGCCCAGCCCCAGCAGCAGCCGTCAGGACAGCGAGGGCAGTACTCCCAGCAGAGAGATCACCAGCCGCAGCAGCAGCCCCCAGCATATCAGCAGCACCAGCCATCCTTCGGTCCTCGTCCCTATCAGCAGCAGGGACAGTCGTGGAGACGTGAGCAGCAGGCTCACCCAGTTCAGCAGCAGCACCCTTCCTCATACCCCTCTTACCACCAGCAGCAGTACCAGCAGTCTCACCCCCAGAGAGGCTACCCGTCGGGCTCCCACGAGAGCCCCGCTTTGGATGACATCGCCCGTCTCCTCACGGACCAGCATGCCACATTCAGACGGGAGATGGACGAGTTCCGCCAGGAGATGCGGGACTTGGTGAGAGGGAAGGCCGCCATTCAAGCCCAGATTGAGCCGAATCCGAATAACCTCAAGAGGAAATCTGAGCAGGTAGTACATACTGAGTTTGCCACTCCTAGTGATCCATTTGTTGATACATCTTCGGATCTATTTGATGCTGATTTTGTCACACTTAGGAGCGGTAGGACCCCAGCAGGTGGCGGCGCCTCATCTGAGCTTCACCACGAGGATACTTCAGAGGCGCCACATGAGGCGGAGGAGAGCGGTACTGAGGCCGCTCCAGATGATGACGGTGGCACTGATGCCACCAAGGATGCTGATCCCACCGGCGGTACTGAGGCCGCCGCTTCACCAGATCGAGGAGGTGGTACTGATGCCACCCGTTTAGCCGAGCCATCCCGCGGTACTGATGCCGCGAGACGTCTACCAGCAGCAGCAGCAGCAGAGCCAGCCCGTGGTGGTGTTGAGGCCACCGGTGTTCGTATAGAGAGAGATGTTGTCTTTCCCCGCCTTGATGTATCTCAGAACTTTGGTTTGAATAAAGGAAAAGGTTTAGTTTCTTCTGGTCCCACTATGGTGCATGATGTATGTGTGGATCCGGTCATCGAACCGTCTAGGCCTTTTCCTAGTCCTTCATCTGTGAAGGACCCTGTGATCCCTTTCCCTAGAGCCCTTCAGATGGGGAAGGGGAAGAAAGAAAATCCAAAAAAGAAAGAGCTTGAGGAGTTCAGCCAGAGCATGATCGATCGATTCCACATCCAGCTGACCCTCCAGGAGGCTTTGCAGCACATCCCCCTGCTCCAGCGTTCTTTGAGAGACAGGACTACAGTCAGGAGGAGGAGGAGGAACCACACTTCAGAGATACATGTGCTGACGAAAGCCACGTGTTTTGCGATCCAGAACCATCTGCCATCCAAGAGGCCAGACTCAGGGGCCCCGTATGTCAGATGCCAGATTAGTGAGCAGAGGTTCGACCGTACTCTACTAGATAGCGGATCGTCGATCAACCTTCTTCCGGCAGCCCTTCTCGACCACTTCGAGTTGGGCACTCTTCGACAGAGCAGGACAGTCCTTCAGTTCGCTGATCGATCTGTCAAGAGGCCGAAGGGGTTATTACGAGACGTTATCGTCACGATTCAGGGCCTGAAATTCCCCGTGGACTTCGTAGTGTTGGACATGGAGATCCCTGAATTAGTGGCCGATACCCCCATCATCCTTGGTCGTCCGTTCTTGGCCACAGCCAAGGCGGTGACTGATCATGATAGCGGGAAGGTGTACTTTCGCGTCGAGGGCGAGAGTATACAAATAGAGACGGTCGAGGACTGCAGAGCTAGAGAGAGAGCCCGCTCAGATGCGAGTACAGATTCAGAGCAGCTGACAGACGCAGAGCCAGACATCCACCAGGACTGTGATTTTGTGATCACAGACGACGAGGCAGCTTGGGCAGATCCGATAGCACAGACCATCCTCTCATATTCAGATACAGCTGATGCCGAGATAATAGCAGAGGAGAGTCTGGAGAGCACGGCCCTGGTTCAGGATACTACAGAGGCAGCAGAGCTGGTCCTTGATCGCTACACGGATTCCAGTGATGGTGGTGCTGAGGCCACCTTGCTTCACGGTGGTACTGATGCCACCGCGGTTGATACAGATCCCTCGGATTCAGAGTCTGATTGGGCCGATTGTGATGATCAGATGCCAGACCTGATTCCACCTGAGCCTACAGATGAGGAGGAGGCAGATGCAGAGTAGACCAGAGACAGTGCAGTTGAGCAGCCTTCTCCCGATCCAGTTTGCGAGAGTACGCTTTCACTTTCCCAGGCAGATTTGGCAGATTTAGCAGCTTTCACTCAGTTTCTTCCACAGCCAGATTTGCCAGCACCCAGCATTCCAGAGCTGAAGCCGCTCCCTACTTTGCTGAAGTATCGATTCCTTGCGGGCGAGCCACAGATGTACCCAATCATCATCTCCGCCGAGTTGACTGGAGAGCAAGAATCCCGTTTGATGGGGGTTCTTGAAAAGAACTGCAAGGCGATCGGATGGAGCGTAGCAGATCTCCATGGGATTAGTCCATCAGTGTGCTCCCACCATATCTATCTCGAGGAAGGGGCGAAGCCGTCGCGTGAGTTCCAGCGGCGTCTGAACCCCAACCTGAGAGAGGTCGTGATGAAGGAAATATCGAAATGGTGGAGTGCAGATTTTATTTATCCCATTTCCGACTCCAAGTGGGTTAGCCCCTTGCATGTGGTGCCCAAGAAGACGGGCATCACGATTGTGATCAGTGAGTCGGGAGAGGAGATCGCTACACGAGTACCCACCTCTTGGAGGGTTTGTGTTGACTACAGGAGACTCAACCAGGCCACCAAGAAGGACCATTTCCCCCTGCCTTTTATTGACCAGATCATTGAGAGACTGGCAGGGAAGAGCCATTATTGCTTCCTGGATGGGTACTCAGGCTACAACCAAGTGGCCATCGCTCCTGAGGATCAGGAGAAGACCACCTTTACTTGTCCCTTCGGCACATATGCTTTTCGACGCATGCCATTTGGGCTATGCAATGCCTCTGTGACTTTTCAGAGATGCATGCTGTCGATCTTTTCGGACATGGTAGGGGAGTGTTTGGAGGTCTTCATGGACGATTTCTCGGTCTACGGCGGATTCGATTCTTGTCTTGATTGCCTAGACCGAGTACTCCAGCGATGTATTGAGTATCATTTGGTTCTATCTTGGGAGAAGAGTCACTTCATGGTGACTAAAGGGACGGTGCTTGGCCACATCATCTCCAACAGGGGCATGGAGGTTGATCCGGCCAAGGTTGATGTCATTAGGAAACTCGCACCGCCGTCCATTCTGAGGCAGCTACGGTCATTCCTGGGGCACGTTGGCTTTTATAGGAGATTTATTCAGGATTTCAGCAGGATTGCCCGACCGTTGACTGACCTCTTGACGAAAGACACCGAGTTCCTTGTCGATGACAAGTGTCTTTCGTCGTTCGCGACTCTCCAGCAGTGTGTCATTGAGGCTCCTGTCCTCCAGCCGCCGGATTGGTCTCTTCCATTCGAGATCATGACGGACGCCTCCGATTTTGCCGTAGGGGCAGTGCTGGGACAGAGGAGGGATGGAGTTCCATTTGCCATACACTACGCTAGCCGCACATTGGATTCCGCCCAGCGGAATTATACGGTCACAGAGAAGGAGATGCTAGCCGTAGTGTTTGCCCTGGATAAGTTCAGATCATATATCATCGGATCTAGAGTGACTTTGTTTACAGATCACACCGCCATCGGGTACCTCATAGCAAAGAAGGATGCCAAGGCCAGACTGACTAGATGGATCCTTCTACTCCAGGAGTTCGATATTGAGATCAAGGATAAGCCTGGAGTCAAGAATGTGGTGGCGGATCATCTCTCCCGACTAGAGCAGCCTGAGGATTCTGAGCAGATTGACCCTATTAGAGATACCTTCCCAGATGAGGCGATCCTTGCTATCGCCTCACTTCCATGGTACGCCGATATTGTGAACTTTCTCGTTGCTGGGAAAGTCCCACAAGATTGGCCCAGGCAGAGGCTTGAGACCTTCCTCGCGAAGGCCAAGTCCTACCATTGGGAGGATACCATCCTTTACCACGAAGGAGGGGACAGCGTCTGGCGTCGGTGTATTCCTCAGGAGGAACACCATAGCGTCCTCACTTACTGCCACAAGCTTGAGGCAGGAGGACATCATTCTGGGAGGAGAACGGCACAGAAAGTGCTCTAATCCGGCTTGTGGTGGCCTACCCTCTTTAAGGACTCTGATGAGTTCGTGAAGAGGTGTACTGACTGTCAGAGGATGGGCACTTGTGGACAGCGTGATATGATGCCGATGCAGCCCATTCACTTCTGTGAGATTTTTGACGCATGGGGCATCGATTTCATGGGTCCATTCCCTAAGAGTCAGGGATTTGAGTACATTCTGTTGGCCGTTGATTATGTGAGTCGTTGGGTGGAGGCTATCCCCGCCCGAGCCGCTGATGCGAGGACTGTTTGCAGATTTTTGAGGAAGCACATCATTACGCGGTTCGGGGTTCCACGAGTTCTGATTTCTGATGGGGGATCTCACTTCATTAACGACCAGGTGAAGGCACTTGCTAGCGAGTTCGGCATAGACCATCGTGTTGCTACACCTTACCATCCACAGACGAATGGTCTAGCCGAAGTGTCGAATAGGGAGATCAAGACTATTCTGCAGAAAGTCGTCTGCCCTGACCGAAAGGATTGGTCACAGCTTTTGGACTCGATCTTGTGGGCATATAGGACGTCTTTCAAGACACCTTTGGGCACATCTCCCTTTCGCCTCGTATATGGCAAGCCATGCCATTTACCTGTTGAGCTGAGGCACAAGTCACTTTGGGCAGTTACAGATATTTTGATGGATCCAGATGGTATGGGAGACCAGAGAAGGGCAGAGTTAGCTGCCTTGGAGGAGCTTAGAGATGCAGCTTTCTCAAGCAGCCTACATTATAAGGAGAAAGTCAAGGAGTGGCATGATTCTCATATCAGCCACAAGCATTTTGAGATTGGACAGAGAGTATGGCTGCTTGATGCGAGGCTTAGATTATTTCCAGGGAAGCTACAGAGCAAATGGAAAGGACCTTATCTGGTTAGAAAGGTACACGACAACAGTAGCATCGACATATCTGAGTTGTCTTCTGAGAGTACCTTTCGAGTGAACGGCCAGCGGCTCAAACCATTTTTAGATCATGAGCCGCGGGTCGTTGATCTTGCCCCTATTCATTTTGCGTGAGATGTGGTCTTTGACTCACATCTAATACATCTCACGCCTGGGTTTCACTGATCTTCCGCCTTGTATAGATCCAGATGTCCATATCACCACATTCTTTAGTCCCACATCCCTTCCTTCATCTTGTGATTATGCTATACTTAGGGTGCACTTTACCCTAAGTATAGGGGGGATGTGAGACCTTTCGGGTATTTCTTTTGTCTCTGTCTACCCCTATTTTTGCTGCCTATACTTAGGGATATTTCACCCTAAGTATAGGGGGGTTAGACCCTGTATATTCTCCACTCAGGTTTTCCCTTAGTATACAGCCTGCTATACTTAGGATTATTTGATCCTAAGTATAGGGGGAAGACCCGAGACCCTCTTCACTTGTCTATTTCTATTTTGTATAGCCTTCCTTTTCACTTCCCTATACCTAGCACGAGTTATGTCTTCTTCATCGCTCTTGGCTCTGAGGACATCGTTCGAGCTAAGTATAGGGGGGTGTGTATATATTTCATATATACTTTAGCCATAACTCGTACTTTGTGTGAGTGTGTTAATAAATAAAATGGCTAAAAACCACAAAAATTAAAAAATTTTCATGTACATAATCTTCTTTTATTTGCACATACATAGCTAGTGTACAAATTATTTTTGTAAAAATGATTTCAAAAATCTTTTGTGTAAAGCTTGTGTAAATATTTTTGTATCAAAATTATGTATATAGTACAAAATTTTTCCAAAATGTTTTGAAAATCAAAAAGTTTGCAAAAATCTTGTGTAAATGTGTGTAAATATCTTTTTGCAAAACTTGCACTTCATGCATCATCCATTCATGATTTCAAAACATTTTTCAAAAATTTTGCATGATTGTAAAATTTGTGTAAATAAGCATCTTTTGTACATATGTATATAGTTTTTCTTGGATGATAGTTGACATTTAAACTAGCTTGGAATCAAATTGAGAAATGGAGCTTGATTAAGATCTTAATCCACCTAACTTCTAAGAGGAACCTTATAGGACTTAGGTTTAAGGCTTTTCAGGTCCACGGTGACTTAATTCTTTGAGTCCATTAGGCTATGATCACATGTCATCTCAATGAGCCTAAGTAGAGCACTTAACAACAACACATGACTCATATAGATTATGGCTTTACTTGGACACCAACACTATGCACCGAGCTCTCTACGGATGAGGTGGTGAGGAGGCAGTCTTCCTTGGCTTGGGGTAGCATATGAGGGTAGTACTTCTAGGCGGAACCTCTCTTCTTCTTATAGTGAAGGAAGTGCGTCTCAACTTGGTCTGGTTGCCATGAGGTCTAACGACGGGAGTTGTGGGTTGCAATAAAGCTTCAAAAGAGGGATAGTCTACTGGCTCAAGAGGAAAAACTCCTTGTATATACGCTGCACATGTATATGTTGTACAGATGCACTTGAAAAAAAAAATGTGCACAAAGAAAAGAACTCCAAAAAAGTGGTGGGTCTGAGAGAAAATGATAATCCCACCAGAGTATGTATATAGAGTGCAATAAGCAAAGCTTGGTTTCATGATCCACCTGTTGTAGCTTGCAGCAGGGAGACTTGGCTACACTGGTCAAGCTCCCAAGGGTACTTGGCTACACTGGCCTTGACCCATTCTCTTCTTCCCCCTCTTCTTGAGCCGGTTGAACTTGAACTTAGAAGGGAATACCATATTCCCCGCTCCTCGAGGAAAGAGTGGCCAGATTGAGGTCATAGAGTTACCTTGTTGGGGAGGGTTGTCAAGTTGCCATTTCTGAGGTGGGGAGCTTAGACTTCACATTCACAGGACAAGAAAAGATTCATGGTCTCCAGGGTTTGTGATTGATGACTTGTTCTGATCTGGAGCATTGAGGAGTCCTGGTTATAGATTAGTGGAACTTAGAGGCTGTTAGGTTTTAAGCTTAAGTCTAAATAAGGTTCCGACACATTAATAATCCAAAGATCTGATCGAGCTCCATACCCCAATTTAATGAAGGCAAGTTTAATAATCAACCTTGATCCATGTACATCCTCTTTTTCTTCTTCTTTATTTCTTTTTCACTTCTTTTTCAAATAAGTGTTTGCTAAGGGACTAGCAAAGTTAAGTATAGGGGGGTGATGAATACCCATTCATCACTCTTTATTCTTATATTTTAGCTACAAAAACCTTTGCAAATGCATGTAGATATGTGTAAATAGGAATAATTAGCAAAAGCATGCATTGTGTAAAAACCTATAATTAGCATGTTTTTGTGCAAAAATGAAAGAATAAAGATTAAAAAGAAAAAGAGGGAAATATTTAGAATAAATATTGAGCAACCTAACCCAAGGGAGGGCTCAGCATGGGCCTGACCGCATGAAAGCCAAAGTAGAGGGAGATAGGAGCTCTTGTGTATATATTTATGTAAACAAAATAAAAATATTTTCCTCACCTAAAAATATGCTTGTAAATACTTGTATATATTTATAAAAGATATAAAAACAAAAGAAAAGTTAAAAATCAAAAAGATCAAAAATACCCTTTCATCATGTACATAAACCATGCTCTTATATTTATTTCACCTTGTAAATAGATAAAGTTCTTTTCCAAACTTTTTGTAAATATTCTATGCTATATATTGTAAATAAATAAAATAAAAACAATTAAAATAAAAACAAAATAAAAATAACAAAAATTAAAAATACAAAAATACATTGTACATATACCTTGTATATAGTTGTACATAACTATTTATTTTACCTATGTATATAAATAATAAAAATAAAATAAAAACATCCTTTTATTCCTTATTTTATTCTATAAATAAATAAAATATAAAATAAGGATAAAATTGTATAAAAATAATATATAAAAATCAAAAATCAAAACCCCATACATTGTGTATATACCTATATATAGTACATATAATGTAAATACCTTATTTTTATTTCCAAAAATTAATTAAAAATCACCAAAAAAAAAGAAAAAAATAAAATAAAAATATTTCATACTTTGAGTTTTTGAAGATTCGGCCCCTAGCTATGTGTATTTGTCATCTCAAGATTCAGCCACGTGGTCGAACCGCATTGGCTCCTGGGGATGTTGACCGCCCGGTCAACTGGCCCCCCCAGGACCACTTCCCACGGGTTTGAGTGGCGGACCCACCTTCTCGGATTTTTCCCATGCAGACCCGACTCCTTTTTGCCCAAACCCCGGGTCCGGATTGCTCACGTCATACCCGAGAACCTCGCCGGAGCCTTCGCCTCGGGATCCGCGCGCTACATCGCCCTACCCGCACCCTTCTTCCCGGACCCGTCAGCATACTTAAGCTCTGCTCCGCCACCCTAATTCTCCATCTTTGGCCATTTGCGTAGCCTTCCAGTGAGCTCCAGAGAGAGAGAGAGGTGACAGCTCGCATCCCCGACCTGTTGCAGCGAGGAAGGCTGGCGAATCCACTGATCCGACGATACCCCCGCCGTAGCTCCGCCACCTGAGCGAGCTCGAGCCTCGGGCAGAGACACCCCTTGAGGCGACGATCGGGAGCATCCCCAGCTCCAGCACAATCTCATCGATCATCCAGGTAATCCCTTAGCTCCACCTTTCCGTTCAATTTCCATTTTCCCCCAAATCGCACCTCCGACGTATTTCTTCGATTCGCCCCGGTTCCGACCACCGTTCGACCATCAGACCCGACCCACATCTCCGCCTTCCTCCGCCGCACATTCTACACCCACTCACACAACCCAGCTCGCACAGGAGCTGGGAACCGGGCTCCACCGTCTTCCACCTTCGCCGGAGCCCGTCGCCCCGACGCACCGTCCACCTTCGCTCCGCCTAATGGGGTAGAGGCACTTTGCCCTCGACCCGCGAGTCTTATGAGCTCTTTTGCAGGTCCTATCGAGCCCATCTGAGGGCTTGGTCATTCAGGCCGGGAGACCCAGCTCCGCCGACCGTGCCTGAGCTCCTCCGAGCTTGGGACGATCATCGGAGCACCGCAGCCGACGCAGGAGCGCACGAGCTTTCTTCTCCGATCATTGGCGCGCTCCGAGGAGGAGGCCAGCACCCGCACGAGCCCGACGAAGTTCGCCGGGGACCAGTTCCTCCAGGACCCTCCAGCGTCGTTGGATCAACCCTCAGCTCCAGACGCCATCCAGACCGTCCATTCCTAGCGCCCCCTTTTACGTCAGATCTGAGGCGATAGATCCAGGCCGTCAGATCCACACGTGTCCTGGCCTGGACCGTTGGATATACCAGAGCAGCACCAGCGTTGAGAGCCGCCCCCCTCCTGACCGTCCTATCTACACGTGGCGGCCATCCATCAGCTCCGGTTAATAAAGGGTAAATTACCCTTAGGCCCTTATCTTTGCGTTATTTCATATCAATCCTGTAAATATTTAAATACGTTGTTTAGTTTTAGGTTAAATTGCATAGAGGACCCTGAGCTTAAGTTTGTTTGCATTTATACCCCTGCCTATTGTGAGCCACGTGCTTCGTCACGTGTTTTGTTGGTGTATTTGCAACCTTTGCCCTTGTAGTTCTGGTTGTTATGAAATGAATGAAATCTTTTTGATATTTGCATTTATGCCCCTGTGAATGGTTTAATTTCGCATGTGCGTTTATTTTTGGGTAAATTGCAACTAAGGCCCCTGGACTTTTGGTACGAGTTACCAATAGGTCCTCGGGACTTATTTTCTTTACAAATAGGTCCCTGAGTGCCCCAGGCACGCGCTTGGCGCGTGATTTGCTGGGTTAATTGCACCTGGACCCCCAGAACTTTGGGTATTTGCATTCCAGTCCCTGTGCACAGTACCCTTTTGTTATTTTTGAATAAAATATCAAATCACCTCCACATTCGATGAAAATTTGACACATGGCTCCTGCCATGTTGTAGGATTTTTGTGAATTTTTGAGGACATTTTTGGTTTTGTTTGATATTTTTAAAAATTCAAAAACCTTAGTTTTTGCTATTGTCTAGATTGAAAAATCACAAAAAAATATAAAAACTCCCCTAAAAATTCTATAAAAATTAGCCACTATTTAGTTTGTATTCCTTTATTTGCTAACCAATTTTGGCTATTTTTCACTTCTCAAAAACCTCAAAAACTTAAAAACACTCCAAAACCCATACAAATTCTAATAAATTAATTAAAAACCCAAAAATAATAAACTTGATACTCAAATTTTCCTTGTTTTATCTACTTTGCAGGAAAAATACCTCCAGGCCTTTTTGAGGCCCTTAGATATTTTATCTAGGGCTTTTGGGCTTGGCTGGACAGTACCCCTTGCTTTTAGCACTGTTTGATTTTTAGAAAATAAAATACACATTAGAAAATTGTCAAAAATTCACCAAAAACACTAAAAAACATAAAGAACACAAAAATATTTTTGTTTGAATATTTGCTTGATTTTTGATACCTTAAATAATTTGTCAAAGTGTGATTGTTTTTGCTTTTCTTATTTTCTTTACATATTAAAAATCCAAAAAAAAATATAAAAATAATTAAAAATCACTAAAAATATTTTCTTGCTTTCTTTTCTTTATTTTTACTACTTCGTAGGCCTTCGGCCAATCCGTGCTCCTTGAGTTCGACCCTGGGTGCTATACCAGGTTAAACATATAGCAGGACCGCTACCCGTGTTTGATTGATTTTATTTTCATTTAGTGGTTCATTTTTCTTGATTTAGCGCATCTGAGTGATTGAGGTCGCAACGACCTATTTCTGTACCTTTACCTCAGTCGTTTAGATCGCTTATCAGTGTCAACTGGTGCATGGATTATCCTCAACATCCTAGTAACGTCATCGAGCCATAACTCAGCCTCGGCAGGTGTCTCTACCCCTTTGAATCGAGGAATTTTTCCCTTTCGGCAGTTATCTAGTAATGTTTGGTGTCTAAGAAGGGCCTTCTCCATTGCTCCTTCAGTTGGGGAGGAGCAGACTCAGT